>VZTF01007689.1:487904-523630 GCA_013397755.1 Cnemophilus loriae | reverse complement strand
TTGACTAAAACGCAGAATCACAGATCCCTTTTTTCCCTAAAAACATCAGGTCATCTCCCGCAAAGCTGCTTCTAATCCAGCTGGCCTCCAGCCTGTACAGCTGCATGGAGTTACGTCCATCCATCCCATGTGCAGGACTTTGCTTTTGTCTCACTTAGCAACGCTCCTGCTCATTCCTTTGTTTTCCAGCCTGTCTGTGTCTGTCAAATAGCAAACCCATCATCTGCTTATCTTGATTTTTTATCCTACATTAACTGAGTAAGAGCACAATCTGCCCAATCATGATGGTTGTCTATCTTCAATTTCACTTCATTTTTGACACATTTCCTAACAGCTCTAGACCCCAACTTACATATTTCCCCAGTGACGTGAGCTGAGGCAGTGTGGCTGGGCCTGGGACCTGTGGAACTGAGGCAAACTGGGGCTATGGCTGACTTCAAATAACTGGAGTGGCAAAAAAGGAGAGCGGTTTTCTGCAAAGGTCTACGGTGTGTCAAACTGAGAGAACCTCTGACTGATAATGTAGTGGAGTATTCTTTCCTATATTGTATTTAAGAAGAAAGTAGAGACAGAGCACTCTTGCTGGGCGTATGTGCTGATTTTGGCCCTATTTAGCTCAATTTTCTTCAGAGTGGCTAGTATGGGGTTTTGTTTTGGATATGTGCTGAACACAGTGTTGATAACATGGAGATGTTTTTGCCATTGCTAAGCAAGGCTTATGCAAAGCCCTTTCTGCTTCTTGTACTGTCATACTGGCTAGTAAGCTGGAGGTGCATGGGAAGCTGGGATGAGACACAGCTGGGACAGGTGACCCCAACTGACCACAGGGATGTTCCATTCCATATGACATTATGCTCAGTATATAAAGCGAAGGGGGGAAAAGAAAGAAGGGAGGAACGTTTGGAGCTATGACATCTGTCACTGCTACCTGTGATGGAACTCTGCTTTCCTGCGTGTGACCTGCCTGCCCATGGGAAGTAGCAAATTAATTCCTTGTTTTGCTTTGCTTAAATGTATGGTTTTTGCTTTCCCTATTAAACCGTCTCTATTTCAAGCCACGAGTTTTCTAACTTCCTTTTCTGATTGTCTCCCTCATTCCACTGGTGGGGTAATGAGTCAGTGATTCTATGGGGCTTGGTTGCTGGTTTAAACCATGACAGCATGAATCTTGTCACCAAAACCCATGAAATAAACTCTCTCACCAGTCTGTTAGGTTAGAAAGTTGACATTATTCAAAGCTGGGGTACACGGGAATCACTCCACAAAACATGTACATCAGTTATCAAAACATTTAACTATTTATTAATTTTAGCAAACAAAGGAATTGGTGCTCATTTGCTTACAGGTTATGTAGTTCTCTGCATTAACTATTATTCTATCTTCTATTGCTTATTGATTTCCCACTTCTCATGATAGTCCACATCTTCAGTCTTCCTATTATCTTTTTCTTGGATAGGGAGAATCTCAGTAATTGTTAGTTTCTTCTTCATCTCTGGTTTCTGTAATTTGTCTTTGTAGTTTATAAATTCTGCGTTGCTGGCATCCAGGTGTCAACAGGAGCAGGCAGCATGATTTCCTTTGTCTCTCCTGAGCTCTCTCTTGAAATTTCTTCCAGCTGTTTCACTGGGATTGCTGTCTTCCAGTCAATACCTGCTGGAAGTGCTATGACTCCCATTACAACAAGATTGTTACCGGGAGAGCTGCAGCGGGGGAGTGCCCTGTGCCAGCACTGGAGAGCCCCAAGCACTGCTGCTCCGAACTGCAGAGACCTGCCAGTGGAACCCGGGCTGCCCTCAGCACCGGGAGAGAGCCACCGCACTAGGAGAGCCCAAAAACTCCAGGTGGAGCACAAGCAGCTGAGTGGACACTGCTAAACACAGTGATCTAGAGAAAACAATGGATCTAAGGTACCAAGGGGCTAGTTTTGTCCTAGTTTTTTGTTGGTGGTTTTTTTTTTTTTTGGAATGGGAGATGGGGGGTGAAGTGTGGTGGTGAATACTCTTTTGTGAATAAAACACCCTCTCTCTTCTGTATACTGTTGTTGGGTTTCCTTGCTGTTAGGACTGCTGTGGGTATTGTGATTTTCAGTAAATTGTTTCTCCAATTTATAATCTCTTCTAGTGTTCCTCCTTCATCAAAAGGGGCAGGGAAAAGGGAACAGCTTGAGCGGAGTTTAATCTTCCAGATGGGTTTTAAACCACTACAGACCCCTTAAATCTTAAAGAAGCAGCACACACAGTTCCTTCCAGAGCATGAGGGTAACCTTCACTCTCCAAGGAACCCGCTTTAATTAATTAAAGAAACACCCCAGTAATAAACAGTGGAGTGCCCATACTTCAATCATCTCATGAACTTCCCACATGCTTGTCTGCCACATCTCAATCCTTCTTTCTTTTTTTTGTCATCTTTCCTACTCTAAAATTCTTGTAAATAAGGCTTAAGGATCAAACTAGGCTCTTTCTGCATGCAAAGCAGGAGTAATGAATAGCGTCTTTTGCTGCTGAAAAATATTAAAAATCTTGAGTGCTCTTCATCACAGATTGCATTTCAATGCTGAGGGAGGCAATTCCTACACTCAGATATTTATGGTAGGATGAAGTGATTAAATTGTCTTCTGCTGATATATCTGTTCTGGAAAGGTAGACAAGCTGAACAGCCACCTCTATATTGAAACAATACAGAGGGTAGAAAAACACATTTTCAATCAGAAAATTATATTGATATTGATATTAATATTAATAGCATCTGGCAAAGCATAACCTCATTTGACCTCTCTTTATTTGAATGCTAAGCCTTTTTGTTCTGTTTTTTTAGGATCAGGCACATAACCTGCACAGCAATTGCACTTGATTTCCCAATATGTGAGGTTGAACTTGAACTATGAGAAACCTGGATTACTTTTTTTTGCAAATCTCATGTCCTGTAGCTTCTTGACACCACATCCACCCAGCACTGTTTACACAACCAATTGCTCCAATAGCATGAGTTTAGATTTTTTTTTTTTGTTTTCTTATAAATACGCAGACGCAATGGCACAGAAAAAAATAAAAGAAAAAAGAAACAAAAAACCAGAAAAAAATTCCTGTCACAATGGTTTTTGGAGACTCTTATGCCTGTTGTTAGGAAATTAGGTTATAAACTGCAAACGTGGCACCTGTGTTTGGCTACATTTGGGTACAAAGCCTTTCTTCACAGATTAATCCACCTACCTGTCCATGAATAGCAGGAAAGTCTGTGGCCCAAGGGCTTGTGGAAGGAGAAACTGTGGAAAGGGAAACATGAGTTTAAAAAGAGATCCCGACTCTCTTCTCCTCAGAAAATGTAAATCAAGGGTACTGAAGTGACATCCAATTACATCATGCAGTATCCATGAAGAAGAAGAAGAAGAAGAAGAAATTATAGACTGAGCTGGTGCCAGCTTTCCAATTAAGATATTGTAAAATCAGCTACCTTTAACAAGCATATGTGCTAATAAAAAAACCCCAGAAAACCAAACAAGCCCCCTCGCAAATACCATCCATACCCAAGCCTCAAAATGAGGACAACCCCAAAAGTCCTTATAGATGTTTACTATTCAACTGAATAAAAGACAAAAAAAATTGGAAATATTAAGAAAGCAAAGTGCGTGCGAAGGAAAAAGGTGAAGATCTTTTACTTCCAACCTTGCAACATCAGGAAGCACAGCCTTGCAGTTAGCTAACTCCACCTGAACCCAAACCCTTCTTATCCTGTAAGCCTGCTGTTTCATACGGGGACATGCTAAAGTAAGTCTTCTGATGTGGAGACAAAATTTCTGTAATGGCTTAAGGAATCAAGTATTTGTATTTTCAGATTACTTTACTGCAGCAGCTTTCAAAATGGGGCTATAGAGGTGTCAGGTTTTTTGAGCAGCTGAAGCCTATTGCTTGACTAGTGAGCTCTGAAATGTGATGTATAATACACAAAACAAAAAATTCCCCTTTAGAGAGCAGCTGGTAGGTGTGAAAAGTCTATTTCTTTTCTTTTTCAGAACTACATCTGTTACTAGAGCATGCCTGAAGCTGAGGATTCAGACACAATAGGTAAGGCAAGTTTAGATGCCCTGTGAGGACATGCCTGTAGTTTGAATCCAGCCTGAGGTCCCAGAAGGACTGAGATTTTGACAGCCTTCTTGATTTTGGTAGTACCCTCCAGGGCCTCTGACTGTCACAGCTTAGCAACTGCCTCTCAGTAATTCTTGAAGTTTGGAATGATTACACCCCTCTCCTCTCCTTGGAAGATCAGAACTTCCCTACAGATTGCAAAATGGCTTATAGAACTGCATGAAGCCTGTTCTAAATACTGTCAGTCTCTTCAATTTTCCAAGCTCAAGCTTATGCAAAAATGTTTTCTACGCACAATGCTCTTTGAATCCATCTAATGAGGAGAGAACTCTAGATGATCACTTCTTGTTATGAATATGCACCACTTATTAGATACTGTATTCTATTTATTTTTCTATCTTGAATTTGCAGTTTCATGCCCTCGACTTCATTACATAGTGTAAAATCCAAAAATGCAGACACTAACTAGTTATGTCCAGCACTGCGCCCTCTGTTCAAATATTAAGGCAAAAGGAAAAATACACTTTCATCTCTTGCTGTTCTAGGCCATGCTGAATTGGAACATCCCATGAAAGAGACCCTTCTTCCTTTATCTCAGTCCTGAATTCCAGTCCCCACCTATGAGTGGAAGTCAGGTTAGTAAAAGTATTACGGCACTGAGCTCCCATGCTGACTCTGTGATAGCTTTGCTTTGAATTTCTCCATTATCTGAACAGCTCTGTTTACCAAAGCTATTATCCTTCCCCCTTGGTTTTCAAGCTGAGAAGGCAAAAGCAACTTCTTTAATGGCTTACAGATTGATAATTAACAATTTACATGTCCCTTGTAAGGCTGGTAAGCAAAAGAACTTCTTTCGGACAGTGAAAATAGAGGAGAGAAGGAAGTGGGAGTCAACTTTTGTTATTAAGTTGTACTGCTTCATTAATCACAATCTATCTTTTATCGCATTGCTCAAAGCCAAATCCATTCTATTTCTTGGGAATGAGTTAGATTAAAATCAAGTGCTCTTAATGCATCTTTGACATCTGGCCTAGCAGCTGGCTATCACTAATATTGCTCTTTAGAAATGTCAGGAGCCACATTTACTGTGACCATTCTAGCCCTTCTGATTTGAGCTACTGTAGAGGGCAATGAATTACCTTAAAGGAGCTCCTCTGGAAAGTCCTAAGTTTTATGCTGGATCCCCTGCCAGCCTCACCACTTCATGAGTATGAACAATCATACAATTGAACTGATTTGACTTTGCTGCTCCTGGAGTTTCATTGCCTTTAACCTTGGGATGTAATGATGGTAATGCCATGCTAAGTGCCTCTCCTACCTGCGTTTCTCTGCTCAAGTAGGGCACCCATTCTTGTTAGCTGGAAACTGCACTGATTTGCAGTGAGAGGGGAAATAGATTGAGCATGATTAATACCACTATGAATGCAACCTATTTTCTTGCAAGGCTTTTGAAGGTGGTAGTCATCCAGACATATTTATTTCTTTATTAATTGTAAGCTTATGATGAAAAAAGGCTGAGATTTTTGCCCCCCTCTCAATAACATCAGTTTAAAGCCCCCTACTCCCTCTTGTCTCCAGGCAGGCTAACTTCAATATGGACAGCATTAAATCTGTAGGCATTTGTTCCCCTCTAATGAAGGTGCAGTGAGAGGACAGCTTTCTTTTCCCAGCAGTGAAAGGTAAAGAAATCAGAGCTGGGCAGTGAAACCGGGCATCCCACAACTGGGCGGACAACTCAGAGTCCTCAGCTTTCCAGATACTATGTTGCCTACCTTACCTCCCAGCTGAGTGCTCTGTCATATTATCTGCTTCTGACTCTCTGTCTTGGAAAGAATCTAGGAAATGGGATGAACACGAAGAAGCATAGCAGTTTCAGAGCCTTTATTATGACCTGGCCATTCTCAGACTGAAGGCTTTTAACAGAGGCACCAACTTCCTCTACAGATGTTGTGGTCAGAAGAGGCCATTGCTTGGACCCACAGGAACCAGTTATTATGCCCTGGTTTTCAGCAGAACTACTGCTCATTTGGCTAATTGAGGCATCTGCAAGGACATTATATACTCTAGGAAGGGCCTCTCTTGACACAGTGCAACCTAAAAGCTCGTATTTCCTAGAAAATCTCAGTGTGAGAGATAATAAAGGCTTTGTTTTATTTGTCAGCCTGTGAAACATAGTTTAAGATCCAGGTATTAAAACTATTACAGAGATGTCGCTGCCTGAATTAAAGTGCAAATGAGACCTTATGCTGAAGTCAATAGGATTTATGTTTAGCAATAAATGTGAGGTAGAGAGGGAGACATAGAAAGTAAAAGAGAGAAAGAGAGTGACAGATTCAGAGTAAGTGAAAAAAATATCACCACTCTGTGGATCCTCATGGTGTCAGTCTTGATCTGTCGGGGTTGAGGGAAGCCCAAGGAACACAGAGTCCACCACGTTTACATTTGTCCACAATCAGATGAAAAAGTGCAGGTACCTCCTGGGGGGCAGGGAGTTTTACACTGGATGATGTTAATACTTGGGATCATGGAACACTTCAGGAACCTTTGATGGTTTATGACACCTTCAAAGATGTTACAGCTGCCTCTTACATCAGGAAACTTGAATCAATTATGGCTCATTAGCAGGGATGAATACCTTCAAGCTATGTGTGAATGTTCTGACACTCCTCCAGAGGGGAGTTTTCACAGCTGAGCTACTTGTGGAAAGACTTGATAAAAAGCACTATCCCACCTCACAGGATTTGCCTCTCATCAGCCTCTTACCTTGTTCAACACACAGCTGTAGCCTCCAGTGAAGGGTGTGCACCCCTGTGCACCTGGGCAGTTGAGTGGTTGATTGTTCGAGTCATTAACCATTAACAGTCCAGTCTCTCACACCATACATATATCATGTATGCATTGCTACATTCTCGCAATTAATAACACCCAGCAGTAGATGCTGGTGACCCGAGAGACTTAAATGCATGCAGTCAAAAGGTTATGACCAGAGACAAAATTCTCTCATTAAAGAGAAGAATGAAAGACATATTGATCCAAAACCCCACAAATTCACATTTCCCCACTGAGAGAGCAGGCAATGTTGGAGAACATAAAATCATAGAATCATTAAGGTTGAAAAAGACCTCTAAGATCATTGAGCCCAGCCTATAAACCAGCACCACTAAACCGTGCCCTCAAGTGCCACATCCACGTGCTTTTTAAGCACTTCCAGGGAAAATGACTTCAACACTTGCCTGTGCAGCCAATGTCTGATCACCCTATCAGTGAAGAACTTTTTCCTAGTACCAAATCTAAACCTCCTGTGGCGCAGCTTATCATCATTTCTTCTCATCACTTCAAACGTTTCTTGGGAGAGGAGATTAACCCCCATCTTGCCACAAATTATTTTCAGATGGTTGTAAAGAATGATAACGTCCCACATGAACCTCCTTTTCTCCAGGCTAAACAACTCCAGCTCCATAGGCTACTCCTCAACGAATGGAAAAACACAGGGAAGGAAGAATAGCAGTTGTGACTTATTCAGGAATGTTACAGGTCTCCGAGTGGCACTGATGAGCTGCTAAGCCTGTAGCCGACTGAGCTCCAGGGCACAAAGTTTCTGACAGCAAAGTGTTAATCCTGGAAGTTACCCAGATGTTTCCACGGGGATCCACCCATACATTCTAACTGCTTGGGCTGCAGCATGTGCATGGAGGTATTCAGCCAGACTGAATGTTTCTTCCAGGGCTTCTTTTAGTTTCAGGTGAATGATGCTATACAACCCTGTCTTTATGGGCTATCAGGGCTGCAGTACGTAAATACAAAGACTACTTAGTGATGTTATCTAAATTTCATAAATAGTAAAATTTAATCCAGCATCAGTGAATGCTGTCTCAAGGCCTTCTGTTTAATTCTCCCTTCCAAGGCTAAAAAGCACTACCACAAGGGCAATAACACAGGACAGCACTCCAAAAGGCTTGCGTTCGATCCATGGGCTGGAAATTCCTGATTAATCTGCAGATCTCAATAGCTAATATCCATGACAAAGGCCCAGCATGTGTGACTGTTACAATGTACTGCAGAAGGAGAGGGTTCTTGTTAATAGATCCCTTGGGTTATATTAGAGTAAAATGACACTGAATGATCGGTTTTTGTAATTATACATGTAGGGTTTGTTGTAGAACAGTTCGGTTGCAAATGAAAACAGGTATTTAGCCATTTTGGTTATTATTATTTATAGTAATATAACAAAATGAAAGCATTGCAATATGAAAGTGCAATAATATCACCCAAGGGCATGCACAAGAGAAAAGAAAGAAAGAGAGAGAGAGAGAAAAAGGACAACAGTACGAAGACCTCACCACCTGTAGGCCCTGTGACAAGGCTTGGTTACTGCGCAGTCTTGGTCAAAGTGGTGGTCACAGGCCGCATCTATCAGGTGGTGGGGGAAGTCTCAAAGTAGTGGTGGGGAAAAATCCCTGGGAAAATCTGCAGAACACACTATCTATTTGGTTTATATTAAGTCAGGTTCAGGTGGGAAGGCCCAGGTAGATCCCCCGGGGTGGGGGGGCTTCACACGGGATGATGTAATGTTGTGGGACACCTCAGGAGTCCTTTACACCTTCTAAGACAAACAGCTACCTATCACACCAGATCAGTTGTGTCAATTACAGCCCATTATGGCCCATCAGCAGAGATGAGCACCCTCAGGCCACAGGCAAACGTCCCAGTACTTTGCTGAGGGGAGGAGGAAGAGCCTTACAACATAGGGGTTTGTGCAAGGGAGGATAACTTATCATGACAGGAGGAACCATCCTGTCTCCATAGGACCCATCTTTTATCTCAATCATAGCCCATCTTTCACCCTCTGTCTTATCACACCAGAAGTTAGCCATTAAACACCCAAAAGCTCACCTCCTCCATTTCAACAAAGCACACTGGCTCCATAAATGGGAGAGCCCCATCAATGAGAGACTCCATAAATTGAGTCATAATACCTGAGCAGTTGTCTCTCACAGTGATGACGGAAGATAATGCTCTGAATGATTCTTTGGCATCACGCCAATCTTCAAGATGTTTGGCCAAAGGCAGACGTGTTGTAAAATTCATCAAACAAACTTCCTAAGATAGAAATATTCCTTTGTTCATTCTGTGGGTTTGTGCAACCAGTATCTGGAGGCTAGACTTCAGTGGGAGATTTCTAGTTTAAGAAGACTGATTTCATGCAGAAAATCTTGAATGTTTGGTAGCAGCTATAAACACGTTCCAGCCTGTGAAGCCCAAAACTGGGCAGGAAAATAAAACTCTATAGTCAGACTGCTACAGAGCAGGTATTTGTTTATTCAGCGTTGGGAGTGAGGAGGATCTCTCCGCCAAAGTCTCACTCAATCTTCTTTAGCCTTCAGTTACATTTTAAAGGTCTTTCTACGCAATGTCACAATTACAACATATCATTAGCATACTCATATTTGCATAAAGCTGTGTCATGGTTTTACAACAGTTTGTTGCTTTCGCGCACGCGTCAGTTCCTTCTGTGGTGGCTGTCAGTCTGCTGGTGGTCTTTCGATGAACACTTCTGTAGTCTTCCTCACGTTTGAACTTTTTACCTCTATGTCCAGCGCATGCCTGGTGCTTCTTGTGTTTCAGTCTAACTTGTTTTTAGCTAATTTTGCAGTTTGCAAGTTCTGTTTAAAACTTGGTATCTTGCTCTTGATGGTGGTTGTTATCTCACTTGCCCTGCTATCTTGCTTTCTTTGCTATCTTGCTTGTTTTACCTGCACATCTTGGTACAATATTACTTGTGGTTAACTTTTTGTTACATACCACTTAGGATTGACCTGCCATTATTTTAATTTACACTTAAAGCTATATAGTTCTGTATGCATTTACTTAAGTAAACTTATATTCATATGATTATTTTCTGCCCCCAGTTCCATCACTGCCCAGTAAACCTGCTGATGTCAGAGTAAATCTGGGTTAATATTCCTATAAAAAGATAGCTCTTGACTCAAATATGTCATCCTTGACTCAAATATGTCATCCTTTCCTTGTTTTTCTGTCACTTCTATTATTCTGCAGTTTACTTATGAAGGTTTTCTAAAGGAGTCCGAGTAAAACTAAAATATTATTTTTAAAACTCAAGAAACTCCACAATGATGATATTTGAAGCATATTATTGAATGGGTACTTCTTCCACTTAATACTGAAAAACCACAATTTGTCATGGAATAAAATGGATCTGTTCAATGTGAAGCACTCCTACCTCCACTGCTTTGCTGGTCACAGAATGAAATAAACATTTTTACTATGAGTTGAGAGTAACATGTCAGCAACCTTCTACATGGCAATGCTGCTCCATATTGAAAGGAACAGCAGCTCAAAGATCCCAGTTCAACGCAATACTGGAAACAGAATGTCTTGGAAAATAGTCTAAAAAGATACTGGCAAAAGCTTTTAATGCCCCAAACTCAGCTAAGAGAGACCATTAGTTCAAGTGGTTCAAATACGTAAATATAAAATAGAACCAGAGTTACTGTCTGTGCTTTGGAGCAGGCACTTGATGGGCACACTTAGGTTCACATTTAGTAGTAAATAATGAGTTGTATACAGTCATCAAATGACTGAAGAAGTTTAAATAGAACTTCTTTTATTTGTCTTTGTTGATGTGTGCTGATTCCTTCCATAAAAGACATACTGCTTTCTTTTAAATTTAATGAAATAATGCATCATATTTATACAATTTTCTTTTACTTTCCAAGGCACTATTCCTCATAGGAAAACTGTGCCCACAGGAGAATTTTGAATGCTAGATCCAATACTAATTGCATTTTTAAAAATATTTTGACTGTATACACTATTACTAGCTGCAGTCACAAATGCTCTCAGGTGCTTTTTGGTGGGTATCTTGCTTAGGGAGCTTAACGTTTAACACCTCTAAAAGTGCAAAGCACATTTTTATTGCACTCACTGAATGCTGTCAAATTAGTAGAAAATTAACAAATTTAGATTTCCTATTTCACGCAAAGATTCTTTAATCTATTGATTTGGGTCACAGGCATGTAAAAGGCGTGATACCTCTCTTTTCCTAGTGTTTGGAGAAGACGTCAAGGGTGCACGTTTCAAAACAGCTGGGTATCCTTTAGCATGCAGCATTGAAGGTTAGGAGTGAGGACTTTAAACCCTGATTTGCGAACAGCCACAGCCTCTCAGCACCTTGTTTCAGTGAAATCACAGGATTGCTGGCTTTTCCCTTAATGATGTAAAGGTTGTTACAGTTCTGACTAACCAGCACAGAACAAGTCACTCTGAGACACTGGAACAATTACTGTCCTAGAGAGAAAAGTGGTTTTCATTAATAATCCAGATGGAACCAAGAGAATGAGGTAGTAATTGCCAAGACATTATGTGTTTGTGTGATAACAGCTGAAACCCTTACAATAAAGATGAAATGAGTGCTTATTCCTCAAAGGTGTCAAGAAATAGATAAATATATATACAGATGTCTAATTATCTTTTTGCCTAGGAATGAGTAATCCATGATCGGAGTCAGAATCCCCAAAATATAGTGTTTAAACTTGGTGGTGTTATCATTTCCTGGTAGGCCTCTCAATTATCTATATAAAGGTATTTTGATTTAGTTTTTGGACATAAAATATACATTCCTTGAGGCAGCATTTTTCTATACAACTTCTGGCTGCTAAAATGTTCTGCACTTGATGAAGGTGCATGGGTAGCTGCATTGAGACAGCTACTCAAGCACACATCTTTGTTCTCATGGAGGAGGTAGTGATTTCTTTTTATATGAGTTTAAAAGGCATACACAAGCTAATATCACTGACTTTCCAGGATGTCATTTGATGACCTTCAATTTGGTATAACAGTGCTCCTAAACGCATTGCTGCAAGAAAAACTGGGAGAGGGGTGGAAATTACAAGCCCAGTAAATGACAGAGCTAATTTATAAGCCATCAGTAAATTTTTATTGGCAAGAGAGGAATCCCAGCACGTATTTGCTAAAACTTTACAGTGTTTAGTTATCAGCCGTCACAAAGCAGCAAAGGATAAACTAAACTAAGCTTGTGTCAATCACTGAGTTGTTTAGAGGAACCATGCAAAGCTGGTCAACTACATCTGCAATTTTAGTGACACTGTCTTTATAACTGAATGCATTTTTGAATGCCAAACTGCAACAAAACCACCAGGATAGAGGATGCAATTTTTAAAGCCCTCTGATAAGGCTCCTTTTATTAGTCTGAGGAAACTCCAGACTAATTCAGCATTTGCTCAGATCTGCTATTGATTAATTAGTGGAACTGGAAACATGTTACATGACACTTTATTAGGACTGGGCTGAATCTACTGATTGTGGAAGTGTTCTCTTAAGCTCTGTAATGCAGAACGTCAGCACACAGCTACACTGGAGCCACCCGAGTTTATTCCAAATGTCCATGTACTGGAGAAAGCTGTGAGGAGCAGCAGGAAAAGGTCATGCAAGGTACCCAAGAGCAATGCAAACAGGACCAATGCACCTCTCCGGCCAACTGAATTGAGCCCTTACAGGTAGAATGCTCAGCTGAAAGACATGCTTAGATTTTTTACTAATCATAGCATACTTTTAATGCACATCTGTAGGGGGAGATAATATTTTTATTAGACTGTTCACTATAATTGGACTAGAACTCTTCTGGGATCAGAGTCTCTTCCTCAAGACTAACTGAAGGTCTTATGTTTCCTATAAATTTCACTTCTCTCATATATGCAGATCGTTAAAACCACAATTAAACTCCTGCATGCATAGGAAGGTAAACAAACATTTTTCAGAAACAGAAGCACGGCCTTTCACACCAGCATTATAGCTACACCTGCACCAGAACAAGTCAGAGTTTGTCCTCCCATCTGCAATCCAGTTTTCAAAGGACTTTTTCAAGATTTCTCCTGGGTACAAGGATGGGAAGTGAGATGAACAATAAGGGAGTTAGAAGGAAGAGAGGCAGAAGATTGTTTAGCCAGATTTTGATTTATCGAATACAAATGCTGGACTGTTTTTAGGATATTGACCACACTTCGTGAGACAGTTTCTGTTACAAAGATGTTGCCCGAAGTGCATGGTAAGTTATGATTGAATACTATTGTATCTATGATACATCATGATCCAGAAGGCTGCGTTCACATGGGTTTGTAACTAATTGAACACCTGTAAGAATATAATTTTTCTGGGACTGACAACTATCATTATTTCATGTTGTTTTGTGTAATGCATTTCACCATTGTCTTTCTAGAAAGCCTATATTCATCCATCCATCCACCTTCAAGAACCTGCAATGTGAAAAATGTATACAATAGTTCATTCTTGTAGGAGTAGATCTGTTGTGGGGCTGCACACACTGAAATTTAAAAGGATATTTAACTAGCACAATAGTGTAGTGTAAATTATGTCAGGTAAGACTTTCATATAACTGTCTCAAAAAAACGGGTGCAAATACAACACTCCATTTACTTCATACGGCTAGTAAACTCTTCAGCTTCATGGTATCTGAAATATAAATGGTTATATATGAACTCTCCATTACACTCATCTGAAATTTTTCAGATTGATGTGAAACCTCCAAATGAGCCTTAAATATCTGGGACTTGAAAATCTAATCAAGATAAGCTGCACTTGCTTCATCTCATAAAGCAAACTCTCTTACCTGTATTGTGATGCTGTCACGTGGAAAGGTGAGATTTACTCAAACCCTTGGTAGGTGGCTATCTGTCAGTGCCCCAGGAAAGCCTCAGTCCTTGTGCCTGACCAGTCTGTCAGTGTCCTGTTATGGGGACCCTTCACTGAGCAGTTCACTGGATCAGAGGGTGGCTCAGGCTCACACACCAACAGAGAGACCCCCTCCTGGATCTCTGCATCTTCACCCACTGCTGGCTGTCAAACACCTTACTCAGTGAGGGGTGGCTGCATCTTGAGGGCAGATATCTCAGGATAGCACCTGAGACAGCCTCGGGTTGGGGACATGCGTTTCCCCGCAGCTGCTGATTCAAGAGCAGGACATCTCCTTTTCTCTCTCTTGGTTTTAAGCTGCTGTGAAGGTTTTCAGCTGGAAAGGACTCTGAGTTCCCTGTTCCGCGAGGGTTTTGGCAGAGCCTGGCCGTGGTGTCTCCGCTCTGCTCCAGCCTCCATTTAGACCCCATAGATCGTGTTGTTTCTGGGAGGCAGGGTATGCTGACTGCATTCCAGCCAGGAGTAGCAAGTATATTTCCCCCTGTGATTTCTGTACTGTTATCATTATACTCTCAGTCATTTTCCCACAGATGTAAAAAACATTTAAACAGAGCTGGCTCTAAGTGTAAGCACTGCATTAAGCCTGCTGAGGTCAGGACACTAATAAATATGTGTCTAACAGTTTGCAAAGTGAGGCCTTTTGATATTGTCTTTTTAAATTTACTTCTGATTTAAATTTAGGGTCCTAAAAATTTAAAGTTAGTATCATTGAAAAGTACTGCTTACAGCTTTGACAGCTAGACATACACAGACTTAAAAAATATTTGACAAATTTATGATTTTAAATACACTATCTTCTTTTAAATAAGATAACCTTTTTTTAAACTACTGTGCAGTTTGCTGTCCCACAATTGTTTCTATGTTGTTTTGCTTTTCCACTAGTTGAAGCTTTCCCCCAAATAAACAGAGAAATAATAAGTATAGCAATTTTCATATTCAAAAGGCACAGCTCTAACTTATATCACAAAACAGAGCCACTGTTTTGGCTATCAGCTATCAGCTGATGTAGCAACATGCTATAGACCTAACCCTATTGGTTACCAAAAACCCTGAAAATAAGTACAGGCACCTCTGATCATAGAATCTTAGAATGGTTATGACTGGAGGGAGATCTCAAAGTTGACCTACTTAAAACTTGCCTGCTGTGGGTAGGGACACATGATGTTAAGGATTATTTTCTCTTTTGAAAATGCACACACTGTACCTTTTCCTGACAGATACAGGTAATTTAAAGGGACAGGGAAAAAAAAAGCCCAAACTAAAACCCACAACAGAATTTATTTTCTTATAGTTTTTTTTTTTTTTTTAATTTTGCATTAAAGAAAGGAACTTCATCAACATTGATTGTCATTTACAGAAAACATTCAAAAATCATGTGTGCATTATTATGAAATGCTAACAGTGTTTAACTAATAATTTACAGGTCATAAAATAAGACAAAACTCTATTACATTCTAAAGTAATATAGAACCTTTTCATTTGACAAGGATGCTGGTCCTACAAGATTCATGATTAAAAAAACCCTCAATGGTCACTTTCTAAATGAATCAGGCTGTCTTTTTACTCACACATACATAAATTAGGTCAATTATATCAAACAAGGGAGAAAGATCAGAAGAGAATTGCAGATGTAAAAATGCTGGATGAACTCCTGGCACTGTTGAAATCAGTGAAGGGTTTTCACTGGTTTCAATGGAGCCAGATTTTTACCCAGTACATCATGATTCACTTGCAGTTCTGCTTTTTGCATCTACAAGCCAGTTAAGATACATCACAGTTATTACACAATTAAGCTTACAAAAAAAAAAAAAATCACTGTTGACTCTATGAGGCATTTGATTTTAGAAAGGAACTTTTATTTGTCTTTTGAGAGTGATTAATTTTGAGTGTTACTCATTATTTTATTAGCTTGTTTATTATCATACTTCTTGACAGGCAATGCAACTCCTGTGTGTTACTAACAGTGGTAAACATGCTTACCAAATAAAAAACAACACAGCCCTAAAATTCAAATTAAATTGATTTACAACAATATAACTACAGCCAAGCACCAAATAGCTCAGGGCTTGGATTCTGGGTCTTAACATCTCATTTCACTCTAACAAAATGAACTGGAAATAGGATAAAAACATTAGATATTTGAAAGTGGGAAGTATATGAAAAATCGTTTCTTCTCATAATCCTAAAAGCTTTTTCAGGGATATTTCAAAAATATTAGAAAGCTTCATTTAAATCTAAATATCTATCTTAATTATGTTTTTATCTTTTTATAAATTGGTAATCACAAAATACTAGCCATTAAAGTCACATTTGGATGCCAGAAAAGCATCTAAATACTTTCCTTATTATTTATGCTCCTGCCTGTATTACATTACAGCTGTTGATAAACTGGACATAGTTTCTTTTTTCCATTTCGATCTTTAAAATGTGCATTTGGTGAAGATCAGTTATGGCTTCAGATTACAGCTAATGAGTGACCTGACCTCAAATTTGAATAAGAAATTAAAGGCATACAAAAATATTTTGCTCATTGGAAAGAGAGAAATGTTTCTATTAACATAAGTCATGTCAGAAGGATTCATAAAAGCCATATGCTATAAGGAAGCATTATTTGCTTGAAAAACTTTTCTTCAAATCATATTAGTTAAATGCAGTCTGCAGGAATTATTATAGTGCTCACTGTACAGACTCGCTGGGATCACGTTTCACTGACAATCCCACTGTTATTTTTCCCAATTACAAACAGAAGCATACACTAAATATCAACGGCTGGTCAAAAGGCTTTATCTATTACAATCAGTTTCCATAAAAACTGAAGAGTACATTACACTTACAGGAAGCAAGTACATAATTTGCTCTTTGATGTTTTTCCTCTTTAAAAAAAAAACCATTACAAAGTCTTATGTTTAAACAGAGACATAGAAAAAATCAGTGTATTCACTGTCCCAAGTTATTTACAGCAAAAATTACAGAGACAGCATACATAGTCTTGGACCTTCCACAAGCATATATTAAAAGTAATTACATATGAAAAAATATTTTATTTGTCTTCTACATTTCTACAATACATACTCAGGTTTCTTTCTTCTTGTTTTGTTTGTTTAGTTTTTAAGTAACTTCTTTAGTGTTAATCAAATGAGGCAGAGAGTGCAGCTGTAAAATAAGGGATTTTGTTGCTATTATGATTCGTATATTCTTTATACCATCCATTCATTACAACTGAAGTAATTAGTTTAACATGGGAATTATCTCATAGCAATTAGCATAAATCTCAAAATACCCAATGTATTTTATTTAGCTGAGCGTTGATAACAGCTTAGAGTTCAGTTGTGCTTTATTTGTTGCCACAAGTACAATCACAGAGCCGCTCCCCATAGTGTACTAGAGGTCACATGGCAGTCACACAAGAGGCAAAGACTATCATGGCTAGTTCACTGGCTATGCTACTCAGTGGCTTTTTAAAAATAAGTGCACGAATAAATCCCCATATACTGCACGAGAATGTGTGGTCCACACTCCGTAGGGTTAAATGATTATTAGCTTTTTTTACTAACAACAAAACACCTTTTTTGCCTGATTCTGACATTGAAGTGACACATTAAAAAAACCACAAATGTAGTGCATCTGAATCTGAATCCCCAAAGTCAACAGCCTAATGTAGTTACNCTCCTGCTTGTGTTTCAATGCAGTTGCATTCTTGTTGCCCAAATAAGGGACCAATGTGTTCCTAAGATTGAAAACTAGGAGCCATATTTTAAAATTCTCTCCAGACAGAGTCTTATATTGAACATACTTTACTGCTGTCAATGTATAGTCATAAACAAGGACCTCAGCATTTTCTTGAAGCACAAAAAATTTTCTCAACAGCAGTATCTTCATTCATAAATTAGCAGCTATATCCAACAAATAAAAAAAATATGCAAAATCGCTGTGATATCTACATTAGTTGAAAATTTTTCTTTATGTTATTGTACAGAAGACCACGTGCAAAGCAAAAAATTTCTGCAAGTACAGTTACAAAGAAACACTTACAATTTGCTTATTGCTGCTATATCCAATGCTGTTTTCTTTCACTTTCCCTATGTGCTGTGCTTGAATTATGAGGATGATGAAATTATGCGAATGTAGTACACGACGTTACTGAACTCACTGTGAGCGGTACTATCCTCGCTGCCTGCAGTAACACCCAGGAAATACTTCTCCTTTCCCAGAGCATTTTGTTCATTGCCTTATCCTCTCAACAGAAATGCAATGCAAGGGCCATTTGGAGGACACGGACACAGCCGCCACTGGACATTCAGCCTGCCTTTTTCGGAGAGTTACTGATCTGTGAGCTGCCACTGGAGAAGGTTTCGGCCTCTTCTTTTCACAATGACTTTTGTCTGCAGACTGCATACACAAGTGGCTTTTATAGGTGCAAACAACTTCTGGGATGGTGACTTACTGGGGTATTGGGCTCCCTGTCACACAGTCATGCAGGGACACCACGTGCAGGGACAATGCATGCAGGGACGACACAGCTAAGAGAAGAGGAGGAAGGAGCTTGCTTCCTACCATCTGGGTAGAGCCTCCCTTGCAGGTTGCAAGTACAGATCAACTTAGAGAAAGAATGAAGATGAGTCATTTACCACTCCAAGCCTCATTCACTAGAAGCTAGGAGCAAAAGGAAAAGGAAAGAGAGGCAAGGTCCTCTGACCATAAGTCTGAACTATTTAATGGGAAGCTATCATGCTAACAAGAACTTCAGTCACTTGGACATGCCTCCTAGCAACCTGAAAGAATAAAATAAAAATTGCAATGGAATGGTTGGCAAAGAATATGATGGTGAAAATCCTGATGCATAGGGATGCTGGCCTCTCCACCTCCTGAAGCTGTCCATCAGTCTTCTAGGGGGAGGGAGTTCAGAGGATGGAGGGAGTCAAAAACGACACATACTCATTGTGATAATGGGAGCAATGATCATATTCAGAGCTGAGGAAAACCTCTTGGTTGAAGACATGGAATTAACTTAATGACTGGCAATATAATCCACTGCAACTTATCCTTCTGTGTGTGTTCTTGTAATGATAGAAAACCCGTGGTGTAAAGCTAGGGATAAGCACATGTCAAAACTCTAGGAAGTGGGAGTACTTTTCACTAGCACAATACAAAATGGGGTAAAGTTTTCTTGATGTGAGAAAGGGACTAATCATACCATGGAGAAGTATTGCTACAGAGTTGTAGGCTAGCTAAGATTTTGTGCATCCCTGAGAGAAAACGGTAGCTGTTAGCCACTTGCTCATGTCTACTTGTTCTTCACAGTCACTTCTCCATGTCATAGCTCAGTGCTCTTGTCATTGCTGACACACTGTCGCTGATTCCATGTCTTAACCTTTCCTCTTACATGTCTGCAGCAAGTCTGAATATGAGCTCACATAAATGGTGTATAAACTGAGTACTTTTAAACTTTGTCAGTTGTCTAAATTCAGTAATTTGTACAAAGCTTGCATTTTGTTCCCAAAAGGACCTTAACATCATGAGCTGATGGGTTAGTAGGATGCCGCTGACTGTGAAACAACAGGCAAAGTCAGATCAAGCTGAGGAAATGCTGACAGTGAATTCAGTTTATACCAGTGTTACTTCTAATCATTGGCTTGAAAGCCTTGTCTGGGTCATGTTCACTTGGGCAGCTCAACCCATGCCCTTCAAAGCCTCTAACATTCTCTTCCGTATTGTCACTGTTATATTTATAGAGTTATTTTTAGTAATGAAACATCCCTGAGTGGCATAGAGTGCAACATTTGCATCAAGCAGTGATTGTCATTTACGAAGCGTGAAACTTAAAGAGTAAAGAAGAGGACAGGACCTCTAACACACTGTTTCCAATGGATGTCAGAGATAGGATTTTGTTCCTAGAGTGGAGGCAGAAGGTGCTGGGACAGGCTGGTAGGTGTAAATACACTACTATTTTATAGCCAGGGAAAAGCAAGCTGTTCTGTCTCAGGGTTCCATTTCATACATCTTTAGACATAATGAATTGGACAAAATAAAAAAAATCTTCCATGTTTCAGTTTGAGCTTATGTGCTATATTCCCGGGATGTCCAAAAGACAATGACTAAAAATAGGAACCACCTTCCAGGCTGGACCTTCGCTCTTCTGGAAACAGCACAATCCATGCAGAGCCAGGAGGGAGGAGGAGTGGGGGAGCCTGAACATCTTTCAAATGATGTTTGAAGCTTCAGAGGGGTGGAAAAGTCAACAGGGAAAGGAGCCATCAGCTGCACATCTCTAACTAAGCTGTCTGACCAATTTGTGCGACTGCTGCAATCTTAGAGAAGCTTGTACAGCCTGGTGGTGGGAGGCCGAGAGGCCAGAGCACAGGAGCAGCTCTGCATCCTCTTTGTGTAGAAGGTGTTACATCAGAAATCCCTGCAAACTGTCTCAAAGGGAAACACACCCCTGTGCAAGCTGCAACTGTGAAACTGAACAAAGAAAATTGCATAACAAAGGTCATCTTCATGGGCAGCTCTGGTGGCTGCTCCACCTGCAGCACCACGATCTGGGGCACAGGTATTGAACAGCATTGGTGCCCAAGGTGCAACAGGAGAATAAGCTGACCCCCATGAAACTGAGCTGAAATAACAACACGATGCATGAAGTCTAAGTATTTACGAGAATAACATCTGCCTTCCACTCAACAAAGCTCAAGGGGGACCTCTTAATGCTAATGGCCTCTAATCTCGTGATGGGTTGAGCACCTTCTGTGTGGTGCTGAAATGCCTCAATTTTTAGTGACTCTAGTTAGAGCTAAGAGTCTGACAACTTGCAGAATCAATTCCTTAATGCTGCCTATCACAAGCTAATCAAAAAACTTATATTACTTTTGGAAACAAGTTTGCTCAACTGAGGTGCCTTCTTTTTCTAGCAATTTCCATTAGAAGGAAATGTGAATCTTGGAATTAATTCTTTATAAAAAGAGCAGGCAAGAGTGATATTTACAGAAAAATAAACTCTTTGTGGTAGTATAATGAACACTGTATATCTGCTTCCTCAATGCCAAGGGTAATTTAGCATAATATGGTTGAATTATTGGAGAGCAATGCTAGAAGTAGTAGATTAAATACATGCTTTAAATATATGCTTTAAATATCCTTATGTTATAGGTCCCAGCTTAATCAATCATTAAGAAATGTGTCTCATTTGAAAAGCTTGTCACTAAAAAAATCAACAAACATATCCAGTTACTACAGAAAGAAGATATGACAAATTCTAGTTTTGGAGACTTACTTGAAAAGCTTCAGGTTCTACCGGGGACTACTGAAAGCCAAAACAAACTAAAGTGAAGAACTATATTGTGAATTATGAAGTTATTTACTAAAATTCATGTATTTTATCCTTCAAAATCTATAGATAACTTGAACATGTGAAATCCAATATCAAGAATTTGAAATTTTGAGTGTAAGTGACTATGTAGGCAAAACCAATCACAAATATCCAGCCTGTAGCATGTGATCATTATCTACAGTTAGATATGATCAGTTCTACACTGAGTCAATGAAGGGCAAAAGAGGTACTATACCTATGTGGCCAATCCCAAATGACAGAACATTAAACAAAATCTAATTACAGTTACCACAGCACAGCTCCATAAATAAATAATGTCTGAAAATGAAATTTCATTTTCCAAATAAACGACAACGGTATTTGCTCAAATTCTACATCAATGGCAACAAAAATGTGTTTGGCAATATCTGAAATTCTTGATAGAGGTTATCGCCTATCAATGACAATGAAGATCTTGTATGCCAAAGTATTAGAAGTTTTAGACAAAAGCCAAGAATCCATTTTTATTTCTAAACTGGATATTTCTACCTTCGTGGTCTCTGACAAGTCACCTAACCTTTTTTCTTTCATTTCCACATCTTTAAAACGTGATCATAAATACTACTGATTGGAAAGGTCATGACATTGTAGTGATATAAGAATAGTGCTTTAAGGATTAAACATTCTGCAGAAAATAATTAATGTCTTTTTCACTGGTGATCTCCATTTAGTTATCTTGCCTGAGAAGTAATTCAAAAATCCCAAGGAGCAATTAGCTTATTTGAGAAGAAAACAACCTTTTCAAGATGTAACACACAATTGTGAAGGACTATTTACAAACACGACAAACCTCTTTATTAAGCAGCACTGTGAACAGTAGTGCTCACCACTCATTCTATATTTCTATGGGTCGGCTATATATATACTTTTGAAATACTGAAAATGAATTTATAAAATATTTCAAAAAGTATGTGTGTGTTGTTGTGCTGGGAAAGACAAGGAAAACATGAATCCCCTGCAATTAAAACTGAGCACTTCTAAAGTTCAGTATGACTGATTTTTTCCCCCAATTAATCTACACAAACAGTACGTAGACATTAAGTTTTGATATAGACACACTTGAAATTTGGGATCCTTTTCTTGGATTTGCCATGCAAGAAGGGCTGCAAACAGGTAAATCACCTTATAAAGGAATGTCAGTCATACAGTTAGAGTGGTATAAAGAAGCATCAAGAGCAATGCTTTATTATGTTAACTGAAGACATTTTAACTAATCACTAGAGAAATGTGCTCTGAATTTGGAGTAAAAAAGGTACTTTAGTAATTGCTGTTCTATAAGATTAAGCAATTTTGAAGAGTGTGTCACATTCACAACAAAATTCTCAGCCCAACCAAATTCGCTGGACAGATTTTTTTCTCTTTTCTAAGTTGTAATGGACCTACATGGAAACATTTATTAGCTGAGAGTTCTGGCATTGCTAAAACAGAACAAACAAATTGTGATATTCTCTAGACTCTATTCTGCCACAAAATAAGCACGCAAACTTGCGAACTGACTGATGGAAGGCAAGGGAGAGCTCCACAAAGTATTTGAGATAGCCTGTGAATTGTTTGCTCATGCAGAAGAGAGAAGCTTGAGACCAGAACTGCACAAGGCATTAAGTTATCACTTCAACATACCAATTTTCTTCACCCACCCTAGGCCTCCCTGTGTCCCTATGGGCTCTCTGTGACACTGCCCCTCCATGAGCCTGGCAAACGGGCAGGTCCTTTGGCCTCCCTGCCAGCATGCTTCCCCTTGCCTTGCCTCAAATTGCACTGGCTTCTGCATGGTTTGAAATAAAGAAACGTATCTGCCTTCACTTCCTTTCTTCTCTACTGTCTGCTTCTTCTTATTTCTGCTCTATGCCCTCCGCTGGCGTTCCAGGAGGAGACTTCTCCGAAAAAGTTCACAATGGGTAAAAGTGATGGTAAAGAGAGATGTAGCAGAAACTGAATCCCTCTTTCATAGCTAAAATATCTGTGTTTCGTACTACTGGCAGAATGCAGATACATTAATAATGACTGCTCATTAAATTTAATTAATCCACAAGATTAAATCCGTGGCAGCCTTCCACTCCCCTCTGTGTTTGCCTTTGGTTTCACAAGCAAATGCACGTACAGTCAGTTCAGAGACAGACAAAAAGAAAGTTCCAATCCTTTGCTCCACTCCTGAAATGCATCTAAAATAAATCCTATATATGCATATATATATACACCATTATATACATATAGATATATACATACATATATGCATGTGTTTAAAACATACACAGATGTATGTGTGTAATGGAAATCATCAGTCCCATCATGATGGTGACTGTCAGAAACAGTGACAATTATACTGTCTTTTGTGACCATGGACTTCACTCACTTTTGACTTTCCTCTTCCATCCCTCCTTTCCTTCCTCTTCAGAGATACATTTTAGGCTTGCTATGGTTTTCACTGAGCTTACTACCTTATCTTTCTAATGAGTTCAGCAAAAAGCAAACCAAGACTTGAAGCTACTTTTCAAAGCAGAATATATAAAACAAAATCATGTATGGAATCAGAAAAATGTACATATGGGATTGTCTACATTTTTACTCCATGTTTCAGATACTTTACTGAGATCAGGTCCTACTATGTTCACTTTTATATATGTTCTATCCCTGTAACAGTGAGAAAATAAAAAAAACCCCAATCCTATTCCTCTTTTCACTAAAACCATCCAGACAAGGCTTTTGCACCATTGATACATTCCTGATGTTTGATTTACACACAGCACACATGCACTACATTACACACATCTCAGAAGTGATCCTGTCGTTACACATTGGCAGCTGACAATTTAACTCTGGCAAAGCAAATCTTGATTGCCCAAAGTAAATCTAATACATTACTTGGAGAGTAAGAAATACGTGACAGCTGGGTTGAGCATCCTTTAAATGTAGGCATGTGATTTTAAGTTACAGCATGTATGCATATAATACATACATACATATATACATACATACATACATAAATACAGATGTATATATATGTATATATATATGAGTGTGTGTCTTCCATATATGCATCATAATTTCCAAGACAGCTACAAATTTCCACATGCATTAAACTATCTAAAAACATAGAACTAGGCAGTCTAGTAAGTGGAATTTTCTTAAATTATATTTGAACAATAAACAGCAAGAGTAATACTGCAAAGTACTGCTCTATCATCATGTATATCTACAATAAAATTCTAGGAACAGTTATCTCCCAAAACAGCCCCCAGTAAAAGTAAATTAAAAAAAAGGTAACACCCAGTGTCCTATATTTGTATATTCATTGTCAGTTCAAAAATGGAAAAAAAAAAAAGTAAACAAAAGAGAAAAAAGACATCCCCACTCAGAGTTGCATATTTACATTCTTCAAACTGTAGCGGTGAAAAATAATTCTATTAAGTGCAGGACATTCCTAGTGTTGTAGTAGTGACATTTTTAATAATTTCTTCATGAAAACATTTCTTTTTGTCTTACTAGTGATGCATTCCATGACTACGTGAAAATTCTATTATCCCCTTCACTTGCAGCCAGTGGTTGAGTCTGGATTGAAAAGCTCCTTGTATAATGGAGGAAACAGTGTGTTCACTATGTCTGGATGAGATTGCTTAAATACCTGCAGTTTCTCTCCATGCAAGTTGCAAAGTGCAGTAATTGTTGGTATCTTGGCTATTAACTGTAAGACATTGAAACAAAAAAAGAAAAAAAGAAGAAGGTGGAAGCAAATTTTGTATAAATTACACTTTCCAAAATGAACTATGTTAGCATCTTGCTGAGTAACTGAAAGTGATACTCTAAGCTCCATCGAAACCCATCCAAAGGACTAGACATTGTTCTTACCATAAAAGCCCAGAAACAGCTCCCCACAAAGTTTTAGCCACGGGCCAAAAATGCATGTAACAAGGAACAGCCTCAACGAGCACTTTTTTAAGGCAGTCGCATTCTTTATAGGGTATGAAATAAAATTATCAGTATATTGAAGAAAGAATGGAGTGAGAAGCAATAGGGATGAGTCAAACAAGCCTATCTGCTACGCATGGCAAGCACATAGTGCATTATTTTTAGCTTACATTAATGTGGCAATACATACAGAAACGGCTGCAAAAAGAGAAGAGTCATGCTTGAGGAGCACTTGGCATTTTGTTTAAAGAACTTACTTTTGTCAATGTCTCCTCGTCGAGGTGGTTCTTCTGAATAATGTGTTGAAGTGCAAAGTAAATCTTTTCCTGAAGCTTCTGGACCTTCCTTGGCTCTATTAACCAGGCTCGATCTGAGAAAAAGGAAAACAAAAGGTAAAGAATGCACAGATGTGGGGCACGCTCATGGTGCACACAGGGTACTGTGCTGGCAAGTATTCACAAGAATCGTAATTCTCACAAGGAAGGACTGCCTGGTAATTAAAGACATGGTTTCAGAAGCAAAGTGTCTTAATCCATTAAAGAATCACCTGAGCACTTAATTAACACATACAAAACATGCATAAATATGGGAACAGAAATGAGACATGGCTCAACATTTTATTATTCTCTGTTGGTACAATCAGTGTTCTTCTAATTCCATACTTGCTATGTGATAAACATGTCATGCTATCTCAGTGTCTTAATACATGAATAATAAACTTACTGATCAAAACAGTACTTTCAAAAGAAGAGAATGTAATTATTCAAAAAATAATACATCTCATTATTTACTAGGCTAACATTTTGAGACAATATATATTCTAAATAAAAAGAAATGGATTCCTTCAAGAGAATTTCTTCAATAATTCAAAAGAATTGCAAATTTCTCATCATTTAAAAATGTTCTCTGTTTAAACAACACAAAATACAAGATTATCTGGAAGAATAACAGCTACAGTTGTTTTAAAACCTAAATGGCTTCCACTGGACTCAAATCCCAAGTGCAGGAGGTTGTCCTTACGATCTACATTCTCACGAGTCATAGGTTCTGGAGACAAACACACATAAAGAGAAGTAGCAGACCCCAAGACAATCCAAACCCATTAATGCAGTGTGCTTGCAGCACCATTCACCCCTCTGTTTTACCACGCTGCAAACTGGTTTTTTCCTCCCTCAATCCAGACCAATTCCTGGGTTTGGATTTTAGATTTCATATGGGAAATAAGAAAATTTCTTTTATCGCAGGCATGAATCTTCAAGTACAAATTGAAAAGTTCAGGAAAAACCCCTTTCTCTTTTCTTTCACCCACTCCCCATCACTAAAATAAGCCACAGAAATGATAAGTTAACCACTCCAATAAGCACACATGCCACACAGGCTGGAACCGAACAACGTTTCATCACAGGAGTAGCACAATTCTGCCATTTGTCTGACTGTCTCTGGGGAGGAGTACATGAAAAGAGTTGACTGTCAAGTACTGTGAAAAGAGACAAAAACAAACCTCAGCTACTTAACAGATTACCAGGAAAGGAAAACAATATTTTGCAAATCTTAGAGAACTGTGTTCCTAGAAGATAAGCCAATGGATCCTGTGTCATCAATGGCCGCAGAAATAGAACTAGCTGAGAACACATGCACTTTCTACACAATAAGCACACAGTAATGTTTAGACTTCACAGGTGAGGTGCCAAACTTTATGCTATTGCAACACCTGGTCTTTAAATAGTGTTAAATTAATGCCTATTGCGGCAGACTGGAGCTAGAAAGATTTATCATAGACACCAATCCCTAAAGGTTTACCTTTCTGTCACAAGAATAAGCTTAAAAATAGACTAGGGTGGTTGAAAAACAGGTTCATCACTCACCTGTCATGAAGCATGCAGTGTATTACACAAGAGTTCTTAAATCCATGACAAGAGCTAGGTAAAACTTTTATAATGGACGCTAACTTTGTCTCCCAAAATGTGGTTTCTGCCACCTGAACACCATCTGTATATTTGGCTGGAATTTCACAGGTAACTCTAGCTACATTCAGACAAGTGCAGGAAAAAGTCAATAGATCAGTGACCACCTTTAAAGGACATAAGAAGCAGTGATTCAATAGTGTACTTTTTCTCTTGGGTGTTGAACTTGCCTATCTTNAAGGAACATGGCAAGTCAGAGTTTCAGGAGAGGAACTGACACATGGGGGCAGCCATGTTCCTGTCTTACCACACGGCTCTTTTGCATGTTTGCAGGTGGAGATGCCTCTGGAGCCTCTACTGGATTTTGTACAACGTTTTAGCTTTTGAAATCAGAAATCAAGTTAGAGAATCATCTTCGAGCAGTGTGGTTACGTCCATTATGAAATGCAAAATCCGGACTTGTGCTCTGAATTAGATGTAAAATGGATGCGACACTGGCCTTTGGAACCTTTGCAAAACTACTGATGGATATTCTCAGGTCCCCTTACTCCCAGTGGACCGCTCTGGTTTCTGTAATCTGCGTAAACACTGAGATCAGGGCCACAAGAATCACCTTTAAGGTGGTGACTTCCGCAGAAAGAAACCTGAATATGAGTACTTCTTGTATGGAATCTTTGTAAGCTTACATTAGTCAATGAAAGGACTGGTGCAGGTACTTCTGTGAAGCAGTGCTTTAATTTTAAATTTTCACATTTGTTCCCATGATGAAACTCTTTATTGTGAAGGAACCAGAACATCTAAGTGTGGAAAGAAATATTTCTTTCTCTATTGTCTACTGTTATTGTTTTCGTAAGAAAATAAATGGCACATTTCAATATCAGTTCATTCTGGACTCTTTTCTGTCTTCCCACTCTCAAACGTAGCAGCCCAGCTGAAACGGGAGTTATTTAGACAATCCAAATTTACAGTTTTTTTATGGAAGAGAGATTGCTTTCACTCATACACATGCTGCTGCAGGCCATCATTTCCTTCTTGTTGTGTCTTAGGACTAGTTACACATGCTCACAGGCTACAGAAATAAGCAGTCTGCACACACCAAACACTTTTGTTCCTTTTAAAAGATTTTTTTCATTAAAGGAATAGGACACACTGCATGTATCCTCCGGTTTGCAAACTAAAGCAACATATGCAGAACTGCAGAAATCAACCAGAATTTTGATTCCATCTAGTGTTTTCCAGCAGCTAGCACCCTCTGCCACCCACCCAGCTTTGGTCTTTTCAGACTGAGAGAGGAATGATGGGCAGAGACCCACTGGGACATTGCAAGTCTGCTGTCCCAGAGAAAGTCAGGACATCTGGGGCATAGTGCAGAGGCAGCTTACACCCCTGCACACAGCTGGGACACCTTTGAGGTGGAAATCGTTGATGTTTGGAGGGTTGTACATGCAATATTTTGGCCTAACCCCATGACGAGTCACTATTTCACTTCTGAGCAGATGATGGCAAGAACTGCTCAAAATGAAAATAAAAGGAGTAGAATTCTTTCAGTAGGTGTTGTTAACGATGAGAATGAATGTTTTGACACCATCTGTGATAGCAATTCTGACTAAAATAATCTCCACCACATTTGTGCAAAAGGGCAAAGTGACCTAGAAGAAGTTTTCAGCAGAAAAAGTTGGAAAAATGATTAGTGGTGTGGTTTTTCTGTAAGGCTATTTAAGAGGTTACCCTTAGATGAAACTGTGTATCTACATTCCCTGAGGGATATTTAAAAATCCCACACCAAACTGTGAGCTTGTATACTAGATCCGCCTTCTGAGTCAACCTAATCACAGAATTCTCCTCTGTGGTCAGCCAGCTATTACTCACTTAAATGCATGCTTACCTGTGCAGAGTTACGATATATGAACCCATGAAAAAGGGCATGTTGCACTTTTAATCACTACCTCTCACCTGGAACTAAGTTCAGACAGGACTGCATACCGATTTTTACTGCTTATATTCTCATTCCCAAGAGAAAAGCCCATTATAGTTATGGACTACATAACCTACTCAGGGCAGTGAGTTTTGTGCTCCCTGAAAAAGCTAGGAGGAACACGCACCTCTTGAGTAACAAGCTTCTCTCCACATGGTCTGGAGGAAGGCCAGCCTGCACTTCTTGTCTGCTCCATGTCTGTTACACTTTGGATCTACTTCCAGTATATGTAATTCCTGATAGTGTATTTGGGTAATTCAGGTATTCTTCCACTGCTTAATACATTGCTTAACATTATTTGATGCAGCTTAAACAGCTATTTAAGTATGTAGAGATAGAGGTGGATAAAGAGGGAAAAAAATCTGTGTGGTGTTTGGAATGAAAAATTACCTGGTGATATCAGGACAGCAGATGAAAACAAGGCAATCTCCTCCTCAGTCAGCTGTAAGGAACATAAATTCTTTGCAAAGTCAAATGCTTCATTTACCAGGTCATCAGAACCTGCAGACCAAAGAGGACAAAACCAATGCTAGAAATCAGCTCTTCAACCTGCAAGGATTGTTTTGGTGTCAAAAAAGTTGTGTCTGAATTTCAGTACTGCTAAAGCAGGTGCTTTTCATTAACTATTAAAATTCCACCTAACCTGAAAATGGCGCTAAAATGTACACTGAAGCAAAAAAATTATCAGGAATTAGGGGCAAGTACAAAAATTGCACAGACATCTTAGAAGAGACTACTCTTTTCCCAGTGAGGAAAGAATTGGTATTTCTAAACAGATATTAAACCTAAGGAAGAGGAAGGACTAGCTCTAATTAACTTTCATATATAATTTTACTAATTAACAGTACAAATATTTATGAAAATTTGCAAAACCATCATAAAGATAAAAATAAATCAACAAATACACATTCATAAATGCTTTAAACTTGTAAAGAAGTATTATGTTTATGATGCACACTAAGAAAAATATATATCTATATAATAAATATATACATTTGAAGGAAGTATCTCTCTTTGAGTTTAGTCCTGGACAAATTTTTGATAATATCAGTCTGATGGATGTGCAAATCACAAACATTTCACTATTAACATTTCAGGTGGCACTCAATATGTTGAGTAACAAAGTAATTTTTTCAATACAAGAATCCTAATGAGCTTACTTAAAAAGTTTAAGGCAAAACTATTTTAAGCATGTCCTTATCTGTATTTTGTACCAGTTCATTGTTTTAGTCTCCTCATTTCTGGGGCTAAAATTGCCTTCTACAGGACACAATTAGTGGGAGGGATTTGATGCCTCAAGTATAACTGAACAGTAAAGATAAACCGCTGGGTTCCTGCCATAAACTCACAGTTTATCAAAACTTCAGATGGCAAGAAATCTATTTGAAAAAACCCTCTTGCTGCTCTTTTTTATTAGAGAAAAACACCTATCATTGCTAGCAGCTAACGGAGTCACCTTTTTCTATTTTTCTGTTCCAACCTAGACATTTGGAGACTTGGAAATTCAACAGTTACTGGAGATTTCAATTGTGGGTTCCTACTCTCATAAAGACAAATCTCTTGCTACGTGGCTCAATGCAATTGTTTGAAAAAGAGAAGAGCAACATACCCAAAGCTTTAAACATTTGCATCCCTCCATACTTTCCTTCAAACAGAACAGTATTGTTGAGTGGGTTGAAGGCACGGCACATTCTCACCAAAACCACTTCCAAGCAGCCTATCAGACAGAAAAAATAGCAAAAGTACCAGATATTATTGCCTAAAATCAGAGTACACGAAATCTCAAGTAGATATTTAGGAAGCCATCAGTCATTAAAAACATCAGAAGGGACAGACACTCTTTGAAGACATCTAGATTATACATCTATGAATGAGAGAAAAAATTATTTCTTGTCTGCTTTAAGTATAGAAAGGGGTCACTTCTGGACCAGTCTAAGCACCTTTTCTTCAGGTTGAATTTTTCACCCTTTGGAGAAAATTAGCAGGCTGGGCTGAATCTGGATTTAGATCTTGGGCAAATAATTTCAGTTTGAAATACTTTATCTTGAAAAATAGGCATTTATTGAAACTCCTTTTTAATAATTAAACTTTTTTTTTTAATCACAAAAAGCAGCTTCGTTCAAGGCATATAAAAATCCCAGCTTATTTTGGCTGGAGAGGGAGAACATCACAAAACATTTTTAAAGAGAAAATAAAAGTTAAAGTGCTGTCAAGAGCACCCCTAAAATAGGTTCCACTTCTTGTTTGTTTTTCTTTTTCTTTTTTACTGGTTGTTGAATAGAGAAAGGAATACTTCTTTTTCACTCCTTATCTTTGCATATTATTTCCTAACTGCAAAAGTACACAGTCAGAAAAATGGAAGGAGAAATTTTAAGATCCCTTAACTAAATCCAGATGTCCTGTAAGATGAACTCTGAATCTGAGGATTCTTGCGCAGACATGCTTTTGAGAGAAAAGTCCTTTTCTAAACTTTTTAAAACTCATTTTCTAACTCCTGGTCAGCATTAACAGGAAAAGAGAAAATAAAACCTGACATATTTTTACATGCTATAGCTTAACAATATTTTCCAACAGTAGAGTGAAATAAATCTTTTCCTGAAGGTGCAGTTGTGTTGTTAGCTTTGCCAGTCAAACAAAGTGTGCTAGGGGCGCACTGGTATCTGTAGAATTTTCAGAATTAGTACAAGATTCTAAAAAACTACAGTTTTTGTGCTATAACTCCCTTTTTCCAGGAGGTTGCCTGTGTGTTCCCTGTGTCTCTGTATCACTTCCCTTTGCACCTGTGCCCATCATCAGAGCCCTGTCCCACACCAAGACACAGTTACGGTGCTCGTAATGCCAAGTTGTAGGTTTAATTCCCCTATGGGCTACTTAAGAGCTGGACTCCATGATCCTTGTTGGGTCCCTTCCACCTTAGAATAGTCTGTGATTCTAGTTTTGCTACTGAGGTAAGCTCATTTGGTTGGAGTATGGTGCTCATAATGCCAGGGTTGTGGGTTTGATCTCCATTTGGGCCATTCAGTGAAAAATTGGACTCAATGATGCCTGTGGGTCCCTTCCAAATCAGAATATTCTGTGATTTCTGTGTATGGAGTACTGAATCACACAGGCTTTCAGCATTTTGGTGAAGAGATCTCTCTTCAAATAGAAGCACTTCCTAAGTTTTAACAAGCTGCCTTACACAGCATCCTACCTTTTACACATGGAAGGAGCAAGAAACTGATATGACAGGGTAAATGTAGTTAATTACCGGTCATGGTTCTTGTGGCTCACTCGGTCATACCATTTTGTCCTCCTGGGCTTGGCAGTGTTACTGCACAGTCATGATAAATCTTGTCATGATTCTTTTGGAGGACAGAAATTACTGAGTCCCTTGATAAGCAAGGAAAGCCTTTTTCCCCTTGCCCTTACGCACACACATGTGCAAACCTGGCATGCGGAGAGAGCATGGCTGGAGCACACCGCCATAATCCACTCTCATTTATTCTGAAACCAACTGGCACCAGCAGGAATTTTCCTTCCTGTGCATTGGCTGTAGAGTATTTCTGCAGTCTCATTAAAAAGATTAAAGATGACCACAGAGACAGGCCCCAGTGAGCCTGTGTTCGTTTCATTAATGACAAGTGGGGATTTTACAGGGTGGCAGATGACTGATTCGACCAGCTCAATTTGCAGGCTCCTTCCACCACATGTCAGGTTGGAGACTGCAGTTTTTGCAACGGTTGTGTGTGTGTGTATGTGTGTGTACTTAATAACCACAACTGACTGTAGACGGAAGGGGATCAGAAGGCAGTAACATGATTAATGTGGAAAACTACAGAGAGGTTAATGTACCTAATGCCACAGAGTGAAATCAGGGCTCCTTCAAAATTAAAATGATTTGCAGGAAAAGACAGAGAGAGCACATTTCTAGGGTGCTGGGTGCTAAACCAGTCTCAAGCCTCTGGTGTTTACCCACCTGACTTAAGAAGGAGAATTTGGTCATTCTGGCAGAGCTCCATGAAGCCTGTTATGCGCTTTGCAAACTCCACCACATACTGGATAGCATGGGTGATCTGAATGGCACACTGCTGCCACAGAGCTTCTCTCGTCTTCCGGGAAAACACACATGGAAAAGCAAAGCAGTGAGCAAGCGGGTACATCAGTGCATTAGATTCTTCAGGCAGCCTTGCAGACAGGAGCACTCCCCACACTCCATCCCCGTACCCAGGCAGAGCTAGCAGCATCTCCTCTAGGTACCTAACACTTCTCTTTAGAAGGGTGTTTTCACAAGCCGTTGCCCCAGTTATCTGAACCCTGGCACTGCCTCTTCAAAGGAGCAGAATGCACTGCACAGTGTTAAAATCTGGTTCTAATGTTGGCTTTTGTGCAGGATAGTCTAATAGTGGCACAAAAAATGTACACATTCCACAACACTCTTAGGCAAGAAGTGGCACAATGCTATTAATTTATCCAATATTTTTCCTAGTTTGAAACTTAAAATATTATATAATTAAAGTATCTGAACACAGATTACATAAAAATGTTGACTTCCTGATAATCGTTTCCCTTGCACACACATGTGCGTGTAAATGGATGTTCTTGGTTTCACGCCACAGCCCTGCAAGCTGTGGTGTGTTTTTGTTCCTGCTGTAACTGCACAGCCCCTCAGATTTCAAAGAACGAGCTAGAGTCTCTCCTGTCTCTTGCATGACCAGCTAATGTGCCAACTGAAGTCTGACCGAAGACTCATTGCTAATGAAGCCAGTGCAAGAGGCACAGAGATTTCTGTTGACTGGACTTCATCTGACGAGGTACCAGCGGAAAATAGACTGAACTTGACCTGAGAATTGCAGAAGCAGAACAAAAATGTAGTGTAATGAGATCATTTTTCCACCCAATATTGAACAGCTTCAATTTAAGGAGTATTTTCAGTCTATTATTATCTACTGTTGTAAGTGACAGGTATTTGTTATTCACATAAAAAACAGAGGTGTTTTTAAAATCATAAAGAAACAAGGTTATGTTGTTTTATTTTCTTAAAATCCTTACAACAGAGGACCCAATCATAATCACATTGAAGTTAACTGGATTTGTGCATGAGGTTTAGATCTGTGATAACAAGCACAGAAAACTGGATTCCATGACCATACCTAAGCTTTAACATTAGCAAACAGCCCAATATACTGGAAAGCTGCTGCTTCTTTCCATGAAGTGTCACTGCTTTGCTTTCAGTAACCAGTTCCTCAAAGATATTTAAAAGTGTATTTTGACCTATACGAAACTCATCAGTGTATTCTTGCCAAATAAATTATCCCGTTAACGATTTCAAGCAGAAGAAAAAGCATATTACAGGATTGTACCTTGCTCTGGTAAACCTTTATTTCTTCATATGTGTGGGTCTGCCATGCTAGCTGATGTAATTCCTCCATTGTATATTGACATGTCTCCAAATGAGATTTAATGATATTCTGTGCAATTCGATCTGTGAAAAGGAGAATAAAAAATAGCTTGCATGAAACAGTGAACAGTGATCCGCAACAACAAAATGTTGAAAACATTGAAGTTTTTGGAAAACGCACATTTAAGAAAATCAATCTTTTCTTTTCAATGCTACCTTTCTCATTTGTTTTTATTTCTGAAGTTGACTGTTGCAAAATGTTTCAGTATTCAACCCAAAGCCAAACGATCTTGATGAATACTGGATCTGCAGATAACAATGATTTTTGTGGAACTATACAGCACCTTCATTCTGAAAGTGATTTAATATACTTAAATAAATTTTATTTGGAGACCCTGTTTACTCAATTGCTTTTGTCTGCCCCAAGCCTATGCAGTAACTGGTAGGCTCTTCTAGCCTGGAGAAGAGGAGGAACTCTGCTGTAGATTATCACGCCAGCAGGGTACCTCTTCAGGCTTTAGGCCACAACCTCTGCATGAAGGCAGTATCTCCCCTCCTGCTGTGCGTAGGTGTTTGCTTGCTTTCCTCACTGTCCACTTCTTTCCAGTTCTACTAAAAGAACTAATCTGCTGAACTCAGTGGCCAGCATGTGTCAGAGCTGCCAGGTCTCTCAGAAACAGATTGCCTGCTTGAACTTGCCATGAACACTTGCATTACCTTGGCTTGACTCATAAAGAAGAGGAAACAAGTCTCTTTTTTCTCAAGTTAGTTTTAAGCTGGATCAATTGCTGATTGAATTTGAAGAGCAAGAACACGGAGACTGGTTTTAGCAAGAGGTGAAAGCTAAAACTAGTATCCTGGAGTTTAGGAGGAGACATGGAGGACATAAATCTCACATACAGCACTAAGCTACCTTAAAGTTATTGTCGTGGGTTGACAGGTTTCTAGGTGAATTTCACCCTGCCAGGTCCTTTGGACGTGGCAAGGTGTCGTGGGCCAATGACATTTAAGGTACGCCCTCTGCGAGATACAGTATTTAAGGAGCTGGACACTGGGAACTTCCTCTTTGGCTTCCGGCGTTCCAGCAGGTAACAGGGGATGGAGATGGGGTTTTTTGCCAGGCTAGGCCTTAGGGCCGGCCTGGCTGGCCCTCTCCCCTCTCCTCTGGACCCCTTTTACAATCTGCCAGGCTGAGCTCCCCTCCCCTGCCTTCCCCCCACCGAGGGCCGGGGCCTGGCTCCCTTTTACCATCCACTGGGCTGGGTCAGGCCCCCACCTCTGGCCACCTCCAACAGCCCCCCCTCCCTCGTCCTGGCCGAGTGGGGGAGGCCCCCATGGTTCACTGCAACTTCTAAGATCCTGATGG
>VZTF01007689.1:423506-487217 GCA_013397755.1 Cnemophilus loriae | reverse complement strand
GAGGTTTCCTGAAGGTTTAATCTAATTTTTATTATTTAGTTATTTTTTTCTTTTTTTTTCTTTTAGTTCTGTTAACAAAACTTTCTTTATATTCTTTAAAGTTTGAGCCTGCTTTGCTTCTCCTAATCCTTATTTCACAGAGGGAAATGTCCTAAATAATAGGCCCAAATTTAAATTACTACACTTTAATTGGTGTTTCTGCCCGGTTGTATCAAACCACTACACTCTAATTGGTGTTTCTGCCCGGTTGTATCAAACCACTACAGTTATCCTGAAATTGCAGCCTTAGAAACTACTTCACGACATGGAATGCAGGATGCAAGCAGAAAGGGAAGCATTCAGTGTTGCCCTGGAAACCCACTGAAACTATGAGTAAACTTTTTAGACAAGTATGTTAAAGTAGACCTTTGCCCTTAAAGCTGCTTGAGCGGATTAAGAATATTTTCACAAAAACTTTCAACATGAATTCATTAGCATTAGGAGTCGAAATGTCATGATAAAACATGTTACAGAAAACTGATGATTTCCTATTTTGTGACTTTGGGACCTGCACATCTAATGAAGCTCATTGCTTCAGCCTGAAAACTTCGCTTAAGCCAAACAAAGGAACAAAGTTGAAGCCACAGAAGTCAACTGTAGCACTTGTGGCAGAACCAGCACTGCGCAGAAAACATTTGTCAAAAAAGGTAAAAGGACACTGATGATGCTTTAGCCAAACCTGAGCATGGGAAGTGAAAAGAACTAGGTATGCCATCGTTTACTTATTCAGATCCTCAACAGTTTGCACAGAGTGTAGGGACCTGGAGCTTGGAGTTCCAAAATAAGACTGCTTCTTTGGCCAAATACTGACTGAACTTAAAAGCACCAGCAAGGAGGAAAGCTGAAAAAAGAATGCAGAAGTATACGTTCCCTGTAAACACTGCTAGAGGAGTGCTATTTTAAGGACAGACGCCTGTGCTACTCTCACAGTTAATAAAATGAGACCCAGTGGAAAGGCGTTGAAGATAAAAAAAGCTGCAGGTTTGTATAGGAAAAATAAAACCTGCTTAATTGAATTTGTACAGGTATCCCTTTATAGGTCAACACTATCTTTAGGCTTCCTGAAGGAAGAACTGACTCCAGCCTAAAGATAACTAAGAATATATATTAGTACAGTGATCTACCCACTGTTCTTCTATGGAAGTTTAGATGCAAGTCTCAACCTCTGATGGTAAGCTGTTGCATTTTATAATAAAAATCTTGAAGGTAAATGGGCATCTCTCTTACAATAAATGTCTCGCATAATTTCGTGTTACTGCATAGATAGATTTCTGACCAGATAAGGTGACCTGATGTCAACAATCTGATAACAAGACTTTTCGATTTCAGTGACTTCAAAATATATTTGATTAGCAGTTCTACATTACTGCAAAGCTCCTCAGGTCCCTTCCTTTTCCTATCATTTATGTATTTAGGAACGAAGAGCTGAGAAACTCTCCAGGGCTTTCTAGGGATGGCATCCTGTGTCTTACCCCATGCATCTTTTCCTTACGTACTTATGCTTATGTTGAGCTGACATTAAAACCAATTTAGATGTGCAAAGGCCTGGGGCAATCGCAGCAAGCAGCAGCTCTCAATGCTGACATCCAAAGAGGAATCAGGTGCAAGACAGACTCGAAACTCTTGTGCCGCAGGCTAGGCAAAGCTGAGTGTGTGATGGAAAGGGTACGCTGGGTCTCTGAGGAGAAGTGAACTGCTCATTCAGCAGAGGAGGCTTCTTGCTTACATTCCATGCTGGGAGTCCCTGGAAGGAGCTTTATGCAAATATAGCCTACACTGGCTGGCAGAGCTGACATGATGCAAAAAGTAAAAGAAGTATACACGTGTCTTGGCTTCTCAGCTGGTCCAGCAACAGAAGATCCAACACAGGCAGAGCAAAGAACGTCACTCTTAAATGTTTTCACAGACCATGACCTTTTATTTTCCCCCTGACATTTTCAGATTTTAGCATCTTTTTGCCAATGAAATTGGTGTCAGTATACATCTTGGCAAATCCCAGGCAGAACGACATTCCTAAGCCACTGGGAACAATATAATGACATCTGATGTAAACCTGTCCTATCACAGGTACTGTGCTGTACCCAAAGTATACGAACCTCTGTGAGACCTGGCAGCTCCGAAATATGCTGATCACCAAGTTCAACAGATTAGTTCTTTTAACAGAACTGAAATGGACAATGAAAGAAAGAAATGGACAATGAGGAAAGCAAGCGAACATCTACACACAGCAGGAAGAGAGACACTGCCTTGATGCAGAGGCCTAAAGCCTGTGGAGGTACCCTGCAGGGGTGATAATCTAATAGCCGAGTTCCTCCTCTACTCCAGGCTAGAGGAGTCCACTACAATTACTTCACACATCAAGTCTTGACTTTTAGTTGATTTTGTTTTCAAAAATCTTGGGCCATAGATTTCAAGGGTCCCCTTTCACCGGGTAACCGCATGTACACAACTAGAAATCCTGTCTGGATGGACTCCAAGGACTACAAAAGACAACTCTGTTCTTGTGACTTCAATGTGAACTGCATTTCTACTTGAAATCTTGTCAGCTCCCATTTAACATAAGTTACAGCAGGTTCGCTGTATGAAAACAAAAGAGATGATTCTGGCCACATGGGTGTGAGAATCAAAGTCTGCAATGTTTTATTTCCTAAGCACCAACTATTTCAACTGTTGAGTGAACATTAGTAATTCTAATGGAAAGAATCCCTGAGCCTGCATGACAGTACAACACCAGCCTGTAAACTGCAGGATTTGTAGAGCTTATCTATCTGCCATGGTATGTAAATACAAATGTAGACTAAGTGCTTTACTCCTCACCTTTTGCTTACAGACTGAGTTTATTACATTAGGGCTAAATCTCCTATCATGAGCACTTGATATTACCTGATACATGTAAATCACAGCACATCCTGGCAGATTGACTGTCTGGGAAAAACGGTCCACAGAAAATAATGTTCCCAGTGTCCAAACTCTGGCATACACTGGGATGTGGAAGCATTTGCATTAGGCAGCTTGATTCTCAATTTGAGGATTTCTTACTATTGGTACCTTGAAATTATTTCTTGAAAAGCGGACACTTTTTCTACAGATGCTCTGCTTCATTTAAAAAAATAAAATCTAGAAAAAAGTACTTTCTTTCAGAGAGATAAACCAGAAACAACACACTCGATCAAGGAAACTGTCAATAATTGTAACTAATGGTTACAGAATATAACCAGAAATGCTCAAACAAAATACATCATGGAGTGTCCACTTATATTTCATTACTGTCCTGTACGTCTCTGACTGGCTTCCTATAATGGCCCACTATTCTAGCTGTAGAGACTCATCTGTTCTTAGAGGATAAGGAAGTCCAGATGGTGTTTGTTGGCATGGCTAGAGAGCAGAAACTTGAGAGGTCAGGCTGGCCTCTGCTCTGCGCAGCACAGGGTGTGCTGGCTTTCCTGTGGCAGGGCCTGGTGAGGCCTTGAGAGGTGCCAGACCGATGGATAGACAATTTAATTGGGATTTTGCAATGCAGCAGTTTAAAAAAAGAAAAAAAAAATTAATGCATAGCAGGACATGTCCAGAAGAAGCTGAAAATCGTACATCAGGAAGCTGAAGAGGACCACGAGAGATGAATGCTGTTTCAGGAAAAGAAATGGCTTTTACATTTGTACTGGCCTACCTAAAACAGAAGACAGAACCAAGAGACTTGATTCTGTGAGGATTGCCCAGCAAAGCAAGCTATACAGCGAAGTTAATGCAAGAAAACTGGGTCCCTACAGATGCACCAAATATCACTTGCCATTTCCCCTCTGACCTTCCATCCCCAGTATCTGGGTGGGTAACAGGCATCGGGTATGTGGGACTGGTTTGCTCAGTTTGACTGGCCATCAGCCACTGCCTTCTGGAGTGAACACGGGACTGGGTTGAAGCTTCTGCCTTTCCCTGAAGTTGTCTGTCTCCTTTGCCTACTGAGTGGGCTCTTCTCCAAAACCTGTAGAACTCAAGCGTCTGAGACTGCCGCTTCATTTCACTGGAGCTGGAGAGTAGCTAAAGAACCATTGCACAGCCCTGACAGAAGGACTGGGGAGACAGGAAGACTGTAAAAGCCCTTTTTTCATCAGCAAAACAGGCCAAAAGCATATGTTGCAAGAGAAGAGCAACAGCGCATAAACTTGGGACTACAGCTCACCACTTCCAGAATGACCCCTTCTGTTTCCAGTTTTGTTTGCTCTGGCAGGCTCTTCCCCCCCACTGCCCCCCGCCTTTTTTTTCTTTTTCTCCTACTGTGCTTTCTTATTTTAGATTTCAAGAGTTACCTCACAAAATGTACTCTCCAAACACTACAATTGCTCAAACATTTATTGCATCAGTGGAGTAGGAATTGCTCAAATACAAGCATATACAGAAAACTGAACATTGCAATCTAGATAGTAGCAATCAAAACCAGCATACTGCAGACCCACAGGGGTCTAGCATCAGCTGATAAATCAGTTCTGCCTTTTTCAGGCACTTCCTTGCAATATTCAGAGATCTCCAACTACAGTATTAAGAAAAAACTCCAACCTGAGGTCAAGTACAATGCTGGTGGGGATGGATGTAATCCATGGAGTGCACACAACATTCACCAGCTGTGAATTTGGCCTGCTAAGTGGAAATTATCTGCAGCAGCATTTGTTTCCTACAGGCTCCTTAGTTCTTTCATTTGTCTCTCTTTTCTCAGGAGAGACTCTAGTTTTTCTCAGCATTCCCTTCTTTTGCACAGGGAACTGAAAAACTTTGAAGTGTGCCTCCTAAAACACTGATAATCTTCTTCAATTAAAATGAATAATGAATCTTTAATTTGCCACTTACCCTTAGGATCCAGTTGGGTAGCTAAGAGCTTATCTCAGCTTATATCCTAAGTTGAGCTCTTGCAGGGATCCACTTCGAATTAATGCTGCAGTAACACCACAGCTTTGGCTGGCTGCTGTTGGCATACATATCAAAACTCCAGCCAGGCATTCTAAATAAAATCTCTGTTCTAGGACCTAAAAACTTGGCAAGATAGAATTGGATCAACACTTTTTTGTATGCTGATTCAAGGGCATTATGACTACAAAATGAAAATTTTTGAAAACTGAATCATTGAATTCATTGAACTGAGATTATTCTCAACAAATTCATTGACAGTTGTAGAGACAGTAACACAGCTAACAAAGCAAAAATACCTCTGTGGTTGCTGTTAAACATGAATAATAGGTCTCAATTTTTTTAAAATTAACTGGATGAAAAGTCTGTTTGGTTTTTTTTTTTTCAGAACAACAGGAACTTTTCTTTCCTGAAAGTGGTTGCTAAAAGCTCATTCCATTTTTCATGTGTCTGCGGCATTCTCAATGCCATAATGCAAAAAGTATTCCCCTTTAAAACACAAGCAAGGTATTCATAATCCCTATTTGCTTAATAAATTTGTAACACTACACAATATGCAGCCTAGGAAGATAGTATGAAACATAAAAACACTCATATGAGACTAAAACTGCTAGAATTTAGTTCGGGAATAACCTTTCCTTATGTTTAAGTTATTGAGTGCTTAACGTCACGAACAGAGTGCACAAAGAGTAAACATTACGTGCATGAATTCTCTATTTCCTCTCTCTCCTTCAAAATAAATCAGTACTTCATTTACCTTTCTAAAAAATGCTAATAAATAAATAGAAATCGCAATACAATGGAATGAAGTCCTTATCTTAAGGAATCTAGAGGAAGGACCCAGAAGTCTGTAAGATCTTAGAGGATTTTTATAAATGCTTAATGGTCTCTACTTAGTAATACTTCTCCTGGGACTCTGCCAATTTAGCAAAAATTAGAAATCATTTAACTGGCAGCAAAAGCACTAACCAAGGACATAGTTAGAGTTCAAATGGACTCTAAAGGCACCGTATAATTATCACAAATTTATTGAGATGAGCTGTTTCTTAGCTTCTTCCAGCATAGGTTGCACAAAGAGACCTTTATATTACAATGAGACTGTTCTGAAACAAGAATGTGGTTTCATTTTTTACGATTAAGCAAACATTACCTGAAATGGACATTGTTCTTTATTAAACTGAGAAATATATATGGAATAATTAGAAAATTACTGGTTTTAAACCGTGTTTGTGAGGGTTTGCCCTGTCACAGCCTGCAAAGAGCTGGGAGAGGTTAACATATCTTTTAGCACTTGTTTCACTGTCACAGTCTTCAAATTAACCTTCTATAAAGATTTTAAGCAATGTATCTATAGAAACACCTTCAAAAGTAATGACAAAATATTGTACAATGGTTCCATTTTCCTGTAGTGTGGCAAATGAGTTGGATGAAAGTGATGTTAGTGTATAGTGTCAGAAAGTGGAATAATTTGGTTATCACAAGCAATGCCAGTCTTCACTGATCAGAAGAAAAGCCATCCATTCAGTCAAAAAGCAACACAAGACAGGGCTCTATGCCTTAATATCTTATACTAACTATTCCCATTTACATTGGACTTTCATTCCTTGAAGATTACTGCACTATAAAATCTGTGTTCTGATAATCAGTTTCAGCATTTGTCTCTGAGTCTTGTCACACTGAATTTTTCCACTGTGCACATCTATATTCCTCTCTTGTGCATTTCACTTGAATTCTTTCTCATATCTTTTCACTCTTGTATAAAGGAATTGTTGTTGTTCTGTGAAATAAAATATCAAAAGCTGAATGGATGAAAGACGTAATTACCTACGAAGGTGGAAACAGCATCACAAAATGCAAAACAAGCGGAATTACCTTATTCTTAGGAATAAAGTGGAGAGCAGTGAAATGCATGAAATGAGCGATGAAAGCCATCTAGACAGAAAGCACAGTGTGAAAAACTGGACTGTAGCCTCAGAAAGGAAAACTTAGAATGTTGCATGTGTACTGGGAAAGAAAAAAATTGTAAACCCTAACTTCTGATGCCTTCCTTGTGCCTTAGGATTAAGGAATGATTGACCAGTGTTGTCCAGGATGACAAAGAAATACAACATGGACCCCAGCTCAAGCTCTCAGAAAGTACAATTGCCTCGTAATTGTTGGGGCTGACTGCCCAGAAACACCAGACAAAAACACTGATTGGAAAGTTGACATTAAATCCATAAAGGGGTTACTTGGATGAAGAAGAAAGCAACAAGTAACCACTAATTCAAACCGTAGCAATTTTGGCAGATAGTATGCCACTTCCATATGCTACAGTGATTCCTAAAGCGTCACTGCCTTGACCTCTTGATTCTCATCTGCAGTTTGCTTCTTTGTGGGCTGTGTATGAGCCACAACCCTGGAAGTCAACATACTTCTTTTACACATGCCAGGCCCTCTGTGCTCTGGCACCTGCTCCAGTTTTCTTTTTTTGAGCATTTCTTGCAGAAAGCCATTTCTTCTGCTATTGACATTGCTGCTCCAAAGCACACAACAGGGAACCAGCCAAAAGTCTATTCTTACAACTGGCAGCAACAGCATGCCTCAGTACTCATTACACCATTAGATTTACACTGATCTTTCTGTGTGATTTCTAATCTGACAAGATTCACAGCACAATGTTATTCCTGAAAAGATTGCCATGATATATGGTAATATATGGGATACATGATATGGTATTTTACATATTTTGACTGCTACAAATGGTTGACTTCTAACTGCTTTTTTTGGACTCTAAGTAGAATGAACATATTTTGTCAAGTTCGGTCATGCAAGCAAACATTCTCATCTTTGGAGAAGAGGAGTAATTTTATACACTTTAAATAATTAGAAATTCACTCACTTTAAAGTACTACATTATGATGCTTAAAAAACGTAGGCTATAGATATGGTTGTTTTTAATACCATTCTATGCATATTTTTAGTTCATTTGTAAAACAACTGAAGTTCTAAGTTTTTTCACGTGTACTGAAATGAGTACAGAATTGAAACATGAATATATTCTGATTGTCATCTTTAAATAGGTAATGATAAGAAGATACAGTGCCCCGATGGTATGTGCACAGAAATGCACATGTTGCGTATTTTAAATGCTCACTAGATGGCAACATTGCTTCTCTTAAATACAGCTGCCAGGGTGTAGACAGCAGCCCTGTAAATTTTGACTGTCAAATTGGTAGGAGGAGTATTAAACCACGGCCTAGAAAAAGAAGAGGAAGAACATCACACGGGACTACAAAAACACCATTTCTGTTTCACTGCAGAGTGGGTGGTGGCTTTGTAAGGCGAACATAAGCACAGATGCTATTGTTACCTTAGGCATGGGCTTTAATTAGTGAACTCATTGCATTTTGAATGTGGTTTGGAGTGTCTCTTTAAACAGCATCTAACTGACCAATACACGTTCAGTAAGCTGTCTGTTAACACTTGATCTGGCACAGGGAACAAACCCTGGAGATAAAGAGAAGGGTGTTAAAGAATAAGAAATGCATATCACATTGGAGAAGTGCTTTTGCAAAGAGAAGTGCTTATCATATGGAGAACTGCTTTCAAAACAAAAGCACAGTAGACTTTTTAAGACATCAGTCTTAAAAATGACTGATATATATTGATATATATTTATATATTGCATACCCAACATTAAGCCTTGTGGACATCCATGAAGAGTACAGACATGGAGGAATAAACTAAATTCTTCCAAAGTTAATGAGAAGATTTCTGCTGAAAAGAGAAAGGTGTGGGACTGGCTTTCAAATCGATCTTCAGCAGAGAATTTCAGGATGTTAACAGGTGAAGATCTCCCTCCAAGGAGAGAGTGAAATAACTCCTGCTCATATGATATTGCAGCAATGGAAACTAAATAACTTCGCAGAATGTAAAGCTGTTCACTGTGGTCCTGAGATGAATGTATGAACCCAGCTAAATTACAACTAAATTACAAACGCACAAAATGTCATTTGTGGTCACCAAGAGGACTTTTCTTCTACGTACCTATCCCGAGTAAGTTTAAAAAACTTTTAAGGTTTTCCATTACTATCATTTTTCAGTCCATGTGTCTGCATCAAAAGAGCTGTGCCTTACAATATAAGGCAGGTGATGCCTCCTCCAGTCCACATTAGGCATCTGTTCTAGAGAGTTATTACCCACCCTATACACAGAAGGGCAGGCTTAGAAGGCCTGGGGAAAGGGATGATCAAACCTAAGTTCACCAACTTTAATTTTGGTAGAAATGTAAGCTCTCCAAGCCATTTGGTACCTTCATACAGGCCTGATGTTGAAGAAATGTCATGCAAATATATGTAAACAACACTTCCATCTGTAATTATAGAGGCTGGGCTATGTGACCTCCTGTACACTCCAGAGGTGTCTTACTGACTACCTACATTTACACAGCTACAGGGCACCCTTCAGTATGACTTGCAGTGAATGCTTAACCAATCCATTTTCTCCACAACAGGGTTTGCTATCAATTTTATCTTGTCTTTAAGAAATCATAGGCTTGTAATCTCAACTGCAGTTAAGGCAAGGAGACTTTTACAGACCAAGACTGGAGCCACATATCCAGTGAGGAAAATGCAATGTTCAGCTCAGTAACAGATAATATTTAAACAAGATAGTCTTTTAATTTCACCAAGTCTAAAAACAGGCCTTTAATACCTCCTAATTTAAAACCACACTTGGGAGCAAGCACTGCCATCAGGAACTGGAGCTCCCTTCTCATTTTAGAATTTCCCACCCACCAGCTGATCTCTGTGATTTGCTGTGCAAGGAGAAAGCCATTCTGCAAATGACCAGATTCTTGCTTTTGACACAACAAGCAGATTTCACCCTATGGTTCGAGCTCCTACTGCATCATGAGAAATTTCTGCCTTTCCAGATGTGTAGACAGGCGACACAGTGGTCACGGAGAAACACGACCATGCTGCCAAATCCCTGGCAGCATGAGTCCTTGGGATATGGGTGTCTCCCATGCTGGCAGCATCACTGGCTGATGGAACACACCCGGATCATGCCACCCATGGACAGCAGGACAGGCAGTGACAGAGCCTACCTAAGTCATCTGGTCACTGCACCTCACCTATTTTGTGTTCTGCCCACCCAAGTCCATATCAAGTGTCCAACAATATGCCTTGACTTAAGGACAAAAATACTTCCCTTTAAAGAAAAGAGATCTGGACTGGAAATGCAGCTGATGCCAAGTTGAGGTTCTGCTCCTGTATGTGTATTTACGAGCTTTGGAGTGACTTATTTATGCTTTGAGGGTCTTTTTTGTAACAGGAAGTGGAATATTGATGAGGGCTGTGCCTAATGGGGAACTACCTGATTTTGTACAACTTTTCTCCATCATAAGCTCTGACAGTTACATGAGAAATTTGTGACTCTATCTGAAAATGCTTTTTGTTATACTTAACCCTCTCTTCCATAGGAGACATTGCTTATCCTGCTCCTTACAATGATCAGATAATGTGCAGTTGTATCTCGGTCTACTTAACTCATTTGGAGAAATATAATAATACTAAGTATGTGTGACAGAGCCCTATATAACTTTAATCTGTCAGCATGTCTTTCTCCTATACCTATTTGCTAGCACAGTATATAGATACCAGTAAGCATGCAATACAAGATAAGCTATATTTTGCTTGCCATTCCATTCTAATACTATGTGTCAAAAACCGTTGCTGTGTAAAAAATTTTGCATTTCAAAATTGTTAAGTTGAACAATTTCCATTTCCACTACAAAGTCTTCTGTGGATGAATGTACATTCATGAAAAAGAACACTTTCACATTCAAATTAAATCATAGAACTGTTAAAGATCAAAGTAGCTCTAACCATTTAGATTACTTTTTGGTGGAACTAGAAAATTAACATGTGAAGAAGAGCATGTAAATGATGTGTAAATTATGTCATAGAGTATCTTAGAAAAATATTATTTTTATAACTGAATCAAACTGACAGCGAAAGGAAGACTTGTTACTTGGATTTCACAGAGAACTTACTGTTGGATAGCAACCCAAATGTAAATACTAAAGTAATACACGCAATTGCAGCAAGTACTTAGTCAGGTGCAAAAGGGACCATTGTTAGGACTTGTTTTACAAGCATTTAACATTCTCATAATAATCTGAAAGAGAAGGTTCATGGCATGCTAATTAAGTTAAGAGACAATTCCAAACTGAAAGAAGTCACAAAGCATCAATGAAGACTGGGACACAATGTGAAAGGATTGAAAGGATTTGAAAAATAAGAAAGAAAAAATGAGATTCAAACTTGGAAATGTGCAGTCAACTATATCTTAATAAAAAATGCCCTACACAGGAGAGAAGTGAGTTTGAAACAAGCAAAGCATTAACACCAAAGGAGTAAGTGAACTAGATTTTGGTTGACAAGTAATGCAGAAGCTGCATAGACTAATTTTGTTCTGAGTGCTTGTGAAGAAGTCTGCTCCTTGGAGAGCTTACAGCAACCTCTAGGAACTCAAGGATGAAAGGAGTTCCCACACATTCATTCGCAAGGAAAAAAATAAGATGGTTGCACTCAAGATCAGGCAAGTGGCAGGTGAAGTTGTACTTATATACATATATTTATTTGAAGAATGTAAAGGCCAGAAGAAAGCTAAGAATGGAAATTCCTATCTGGTAGAAAATAATCAGTGCAGAAGAGAACTATCATGATCTGGGATATTAGTGGTTCACTAGATCACTATATATGCTGGTATAAAGAAGTTTCTGTCAGCCACAAGGATCAACGAAGTATAGCTTTTCTATCTTCTATATATTCTGTATATAGTCCAACAGTTAAAAGCACTAACTTCTATTTAACATGAGTTGAGTTTATTCCTAAATGTCACTGGAGTGAGATACAATTCTGCAGTGAAATTTAAGCACACTGTAATATGAATTCAGTACATCCCAGTGCTTAGAGTTTTCCTACTTTGACTGCAAGACTGCAGCTCTACAGATGGCCCAACAGTCCGCTGCAGCATTAAGAGGCATTTGCTATTTCTTTTTAAACACCAAAAATATCATTCACCTGTGCACTAATCCAAATATTTTATGGTGCATCTTTTCCAGTTGTGTCAGCTGATTTGTTATACTACATCATCTCTCACTGTCACCCTTACCCCTCTGCCGTAGGTGCCACAAAAAACACATGGCAGTACTTGCGTAAAATTGTAGCAATTTAGGAGCCCTAGTTTCACTTTCAGAATGAAGAGAGGTAAATCCCAAAGCCTCTGAATTTTGCTGTCAGCTGACAGACCGGCCCTTTGCTATGTAGCACCTCCCTCTGCTCTGGGTTTTTTCCTGCTCTGTGTGCTTCACAAGAGGATGAAAAACTGGGAAATATGAGGTGGATTTAGGGCTGGATAATTTAGAGCTAGGAGAGAAAAAAAAAATGGGTGAAAAATTAAGAATGATGCATTATTTCTAAGTGAACCAGCAAGAGATAAAACTTTAATGACTCTCTAAAGTCAAAAGCTCCCATTGACTTCAGGGGGATTCTCTGGCCACTAAGGATATAGTCCCATGCCCATATTCTCTTTGCAGTCATTTCTGTCACTGAGCACAAACCTGAATTCATGGGCTATCGGAACTCCTGCATTTCTGGACCTCCTCTGAGTCTCTCTGGAAACATTTCCCCTCGGTACCGGGTCTGCAGGGAAACAGCTCTTAAGGCGTGCTTAAATTGCCTCTCAGCTGTTTTGCACTAGTGTGATGCACTGTTGCAGGACTGAGGTATACACAAGCCACGTGTGAGTAATATTCATACTGGGAAGTTGGAGCATATGTTCGTCTTTAATCCTACATTGTGGGTGTACAGTTTTACTGGACAGTGGCCTAGGCCAAACGTGATAATAAAACGTGCCCTAATAAACAGAGTGCCAGAAAAGTTTAACTTTCTCCTGCACAATTCGCAACTAAAGTACACAATATTTTATAGAGCCCCCTGCACATGAGAACCCATGGGCAGAAAACATGCTATTAATTTGAGCCGCAACTTCATTTTTTTACCAGACAGTAACTACTATATATACCATTACTGCAATCTATACTGAGTGGAGGCCACATCTCCAGGGTCCTCAGTAGGTCTGAGTACACAAAAAAATTTACAAATCTCAGTGTACATCCATGTACACGAAACAGCAAAGTCAGGCCAGAACTATAGAGGTTTCTTCATGATTTGAAATTAATTAATTTGTTAGGAGTGCTCTTGAAGATGACTTTTTTTCCTTCTTCTTTCTTTTTTATTAAATTCCACTAACAAAGTGTTACCCTTTGATTATATTCTCAGCCACAACCGATTCAGCATATTTCACTTCAGGTACCTAATTAGGACGCCAATCTTTGTTCATGTTATTTCTTTGTAATAGAAGTAGCACTTCCAGTGGCTTTGGTGAAATACAACTAGAAGCATTAGATGAATAGAGATCCTCTTTAGACAAAAATCACCGTTAGTTATTGCGTTTCTAACAGTCTCACCTCACAGAGAGGTCTCTGTCACTTGTCAAAGACGAAACCAAGGGGTAGGCTCCCCAAGGCCTCCAGGCAGAGAAGCAGGGATATCCATGGAATTACACGCAGAGTTTGTGCACTTCATGAATTTAGTGAGCTTCCTCTGCGCTGACATCCGTACAGCCGAAGTATGAACTGGTGCTTTTTCACAGTAAGTACCCTAGCAATTAGCTGCTACGGGGATTCTGGGTGTTGACAAGAATATGGATGGTTGGCTGAAGAGATCATTTAACCCTGCTAGTAATGAGCTCATTTGAAACAAGCCCCTTCCTAATTATCACTTGGTTATGATTGATTCATCACCTGCTTTGATGCTCCTATTTAATAAACAGAAATTAACTGCTGGGTTTAAGAACTGCATAATTTGCAAATTTTGCTAAAACAGAGCTGCCTTAATATTATGTCAATTAGTTCCAGACTGACTTTCTTTCCTTTACTCTCTGTATGTGTGTGCACACACATGTGAACATGTAACTACTGTGTACCTGTATATGGAAAGCCTGTATGACATTTTAATAAAGACAGTACTGGAGCTTAGCTTATATATACACATTGCACTACAGGAAGAAGAAGAATTTTCCTTACCGATTTCACTCATGGATATCCCTGGAGCTAGTTGCCCGTTGTTGAAAGAGCTATAGGTAAACAAGTTTGGTACAGAGGTGAGGTCATAGATAGGTTCCTGCTTTATCTGTTTGATTCCAGTCATGTCTAACCCAGACTGGTCTGGGGAGGGCTGGGCAGAATCCACGTTATAATAACCCTCAGACTTTGGCAGATCGATGACGTGCCCATTTGAGTAGGTGCTGCCAGTTTCATTATTCAGATTGTTCAAGCCATTGCTGATGCTGTTGCTGTAAACCCTGGCGAGGGCTTCTGCCTCACCACTCTGCTGCTGCCGCTGCTCCTGCAGTCGCTGCTGGTGCTTCTGCACTTCAGCGTACAAGCTATCCCTCTGCTTTTTGGACATTCTTCCAAATTTCACAGCTGAAAAGCAAAGCACAATGCAAACCATTGTCGTCTTTAAATTGTTCTTGATTCCCCTCAACCCCACCACTCTTTTGATATTTACTTTCCGGGTTAATTTTGCTGTGGAAACATCTTTTTCTGTGGAAATGAGAAAGGACACAAAGATTTACATCACATACATCTTGTAAAGGAAAAAATACTGTGTACTTAAATTTACCAGGTGACAACAACGACTCCTATTTGACAGGAGGGCCTCAATTCACTTCCCATACTGAATGTTAAGAAGACCATGCATGCTTATATATCTCTGTGTTCACTGAACAACAACCCAGAGCTGTATGAAATGTACAGTCTGTAAATTCATATCCATTTACTAACTTTCCAAAAACCTTTACACGGTACACTAACAAGATTAGTATTCTGGGTGAAAACAAGCCCTAAAGCCTTATTATCACATCCTTTCAATGGGGTGTTATCTTCCCACTTAAAAAAAAATAATCTTACAGGTTAGAACCTAGAGGAAAATAACAGATTTGAAGGTAAACAGCACAAACGAATGTCATCTTTTCCACTGAGCAAAGTCTTAGGGATTTATGCAATCTCCATTTTAATAATCTCCATGCACAAATCCATGCACTCCTTCTGATGAGAAGGGGAGGAAAATATAAGAGGGCAAACAATTTTCCCCAGAAACAGGGTTCATTACACTTAGATGGAAATTTTCAAAGGTGACAGGCTGACTGCTGTGGAACTAGGAGTAAATTCACAGCCTGCATATACTGTAAATCATGGCTGATTATCACTCTCCGCCCCCATGTCTCTATAAATTCCGGTCTTCTACTGGGCTAGATCTTGGGATCTTAGAGCAGAGGTAGCTGTTGATTGCACTCTAAAACAAACGAGAGAGAAATTCAGAAGAATTCTTCCGAACAGGTAAGAGGACATTGCTCCAGAAATATAAACTTGTACATATTTTGAGGTGTATTTTCTATACTGTGTATTTCCAGTCCATCTGAAAATTGGATCAATTCAGAATAGCATTTATTAGCACAGGACTCTCATCTAGCCCTTGAGAAGAGTTTGAATCTATATGTGGATAAATGTGAAATTCTTCAATCAGGAAAAAGAACTGAAAAAGCAGAGCAGAATACGAAAATACAGTGCCAGAACAACAAGGTGACAGCCGCTTTGATTTATTTTTACTTTTTTTTTTTTTTTTACACCAAGAGGGTTTTTTTCTTATTGCCAACCTCAGTTTAGTTGCAGCCCTACACTCAGGCTGCAAGCTACCTCACATAAACTCAGCCTGCCCTGGAATCAGTCCATGGTATGCTGCATACCCTTACGGACAATATACAATGGCTATTTTAAATAATTTTCAATAATGCAACTGTGTCTTTTCTTCAAATTTAAGGCCTCAGAAATAAAACCAAATATCCGCTGTTTATCCTCATTATATATTCATTAATTGGATTCTCCAGCTGCTGTCAATTAGCATCCTGCTTCTGCATGATAAAAATGAATTTATTACATGGCTGAGAGGTAAAAATCACATTAAAGTTTTCTGTCAAAAAACTCACACAGCCAATTTTAAAATTGCAAGAGCTCTTAATATTCTTAACCATAAACAATCATAAAGACTCTTACATAAACTATGAGAGAACAAAGTGATGCTGTTGGAAGAATCACTCATTTTGCCTGTCTGCAGTGGTCTCTGAATTACTGGTTGGGAAGATGGCACTGTCAGTCACATCAAAATGCCCCTGTGATACCTTAAATCCTTGGAAGATACTACTTTCAGGAGGAAGGCACGTGCTGTTAAATTGCTGAAATGTTACTTCATTAATCACCATGAAGAATTAGGAGCTAAGGTGTCAAGTAAACTGGGTGCTAGGACCAAAAAGAATTCATGGATTAAAGGCCAGATTGCAAGGCCCCTCCCAGATTGGTGAGACTGGTAAACAAGTCATTTCAGTGAGACATAACACACACTGAGGTAGAAGAAGACCAATTATGGCCGAAATTTTAAACAAGTTTATAGTCTGTGGACTGTCTAGTATATATAGCTATAAATAGCTCTTTAAGTAACTTCTCCATCAATAACTTAATTTCAAAATACACATTTTGTGTAAACGTTTTAAGACAGAAAACTGCTGCCATTAAAATGGAATCAATATAAACCGCTTTTAAAAATTAGAACATTTTCTTTTCATACTTTCTCACTATAAAAAACACGTTTGTGAGCAGGAAACCCCCTCATAAGGAGTCATGCCTAGGGCATGTCAGCTGTGGGCAACCTTACTGAAGCCTCCCATTGCCTGCAGTTTTGGTGTGAGGCATCTTCTCAGCCTGCTGATCTTGGCTGATCACATCACAGTTTGGAAGGTGAACCAGAGATCTGCAAGGATCACAGGATCTTGAGATGGCATACACTGTGGAGCTTTCCTCTGGCATAGGATCCATTTTTAGTGCTAAATTAGGAAATGTTCTTCTATAGCCCCAGACAGGGACAAGAGGCAATGTGCAAGTAAAAGAAATGAGGTTTCTCCCAATGCAAAATATTTGGTCAAGTGCTCTGAATAAAACAAACAGAAACCCCTAACACTATCAAGGTGCAAATTTGTATAGGGTTGTGCCTCAGTACTACCAGACCTTTAGAGATCTCAAGGAAATGGATGCTTTCACACATCAGTATTTAACCTTAAGATAAATGCTGATATTTAATGCAGTGCTTAATATAAACCCACCCCTCCAGAGATGACCTTTTTGTGCTCTGAGCTTTTGATTAGAATAATGTATTTCACTTCCGACTCTTTCTGTTCTAAACTAATACCGCTCTCCATTTTGTGATTCTCCCCACCCCTCTCCACGAAAATAGCTTCTTTGTTAATCGGATGGCAAAGATCGTCTCACAGTGCGTGCATTACAAAGCACGGAGCTTCTCCTCTCTCTTTTTGCAGAAATCTACGGGGAGTTTAAGTAAGTCAGCAGAGAAGAAAAGTTTCAAAGGGCTTAGAAGTGAAGCATGAATTTGACTCCTTACCATCTCGAGACATTCCCAGGGCAAGACATTTCTGCAGTCGGCAGTGCTGGCAACGATTTCTGTTGGTTCTGTCAATTAAACAGTTTCTCTGTCTTGGACAGGAGTAGGATGCATTGTTCTGCTGACTCCTCCGAAAGAACCCCTTGGGGCAAGAGCACAGGAAAGACCAAGCATTACCATGAGCATATAGGTGTGTGTGCACAGACACGTGGGCACACACACACATAGACACAGACACACACACAAGCATGCAAACAACAGCAGCAAGCTCTTATTTAGTGCACTCCTACTTACGCTGTGGCCCTGCAGATACGGTGGTATTGTATTAAAGAACATTTACTTATAATAAGGAGAACTGTGTATTATTCCGTAAAGAACATAATTCTGCTTCATTAAAATTTAAATAATGTTACAGAATGCATTTTTATTGCGCAATAATACACCTGCATCATCTAACACTAGCTCCTAATAGAAGAAAAACTTGTCAGCATTTGCAAGACATGACTTAAAAGTACTTGTTTTGACTAATTTCTCCCTTTAATGAAGAGACCAGTAATAACTGTTACTGGGTACGCATAGCATGAGAAGCTGAAGTCTGCTCTTCACTTTAACCTGGCAAATGTTGATCTGATCTGGAGGGGCATATGATTCAGGAGTGAAGTAATTAAAATCCAGTCTTCACAAAAGCACTAGGATATAATGACTGTATCAAGTAAAGGCAACACACAAAGGAGAAAGCAACACCTTCAGATACTACCCTGAGAATGTAATGGCATTTTCCATGGGCTGTTTGTCTAGAGATCTGAGGGCTAGAGGGCAAGGATGTACACCTAAGTCCTTATGAGATTCCAGCTGCTATGAGGTGGTGCCAAAAGCAGCACCAAAAGGTACTGTTATGGTAGAAGCAAGTGAGGTGACAAGAGGAATGAAACCAGGGGGTGAAGAGAAACAGAAATAAATAGATCTATACTAAATAAATAAATAAATAAATAAAATAAAGGTCAGGAGTATCTGCAAGTCCAGAAAGAAAAAAAAAAGAGTAGAGAAGTTCCTTAACCAGTCTGGCAACTTTAAATGCAGGCAGCTGCAGGTTGCGTAGTGTGAAAGGTGAAGGATAGCCTGGCCACTGCAGGAGGCTATGAGTAGTAAAACAGCAGAAAAATCATTACTGCAGTTACAACAGTCACCAAAGTGACACCAAAGTACTTGTGCCTTTCTGGGCTGGCTTGCAAACACCTTGGAATGAAGCCAGAAAGCAACAGCTGACTTCATTTATCAGGAAAAAATAGTGTATCTCTGCATAGGTTGATGGATGTTAATACTGAGCAATGGAAAAAGTCACAAGGTGACAGTGATATGGGGCTCAATTCACTTGCTACAGCTAAAACGTGCATTCTTACTCAGGTCCTGGCAAACTGAATGAGGGTGTTGTGGGGTGTCAGCAGCAGGTGACAGGCATGGTGTTCCGCCAAGGACACTACAGTTCTTGAAGTCGAGCATAAAGAGACTCACTTGAACTAGCTCGAGCTTGTTCTATCAGTGATTATAGTGTATCTAAAATAAAAATTAAATTTTATGATTTGTACTTTTCAGAAAATAGATGCCCTTTGGGGGAACTCTCAGAAAAATTCTGGTGGAAACTTAACTGATCTTAGCTGACCAAAACTTTCCTGAAATGGTAGAGGTGTGTTTAATTTAAGACTAAACGGATGCTAATTGAAGATCTCTTTGCTGAACTTTATAGCCAATGTTGGTTTTGACTTGCGAAGGGTTTTCTGTTTTCAGTTTTAGATTTTATCAGCATCTGTGGACTTCAGACAACAAATTAATTCAGTAATGATGTTAAAAAACCACACTCAACCATTTAGCATTGACAGTGCCTTCTCCTCGCAGTACTTTTTGTTCTCGTTAAGGTTGATCTCATCTCAGAGGAATTTGTTTTGTCTTTGCCCTCCTTAGGAAAAAAGGACCATATTATGAGTCAAGGGTTACATAACAAAATTAATTTACAGCAGGTAATTAATTCTTCTGAGGAGAATTTTATGCTCTCATTCTCCTGCATAAGATCTAAATGTTGTCTCATAAAGTAGAGATAATCCTTTCATTTTATTTTTATGGTATCTTTATACAGATCTGGCTACATTATTCTACATTGGAATAATTCCATTTTGTGTGAAGGAAGATGAACATTACTGAGGAGCTAAAGAGTTAAAGGCAGATTTTCCAGTATTTCCAACATGGACAACAAGTCTTTCTGCACCTTGAACAAATCACTTCATCCACCACCCACAGCCAGTCTGAGAAAGGAACTCACTGAATTAACTACTTTCTAATTCAGGACAAAGCAGTGGTAGAAAGTACTTTGCTTTGGGGGTAGGCAGAAGAAACGATAAAAGTCTTAGCGAAGAAGGAGCCGCAGAGATAGATGTGATGCAAACTCATCTTCAGGTTTCACCCTTTCTGTAAGAATAGTGTCAGAGCTGCAAATTTACTCAGCGGGTCCATCAGGTCCACTGCATGTGCACGTTCAGCACAGGCAGGCAGGCATACAAACCAGCAGTAATATTTAAGACAACCCTTAAGCACTTAGAATATGGATTTGCAGCAGCATAGCTAATGTAGGGACACTGGGTTAAAGGATTTCCTGTTCCTTCAAGTTTGGAGGACCGCCACTGGCACTGTAATTCTTGGATGCTGTGTCCTGAAATGCTGTGGCTGCCTGGTGCCTGGCTCAACATGTGTGCATGCTTGTGGAGTGATTCTACCCTCTTCCTTCCACACATGACCTCCATTCTTAATTATTTCAGGTTTCCAACACACTGACACAAAGAGCCAGAAATGACCAGTAGGCAGGCGAAGTGAATAGCTGCTTAAATGCTGGGCACTTAAATGGAGAGCAGAGTTGCACTGCCAGAAACAGTGCTTACCTTAACGGGGAGCTCTGACAGACTGAGATGCCTCCCAGTGGAACCGATGTGAAAAACTGACACCTTCTTTTCACACAGGCTCACAAAACAAGATTAGACTAATTGATCTGATACAGCAAAACTGGCACAAACCCAACAGGGTTAAAACTGTTATAAGTGGAAGAGAATCTCTTTATCTCAATAAGCAGTCTACTCACAGAGCACAGTGGTATCATCTCCTCTTGAGGCACACACAAGGGCCAGCATTAACCCTAATTACTTCTAAGGGAGAGTATACCCCTAGACAGTCTGTGGGCTCTGAGTACTGAGAGAAGTCGCTCTTTTTCTGCTTAAATTAATTTTCTTCCGTAGCTTTTCTAGTATCAGATCAATTAGTTTAATCCTGTTTCATGTGATTGTCATAAGAAGAAGCTGATTTCTAGTCCAGTGCCATAGTAAGACAGACACACTGCAAACTGTTCTGCATACAATTGTTAATGTTCCTGAAAAAAACCCTGATCTTTACCAGTATATTGGTTCGTAATATATTGGCATAAAAATATTTTTTTTGCCAATGAGTGCTCCCAAATTTTCAGATTTTTCAGCTGTTCTAATACTTTGCAAAGCATTAGGTACAGACTGTGATTTCACTCTGCAAATAGGCACCCATTTTCAAATGTCCCAGTTTGTGTGTTTCCACATAAAAGAAATCAGAGACGATGCCTCTCCATCTTTGCAATTTCCCATTCACAATTAAAACTGAAATACCAACATGTAGTATGAAATTCTGGTTTGTCATGAGCAAGAATGTAATTCCTTATATAATAAAATCACAGAGAATTTTTGAAACTGAAAATTGAAGCCTTTCTTCTCTTTTCTTGGGGTCTGATCTGTGTTATTTGAACTAATGCCTGAGATAATATGTTAATATGTCTAACCAGCATGGAACAGTTTTATGCATCTCCCTTCTCAGCCTTTTTTTTTTCACCTCCAGTTCCCAGCAACTGCCCTGCACTGAAGCCTATGAGGAGGAAGACAAATGATCCATTTATAGTGCTCATAATGTAAGGCATTATTTCTTCTGGAGATTACAATTTGGCCTGCTGATTGCACAAAAGGAGATGAAAAAGGACCAAACTCGCACCAGTAAGCTCTTAAAAAGGGTTGACCAGAAGTAATATGCCAACTGTAATGCTACGTGAGTTGTATAGGAAACAACGTAAGAAATCCACCTCTCTCTCAAAGCTGATTTAAGGTAGAACAGGTGTGACTTACAGTTGCCAGCCTCTGCTGGTGTTAGCAGTTACACTGCATCAGGTGTAATTAATTCTCGTTTCAAACAAGGAGGTAGCTCTAAAGACTATTTGATAAAATGGAAAGCAACTACGAAAATTAGGCATGAAATGCATCTTTATCAGCAGTAGGCTTCACAGCCTTTGGCACCACTTGTTTGAAAGCTTGTAAGAGTGTATCATTGTACACAGGTGCCTGGGGCTAATGCAAATGATGATGACTCTGCTGTATTAAAATCTCATACCTTGCAGCCTTCACATGTGATGACTCCATAGTGTATTCCAGAGGATTTATCACCACAAATTTTGCATGGTATCACTTCAATTTGTGCTGAAAAAGAAAACAAGACAGATATTTTGGGTATCTAATTGTATTTAATTTCTTTTTTTCTCAAAATAAGATCTTTAGAAATAGAGAGCAGATAACCAGTTGACCCCCAACAATACAAAACTGCTTTGTATTGTACATCTGTTTCTGAACGCTTTGGTTTGGCAAATTTTAAATGCTTCACATTATGTAGTTTCTGCCACATCCCACAAAACTCTCTAACATTTTAAGATGTCTCTAAATTAGGAAGTTTTTCCTCACCTTTTTAATTTTTTTTTTTTACTGGCTAATTTTGTAATCATTATTGATAAAGACAGTCATTAGGGGACCTAAACAGTAATCTGGATTGTCCTTTCCTACATACTTCAAATACTTGTGACTTTCCATTTTTCTGAGGTAGAAATACGTGGTGTATTTAGATGCCCTATTTAAAGCAGAGTAGAGATGACGAAGTTTTCACTTTCGTAAATTACATCTTCAAGACACAAAGATACTAATACCACTGTCAGAGACAGGCCAGTAAAAGCTTGCTTAACCTTCCTGTCTCTTCAAACTATTTGTTTTAACACCAGGTCATTGGCAGGCAAGGCCCACAGATGGAGTTTAGGTAGCCAGTGGCTGTGTACTAGGAGAGTCAGGCACAGTCTGAAAATGTTTAAATACAGATATGCTTCAGATCCTTTTATAAACATAGTGGTCATTTAATTCTGAGAAGGAAAACACATTTCACTACCTTCCACATTTTTTTTTTGCTAACACAGCTGTTTGATTCTCTCAATTATTTTTAATCCTGTGTCTTTCCTCTGATGACACTGTAAGAGCACATACTTTGACATGTAAGGAAGAACTGTGCCTTTATTTTAGTCAGATGAACTGAGAAGAAGTTAAACTTATTTTCTTTCCCTTTCATGTGTTCTTCTGTGTAGGATGCCTTCCTGCTATTCTCCTCCTACTTGGAAGTAGCATCACATTTGGAAAGTACTCCTGGCAGACGTTGTTTCTCTATGTCCAGGGTAGGAACAGCAGCAGTTCTCTGCAACTCAAGTCGCCCTTCAAATCCTTGAGTAGAAAAGCTTTTTTAGTAGAGCTACCCCAAGCACAAAGATAGGGGTCTTTAACAAGACACATTTAACTCTAAAATGGATTAAGACAGGAAAACAAGATTATTGTCCAGATGCTAATCCTAAGAAGAGCATCCCATTTCAAACTTGTGGGCTGTTGAAAAGATTAAAAAAACTGGAAAAAACCCATACTTAAAAATGACTGCACATTGTAAACTAAGCACTAAATATGCTTGCACAGTGGATGCTGTAAAAATATAATCATATAGCTTGGATTTTGCACCATTTCTACTTATGATTATCATTTGTCCCTATTAGCAGAAACCAGAAGTTTCCTTCCTATCACCTTGTAGTTAAAACAACCAAAACTCAGCACCGTGTCCCAGGGAGCCACCACCACACTTCCCACTGAAAGGTGCATTGCATACCCTACTCCTTTATCCTCCTGCTTAGTGCAGACGGTTATGGGGTAAACTGCACAAAGTGAACACTAGCAGGCCCTCTACTTTGGAAAGTTAATAAACTATTCCCTTAGGACAGCATATCCCAAGGGACCCAAGCAAGAGGAACTTAGATGGCTGAAGAGACTTTAGCTAACCACTGAGAGCTTATTTTCCTGACATACTCTTTCTGATCTAGCATAATTTTAGGCATTGCTCAGGCAAACAAACCAGTTTTGAAACTGCTCCCAATCCATGTTGTATAGAGGGAACTCCTTAACAGAGAACTCCTTAACAGAGAAGCACCTGCAGTTCTTTGGAAATTTATCCAGGTTGATCTGCTCAAAAATTCCTATGCTTTATGTCCACTGGGATAATAAAAACATTTAAACGTGCGCCTCCAGGCACTGCTGTTTGTAAGGCTAGTTTGAGTAACTGCTCACAGGTCTCTGCTTGAGAATCATGTGGCTGGAGAAAGTCTCAGCTCTGGGACGATGTGCTGATTTATGTTTCAAAGACACATGTCAATGTCAGAGGCAGGAACTACAATTAGAATGTAAAGAAATCTGCAGGAAAAGACATGACAGAAAAAAAAACACAAAAAAAACCCATGAAGGTACTTTTAATGTGACTTGCATTTGTAACTCTGATAGGAACAGAGAGAGAAGAATTGATCCTGTGACACTGGCTGCATTTAGCACAGTATTTTTTACTGTAAGCAAACAATAATTTCATGCATGAGTTTCAAATATAAGTTCTACATTCATGGTATTTGTGGATCAAGTCCCTAAATGCTAAGGCTTTGGGTTTCAATTAATATGTAAAAAACATTTTAGTCTTGTGACTCTTCAGTTAATTCAAACCTTTATTCAAAAATAACCATTCTATAAATTAGTAAGTACAGGTTGTCTAGGATATTGCTACCATTTCTCCTTAAGAGAACTCACAGAAAAGACATCCTTAGGACACAGAAGGCAGAGTAAGTTTGGAAAAGTGTATTTTGCTACTGTCCCCCAGACATTTTTTCATAAAACAGCAGAACAATTTCAGGATTCCTAACAGAAATCTTGATTGTACAGGCCAGATGAAAAAGAAAGCATTGTATTCCCAGAAGGGTCTTGAGATACTGTAATGAACATGGAGTGTACCACATTTCTTTTGAAGATATAATCACAGGTCACAGATTGCAGAATATTCTGAGTTGAAAGGGACCCACAAGAATCATCAAGTTCAACTCTTAAGTGCGTGGCCCGTACGAGGATTGAATGCCCAGCCGTGGTTTTATTAGTTGAGACAGGGTACTACAGTTTTTGCACATTCCTTTTTTATTTCTCCACTTACCATCTTACGTTGTTTTTCTTACTCTCTTCACCTATTAGACCAACAAACAGTTCAGGGAGCTGTATATCCGACTCTCTTTACAGCTACTATAAAATAAGCAGGTTTCTTCTGAACTCCTTAAAAATATAAAATGCATTGACCAAGTGCCACTTCCTAAATATGGAGGCAAAAATTGAATGAAGAAACAATAGTGGAGTTGCCACAACGATAACTTTCAGCAGCACAGGAACAGGACTTTTTTTCTCCCAGTGCAGTAAACATGAGGAAGGAGTAAGAGAAAACTACTTAGCTCCACTTCAAAAGTCTTTCCACTTGCCTTCTCACCCATTTTTACTCTGATTCTATGAGCAAGAAAAATGGCTCCTGCCTCTTTTCAAGCAAGCCTCAACCTGAGCCCACTTGTCCAATTTTTCAGTAAGCACATTGAGATGTACCACTCAATAAAAGCCTGCCAAAGCACCATCATCCTGATGTCTAAGAAAACATTCATAATGTTTGGATACACGCTGCATGGCGATTGCCTCCTACCACCAGCTGCAGCATATTTCCTCAGTACCACAGGGTCATGTCTCTGCAGTATTCATCTTTTATTTTATACTTAGGTTGAGAGCTCTTCAGGACAGAGAACTGCCTCCAGTTCTACGGGACATTCTACAAATTGTAATGCCACAATGGAAATTAATTAATTCTACGTGACTAGTAATTATAATCCACAGATTATGGGATAACCACCTGGAATCTAATTCATTTTCTCATGACAACAGAAAGTAGGGTGGAATTCTATCAAGGAAGCAAACCCAAAATCGTCTCACATATTTGAAATGAGCACTTAGATATAAACAAATAGGTAATTAGAAACAAATTCAAACAAAACATTAGCTCAAATGGGCCAAGAAAAATCAAAAGCACACTGAGCTGCCTTTTTTTTCCCCCCCTCAATAGAACATTTACACATGGGCACAAAATTCATTATCCTAAAACTAGGAAAATAATCAGGTTTCAAAAGTTGTTATATGGGTGAAATTAGGAATGACTTTGTAATGGGAGACACAGTTAATTTGCTGAATTCCTCTTGAAAGAAAGGTAAGTCAATAAGGCAGCTAATGTGTCTGATGTGTATTTGTGCGGATTGTCACTCACATGCATATGATGCCTAACAGAGAAAAACAAAGCTCACATTTTATATAATTTCAGATTAATATCTGAAGAACTTCACTTGGGAAAGACAGGATTATAATCTCACAGACCTGTAGCTTTGGTTTAAGGGGGAAAAGACTTGAGCTTTCAGTATTCAGTTCTTGATGAAAAGATGGTAATAAAGCATGCCAGGCATAAATTTTGAAAAGGAAGTCCTTTCTCTAATTTGTAGATCCAGGAGGGGTTGCACCTGGAAGCATCAAGGCTAATCAGGGAACTGATAGTACAAAAAACAGTTGCTTCACCTTTGAAGAATTCCCATCATCCTTTTGTTGGAGTTCCTTGAAAAATGCTGGTAGACCAGCCTAGTTCACTTTCATGTTTCTATACCTAACTGATTTCAAATTAAGTACATTCAGCATTTTTATCTACTTGACAATTCTGCCTTTTTTATCCCAACCTCTGTGAGCAGGAAATGCTTTTTTTCCTTGCATGTTACTGTTAGTAGAAGTTTCCATGGTAAGTTAGGCTGCCAACTAGATCTTGGCATCCCCTTAGCTACTGGAATAGATGATCTCTGGTTTCACAGCAAGACTTCAGGTGCTTTGCATTTAATAATCTGAAAATGTACAGCTGAAGATACTACTTATGTTTACAGCTTCTGTCATACCTCATGCAGTGAGACCTATATAGTTAGTAATATCCCAGCAAGTTAATTAATTCCAGATAATGTTAACTAATGTCTGTAGATACATTAGCTGTCAATCATACTCCAAATGAGCCATTAGAGTAAACTGATATGATGCAGTTCACCCAGAAAAATAATGTTTTCATAAAATCTTAGCGCTTTTGCACAGTGATACATTGAACTCTGACTGTGGGTCTGGCCTCTGGATTTGTTACGGCAACAAAGACTCTCTGCAAAGCTGATGGTTCTCAAATAAGCCAGTCCTACATCTCATGAGCACAGACACACAAATCCCAAGAAGCAGCAGTTCTTGTGTATCTCTGTGTCTCACTGGGCACACAGATGTCATCTGTACATGATATGCAAAAATGTGTTATGAGTATCAAGGTAAGTGATAGTCCTGGAACTGGGATATTGAGAACTTTGATAGATCATTTTTCAAAATAGAAATGGGGTACATTAGTGCAAAAAAAGAAGGTTTTTTCCCATAAATGCACGCAATTGTGGGTCTGATTTCTTTCATTGTCCACACTGTTTAGCTGAAGTTCTTTTAGTTTATAACCAATGTCACCTGGAAGGTTATTTGGAAAACATTTTCTTTTTCCCTTTCCTCTTTCATGATTTTCCAGTGGGGAAAAAATGAACAAAAAAAACCCCAAAACAAAAACCAAACCAAACCAAAGCACACTGAATTGTATACCAATTCTTCTTACAGACCAACTCTGCCATTTATTGCATGGCTATTCCGAAGACTATTGGAAAAGAGTATTTTAAAACATCAAGTTTTTTTAACAGCAAGTTTTTGTGTAGTAACTCTAGGCATCCTTATTGTGTGCATTTAAAATCTACTAAATCAAAAGATCAGACCTTAGAAATATGCGTGATAATGTCTGTAGAGTGATGAAAAGTTTTAAAATTATGTGCTATACATTAGCCTTTTTGCATATGAAGAAATATGCTTATATCTGTACTGTAAATACATACTTTGGCAGATGTCTTCATGAGTTCCATGGCCATAGTAATGTTTACTGACCGTTGTCAAATTATTTGAAATAGATGAAGTAATATGAGTTCAAATTATTATGGCTGCTCCACATCTAAAGGCAACTTAAAACTGTTCATATTTTCTCATCTTTTTGTATCTTATTGTTACACAGTAATTTTGGAACAAGTCTGGAAAGAATGACATGCACAGATTATTTGCCTTTACATTCAGTAGAGAAGGTCAAACTATAAGGAGAAAAAATGAGGATAACAATGTTTTCCTTAAGTGCTAATAAGCACTGAAGAAAAAAAAAAAAAGTTTTGTTCAAATACTGTTTCTTTCCTTTCCTAATTGTAACTACACTGGGTCTAGCACTATTATTTAACAATTTATGAATAGTAAAAACTTGTTACATTTGTGATGGTCCAGGGATACAGAGGAGATGCTATTTTCACATAGATTTAGTATCTCTTATTAGACCAAGAGATACATTCTTTTTTGGAGAAATACTTTTGGACCCAAGGGATACCTTCTTTTTTAAAGAAATGCTTTTGGACCCTCAGCTCTTTATGACACCTTAGATAGGACCAAAGGACTTCAAGCTTAAAACAGATTGAGGGTAACTGCTCCAAGCTGAATTTTATTATGGTGGTCAACTAGAAAACCAGCAAGATCTGCAAGGCTGGATGTTTCTCTGTGAAGCAAAGGTAGTTGTGAGCAAAATTCGTAGCAACTGTAAGAGCAGTGATATAATGTTGCGAGATAACAATATATTTTGGATCACAAGTTTTTTTTTATTTTCTGCAAACCTGATTATTTCAATTAATTAAAATAATTTGTAAATTAACAGAAAATCTGGATTTTCATTGGCTTATTACAAGACAGTGGTGGTGATGCAAATCCCTGGTGTACAGGAAAATACTGTGCAGGTTTGCTGCCAAGAATGTCAGCCCAGCACTGAGTGAAACACTAAGAGATTAGGAATCTGACAAAGGTACACAATTTCCTACCTAGAAGCTTGTTTGCTTCTTTAATTTGGACAAAACAGAGTGGCTGAAGCGCATAACAAGCACAAGTCCTCAGGGCTTTCCCAGATTTTTTGGAATGGTTCACAGGCAAGGAAGACAGCAGAAGAGAAGCAGAACAGCCTATATCCTCTGTTGAGAAGTGATGACTAACACAAAGTACAGCCCATTGTCCAGGTCCCTTGACAGAAGCTATGGCTCAAAACATGATCCCTGAAAGTCTGTGGTCTTACAGGTCAGAAAGTGCCAAAGGATCAGTAAACTTTGATAGCTCATCTAGCACTCTGTAAATCTGTATAGAAGCATTTTCCTTGCCTCTCAGTGTGGACTTCTCTGTATTAATCTACGAACTCTTTCCCTTAGTAACTCAAATTCATGGAAATTATGTGTGTAACTTCAAAGGATGGTACTACAGTAACACAAGTTATGACAAAACAAAACCATGTTGCCAAACTGATGATGCGGGCTCCACATGTGAGTTAAATCAGAGCTATTTAACTAAATGATCAAGGCCTTATCCTGGGCCCCATAAAGAACTCAGAAACTTGCTCTATTCATATGGAAAGATATAAGTATATAATATAGGCTGAATTATTACTGTACAGTTTCTGCTTCCCTCAAAGACTCAAACAATGTTTCTGCTGATACTGCACACTTTCCCTAAAGAGATTATTATGGTAATCCCAAATATTATACTACCCAAGCTATCCTACATTTGAGCTCATCAGATCCAATGTTCTGCAAATAATCTCTAGCAGCTTTAGCTAGTGTTTATATAAGCTGGTCAGGATGACTGAGCAGTGGTGACCATGTTTTCTATGTAACACTCTAACACAGTGAAAGTGCAGTTGGTCAAAAAACGGCAGCCTATACAGAAAATTCACTGGATATGTGAAGTTACTTCCTATGAGAATTATACTTAGTATTTACTCTGCCAAACTGTTTGTCATGATTTTTTGGATGTTTCACTTAGAATGTTTTATAATATATCAGGCATTTAGCAGGACAAATTATTCTCCCTCCTCACCCCTCCTTACTCAGAAAGCTACTTAGAGTGTGCCAGGTATTTCTGACCTATTGTTTCCTGAAGACAACAATCCACAGCTGCATTTTTTTCCCTTCTGGGTAAATGCACTAATGAACTGTGCAAAGGAAGAGTTCAGATACCATGATAAATATTTGCAGTCCATTTTGCCTGTCAAAGCTGGCTGAAATGGTCATACAGTAGTCAGGACCTTAAAGTTAATTCTTTGTGTTAGATATGCACAGAACTCTGCTGTACAGTCACAAAGCTAAGCAACACAGAGAGAGATGCTGCACGAACATGTTGTGAAGATCTGTTTTCCAGGCTGTGGGATCACACACAACCTTATCTTTCCTCACAACCAGACAAGTGTTACTGCTTGCTGGAGTGGGATGGAAATGAACTTAAAACTTAATTTATCTTGTAGTGGAAAGAGGGTGTAGTGGTTATTCTTAGCCCTGTCTGCAGCAGCACCCTCTTCTCCAGCTCTTTGCTACTGGACTGCAGCTGCAGCACACTAACAATCTTTGTATCCCTCTCTCCTCCTCCCTTTACCTGCACGGATTAATTTGAATGTCCACAAATTCCTATACTTTCAGTAACACTCAAACCCAGAAGTCTAAGCCATGCAAAATCTTCAAGGGAAATGAGGACTGTTTCACCGTTAGATTATAGCAGTGCAGCAAAATGACTGCCTAACTTGCGTTATCTGCGACTTTGTGTGGCTGCCATCACAAAGGAACAATCTCCAATCCACTTTCCTGGACCTTACTTTAGACACAATATAACTCCTACAAGGCAAAATTGTAAGAGACAGAGGCAATAACAAACAAATAGTAGTGATTTCAACCTGAAATTACTCTGAAATTGTTCTGATGTTGCCTTCTTAAAACTTTCTGAATTTCTTCATTTTTCTTCATATTTTTGATAATCACTATGGATTTTCACTTTTGCACATTCCTATTTAAATCTTTGCTCTATCTTTTGAAAAGCATTTAAATCAGCTGGAGATATTCTTGGATTTGCATCTGTTGCTGTTTGAAAAAAATGTTATACTTACCAGCTGTCTACTTACCAATTTAATTTGCCATCTTTTAAACACAGTAGGAAGAATTAATCTTAGTAGAACTCCAAGTGCAGTTGTCTCAACGGTAGACTTATACAACATGTTTAATATTTCCCTCTTTACTTTTCACTGTAATGTCTCATATTATTAAGGAAGTGAAGAATAAAAATATTTCAACTCACCAGTTGCATCAGGTTTTATTTTGGTTTGAATATCACACATTTTGTTGTAAATAAGTAAGACTTCCAAGAGCAGAACAGCAGTCTTCCTACTAGCCTACTTATTCACAGTGATACCTGTGCTGTTGCAAAAGTGGAGTCTTAACAGGCTGCATTAACAAGATTAAATGGAAGAAGTAATAAGGCACAGACTGTTCCATTTCATTAAAGAAGGGAAGAAGACTGCTGGAGGCACTAAGTAATGAAACAATATTTTCTTTTGATACTCTATTAATGTATGCATTTCCTATTTCAGTCCAATGATTTAATTTTTTTTTTTCTGGAAATTCTGAATAAATCTCAGCTTTCCTTTGTCATCAGGTTTTGTTTCAGATATATATAAGACATGGAGGATTAGTGGCAGATGCCAAATTATTACAGATAAAATCCCCATGTTGTGAAATGACACCCATATCCTGCCTACTTTCAGCCAGAGCTAAAAAGTAAGTTTTCCTCCAGTGTTTTTAGATGTCATGTGACAGACCTGTCTGAATTGCCCCTGTTGAACATCCATTACATTAAAGGAACATTAATTGAATCCCAGCTGCCCTTAGGTTGCACAGAAAAGGAGAACCTAGGGGTAAGTTCTCAGTATCAATTGCTAACAGAGCTGCTCAGAGCCTGGAACTACTGCATTTTTCCCCTCCTTGGCTTCTATAATGGCTAGAACTGCATCTTGGTTCATAGGCTACACTTGCAAAGGCATGCAGTGGCTGTTATGCACCACATGTGGTGCAGCTGAACACATAGCAAGATTTACACAAGCTTCCCGTCAAAAATATAACAAAGTAAAACAGTACATAGGAAGAGAGCATTTCTACAAGACAGCTAATACATTACATGCATTGCCTCTTACTAATTCACTTTTCCCTTTTGAATCTTGGTGGATTTACCGTGCTTTGAAAGAATTTCTCTCACTTCCCTGTTACATATTTCCAGACTTTTCTGCTGCATTGTTACTCCACTTCCAGGTAACCTTTCCTTTTTAATCCGTTTTCTTGTGCTCTAACCTTTTTCATAGAGAAGTTGGAATAAGGGATGATTCAGATTCTAACAGTTCTGTCTTGCTAACCCTGAGTATTAATTTCCTTGGAATTCGTGCCAAAGATAAAACAGAGGGGACTTAACTTTCAAGATTCAGTTAGCCTGATACATACAGAAGACTGTAAATCCTACATACTACTGGAAAAAAAAAAAATGTTCAAAATTGCCATCTCAGCCACTTTGCTTTGAATGCTTGCTTGGTTTAGCTAAAACAGTTGAGGAATTTTCAAATAAAGAAACCAACGCAAGAGGAAATCTTAGGGGAGAGTTCTGAAGTTTATGAAAATAAGCAGCAGTATTGGAGACTGGGAAAAGTATGGAAGACAAACAAATATATGAGCTTGGAATAGTTAGGCTGAAAAAATATTTTCCCAATAATACGGAAAACTTTATTTGAAGGATAATAAGGAACAGGATGAGTTAGTAACTTGCAACAACTCATTTACATTTGCATAAGCATTACACAGCTATTTTTTTCATGTCTGTTTCTAGAACCAGTCACATATAGTCACATATATGTGTCGCTCTGGGTTTATAATCTTCAATACAGTCTCAAACTCCTGGCCTGTGGCATTTTGATGAATAAATATTTCCTGGCTTGGCGCAAAACAGTTCGCTCTCTATTATTTCATTAATTGAAGCCCTTTGATGTTATGGAGCATAATTTTTCTTGACTGGGTAAATAATTGGTGTATAATTTTCCTTCTGTTGCAACAGCATTTCATTCTGAAGTACTGATTGCCTAACAAGATCTTTAAGTCTCACTGTTTCATAAAATACTAGAGTTTCCCATTAGACACACTGCTTTCCTCTCAACAGATCAAAGAAATGGCCAAAAGAAATGAACAATATTTAAGTGGGTTTTTCCCCCTCTTTTCCCTCTCTAATTTGTGTAACTGAAAATTAGTTCCGCATGAGTTAGAAATAAATCAATAGATCATTGCCAAATGCTGCTTACCCTTCAGATGACTGATTTAGTATCAAACTGGTACTGAGCACTGACTCCAGACACACTGGCTTTCAAATCAAGAACTACCATTGACTAGTAGCCTAATAAATACCACTGTACGTCCTGCTGGATGTGCTCTGCCTCTACAAGCATCAGGGTGTAAAGACTTCAAGAGCACAATGAACTGCCTCAAACACTGTCAGAGAAGGAAGTTCTCGTAAGATAAGCCACCATAACAGGAACTTAAGAAAAGCACAGATGGCACAAAGGCAGGCATTAATACCAGACCTAAAAGGAGGTGAAGGTTTGGAATTAGCACATTGGACAAATTTCACTGTGCAGACTGTGGGAAAAGTGCAAATGGCAACAACAGGAAGATGCTAGGCCTGGTGAGGCAGATCTGGATAACCTATCCAGACAAAAATTCCCACCATGGCAAACTGTGAGAAAGGAAACAGCTGCTTACACACATGCCATGTTATGGGAATAGTACCTATGCCTCATGGATACTGGGGACCTCGACCTGGAAAGGAGTGGTACCTACAGAAGAATACTGCAGGACCCCCAGCACTGAGAAAACCAGTGTGAAGAATAAAGAGCAGGATTCCAGAGGAATCCATGTGGTGGTGGAATTTTTTTGGCTGAATCTCTCACTCTCTTTGTCTTCCCCCTCTTCCTCCTATTTCTATTTCTGCCTCTACCTCACATTTACAATTAAATAAAATCTGTACTATTGATTTTGGTGCACGGTCTTGTTTGCACTCTTAAGAGATGGCATCTCTTAACAACTGGATCCTAACACAGGGCAGGCAGAACTTGGATGCAGAGGTCTACGTGATATTTACGTTTTCAAATGAGACCTGAGTTCCAGAAGAAAATGGAAGTGTTTTAACTCTTACAGAAATATAATGATACAACATAATTTTCAGTTTGTATTTCTAGAAATGTACCCCACTGACTCTCAGCTGAAAAAAACCCTATGTTGAAAAATAATTTCAAGAGCCAAACAAATACAAAATGAAAACTCCACTCACCTACAGCACAGGTCAAAGCAAGCTCTGAAATGCATGCATTATAAGCTTCCTTTTGACCACGAAGCTGTCCTATGAGCTGGCTTAACAGCCTGAACCAACAGACAATCTCAATAAAAAGCATCACCACGCACCTAGCTTTCTTTTCAACTGTTTGAACACAAAGAGATCATAGAATCATAGAATAGTTTGGGTTGTAAAGGACCTTCAAAGGTCATCTAGTTCCAGTCTCCCTGCAATGAGTATAGAAAAGTCCTATTTTCCCATCCATGACAAAATATTGCCCGACTGTGTTCAACAGGGAAGAGATTTCTTTTCTATATGATAAATATTTTTGAGGTAAGTGGTTGTAGAGAAAAGGAGTTTCTAGCACTGTTTAATTCTGTACCACCCATATCATGGTGGGCATATGGTTTCAGGAGGCAGCCAAGGCCGGCAGCAGCAGGGTTGCCATCATTTCATGGGCTCAAGGGAGGAGGAATGCAAGTTTGGGGGTCAGCCTGGCACAGCAGCCCCTCTCTGCCAGTGGTAGTCTTCTGCCTGTTCCTCTGAGCAGCACCTTTTCTGGTTTGGTGCTGAAAGACCTGGAAGAAAGAGAGCAGCAGCAGTGTGGAGTGGAGCCCAGCCAAGCTGCATGGGGGCTAAGGTGCAGCCACAGCAGCTGCAACAGGGACCACAGCTGCAGCCAGAACTGCCGAGCACTTCGCTCCTGCTCCCACAAAGTCAGGGCCAGGAGAAGGGTCCCCTGACCTGCTTCAGAGCCCTCAACCCCTTGTCTTGCCCCTGTTTTTCCAGTGTTTTTGTGCTGGGGGAGGGAAGTTAAGTGCTGACTCTCCCCAACATGTACTGCCCTTGTTTTTTCAAAAACCATGTGGCCCAGCACAGAACCAGGCACCATTTTTGCCTTTGTCTGGGAAAACCCTATTGTGCACTGTCTTTGGGAAGTGTTTTTGTTTGTTCAGTGATGAACACCCTTTTTTGTGCAAAACACTCTCTCTTTTCTATGCTCTTTTATTAATATTTTTGTGGTTATTATGATTTTTCACTAAAGGGTGATCTCAGTTTATAATCTTCCCTAATGTTTCCTCCACTGTCAGAAGAGGGTGGGGGAAAGGGAGTAGCTTGAGTGGGTTTAATTTTCCTGCTGTGTTTTAAACTAACTCATTAAGAAAGGAAGGAATTTGACACCATTGAACACTTTATAATACAGCCTTTTTCCTAAATGAGTTAATTCTATCATACGTCTAATTTGCTGAGCAGTTAATAGCATCTTTTAACATCCATAATCACAGAATGAACTATGGAAATGAGGAATGTAAACAATTTATCCCAGTAATTTAGAAAGAAAATAAACTACACAAATTTTTGCACAGAAACTGATTATCAAAGCACAGTAAAAAACTCCCACAAAACTAATAGCATTCTCCTGAAAGACAAAGATATTAAAATTCAAAAATTGATTTGGTATATTTTTTTTTGCAAAAACTACAAATACTCAACAACATGGTTTGCTGAAGCCACCCTGTGCACTTCTATAACTCAAGGAGTCCTTCAGCTTCTTGCAGATAAAATCTGGTTTGGTTGATAGCTGAGGTAAAAATTATTTAGCTAAAGCAAAGGAAACTTGGCCATCAGTTTAGTGATAACATGTGGAGATTAGGATGGAGGCACAGTGGAATTCACTTCCACCTAGCAACCTTACTCATGCTAAGAGCAGACACAAGATGCACTCCGTCCTGATTCTGGCCAGATTGTTAATTTTTGCAGTAGACAAGAGGGGCCATGGGTAGGACGTGGAGGTTATTCTCTACCATGTCACATTATTGCTGGGGGAGGAGGAAAGGGAGTCTTGCCTGGGAAGAAGGGGCTTCTTCTGGTTGAGTAAGTTTGGCAGAAGGAGCAGTCGGGTAGTGCTGGCTCTAAGCTGGAGGGTGCAGTTGGGAAACGCTGTTTCCAAGCAATCACATGTGAATTCTCTGCCTATCTTGTTATTAATATTGATCTCACTGCTTTTTCCAGTAAATTGCTCTTATCCCAACCAGTGATATGCACCTTTTGAGCCTTCAGTTTTCCTCTCCAGCCCCAACAGAGGGAGAGGAAGAGGAAGAGTGTGGGGGGAGTGAGCAAGTGGCACATGTAGATCCAGATGAGGTCCAATGCACACAGTCCATCTGCCAGAGTTTGTAGGGAGTGCACCGTCATCATACATCGACTCACTGGTATTGCTGTCAATGAAAGGAGAACAAACACTGCTTCAGGTGACTACCTCACTACGGTAATATGAAGATCATGCTGACCTGCGCCTTGGCTGTGGAAAGATTGTCCAAGCCTGCAGACAGATTCAAAAGACTTGAGCAAGACAGAGAGGAAGCATTCCATACCTCACCAGTACGGACCAGAGTCTCTGCTACTGGAAGCAAGACATCCCCTTGTGTGAGAGAAAACACACACCACCAGGAACCTGTAGTTTTTCCTGCAGGACCACAGGGAAGACATGAAGAAACTTTCTTAAAAAACCTGAATGACAACTTTATGGAGCAGGTCCTTAGGGAACCGACTCGGAAAGATGCCCTCCTTGATCTACTGCTTGTCAGGGAGGATGTTGTGAGCAAAGTGGAGATTGGCCACAGCCACCAGTGTCTTGGCCACAGCAATCATGAAGTGATTGAGTTTAAAACCTCTGCTGACAGGAAGAAAAGTGCCAGCAAAACCCTCAACTCTGGACACAAGGAAAGCAGATTTCAGGCTGCTCGGTGAATTAGTAAGCAAGGTCTCATTGAAAAATATTTTTGCAGGTGCTGGGGTCCATCAGTGCTGGTCACTTTTTAAACATCACCTCCAAAGGGCACAGGAGCAGCAATCCCCAGATGCTGGAAGTCAAGCAGGTAGGGCAGAAGGCTGGATTGGCTGAACAGGAATCTTCTCTTGGAAATAAGGCAAGAAAGGGAGGTATACGCCCAGTGGAAGCAAGGCTAGGTGACATGGGAAGAATACAGAGATGCCACTGTAGGGAGAAAATTCATGAAGGCAAAACTCAACTGGAGTCTGGCCAGAATTGTGTGGAACAATAAAAAGAGCCATTTTAAAGAGCTCAATAGCAAAAGGCAATGCAGAGATAACATTGGCCCATTACAGGATGAGGATGGTCACCTCACAAACAGGGATATGGATAAGGCAGAGGTGTTTAATGCATTCTTTGCCTCTGTCTTCAACACGGATGAAACAAGGGGGTCTCAGTGCCCTGCACTGGAGAATGACTGCAACAATGATCAATTCCCAGTAGACCCTGAAATAGTGCAGGATCTGCTGCTCCAACTGGATCCCTACAGATCTACGGGGCCTGATGGGATTCATCCAAGAACCCTCAAAGACCTGGCTGATATCGTTGCAAAGCCCCTCTCGATGATTTTTAAGCAGTCTTAGGAGTCCAGAGAGATCCCAGCTGACTGGAAGCTGGAAAACATTGTCCCAGTTTTCAAGATGAGCAAGAAGAAAGAGCTTGGAAACCGTCAGTGTCACTTCAGTGCCTGGTAAAGTAATGGAAAAGGTTATTCTGGTAAGTATTGAAAAATACCTGGAGGACAGTGCATTCATCATTGACAGCTAGCAGAGCTACAAGAGGAGAAGTCCTGCTTCTCCAATGTGATTTCCTTCTACAACAGGGTAATCCTCCCTAGTTCGTCTAGGAAACCCAGTAGATGTAGTCTTTTTGGACTTCAGCAAAGCCTTTGATACTGTCTCTCACAGGATCCTTCTGGACAAAATGTCCAGCCCATAGATAAATAACTGTTACCTGGTGAGTGAGCAACTGGCTCATGGGTCAGGCTCAAAGGGTTATAGCAAATGGGGAAACAGCAAGCTGGTGTCTGGTCCTGAGCAGGGCTCTGCAGGGCTCCATCCTCGGCCCAGTTTTCTTCAATATATTCATTAACAATCTGGATGTAGAACTCTAAGGAATACTAAGTTGCCGATGGTACAAAACTGGGAGGAGCTGTCGACTCCCAGACAGCTTTGCAGAGACCTTGACTTTTGAGAGCTGAGCAACCAACAACCATATGAAGTTTAACAAGGGCAAGTGCTGGATTCCACACCTGGGACAGGGCAACTCTGGATGTACAGACAGACTGGGGAATGAGAGACTGGAGAGCAGCACTGCGGAAAGGGACCTGGGGGTGCTGCTCAGTGGCAAGTTTAATGTGAGTCATCAGAGCCCTGGCAGCCAGGAGGGCCAAGCGTGTCCTGGGGGGCATCAGGCCCAGCATCACCAGCCAGGCAAAGGAGGGGATTGTCCTGCTCTGCTCTGCTCTGGGGCAGCCTCACCCTAAGTATTGTGTGCAGTTTTGAGCATTGAGCTGTTAGAGAGCATCCAAAGAAGGGCACGAGGATGGTGAAGAGCCTGGAGGGGAAGCCATAAGAGGAGCGGCTGAGGTGCCTTGGTTTGTTCAGCCCGGAGGAGACTGAGGGGAGACATCATTGTAGCCTTCAACATCCTCATGAGGGGAAGTGGAGGGGCAGGCACTGATCTCTTCAGTCTTGTGGCCAGTGAGAGGACTCAAGGAAACAGTGTGAAGCTAAGTCAGAGTAGGTTTAGGTCAGATACAAGTAAAATAGCGCAGTATTGAATGGGTATATCACATTCCTTATAATACACCAGCCTCTGGGAAAGCTGAAAAATATAATGCACTGCTAAAAACCACATTGAAAGCAATGGGTGGGGGAACCTTCACACACTGGGACCTTCATTTAGTGAAGGCCATCTGGTTAGTTACCACTAGAGGCTCCAACAATTGAGTTGAGCTGGCCCTGCTCAATCAAAACTTTCACGAATCACAGAAGGGATAAAGCCCCCATGCGGTGCATCTGATGAATGTATTTGGGAAGTCAGTTTGGATTAGCCCTGACTCAAGCAAAGGCAAACCTATCTGTGGGATTGTTTTTGCTCAATGACCTTGGTGCACTTGGTGTATAATGCAGATAGATAAGGAAACATGATGTGTACCTGAAAGGGATTTGATTTTGGACGAGTACAGTCTGTAATGTTGAACTGTGTATTTACTGTTGGTTGCTGAGTGGCACTGGCACTGTGTGCCATAACTACCCTGGACAGTGAGTATGGACTGCTCCAGATGCACCAGTCATGAGCTTGTGATGCATCTTGCAACCACCTGGCAGCACACCAGCCCTCCTGGCCTGGAAGACATCTAGGGCAGACAGAAACCACAGCCATGGACTCAATGATCTTCGCAGATATCTTGGAGGGACAGATATTGACTATGGGAATTGTGCTTGTGTATATATCTATATATCTGTACCTATATCTATATCTATATCTATAGTCGGAAGGTGCAGGATCAAGGTATGATATTGATGGAATACGATAAGGACTGGATAATGTCTCGGTTACAGTCAGGACAGGGTTAATTATTTGCAGTAGCCAGGACGTGGCTAGGATCCAGAAGTTGTTCTATACCACCTCAAGTCATTGCCAGGGGAAGCAGTAAGGAAGTCTCTTCTGGGGGGAATGTGTTCCTTCTAGTCAGGTAAATGGGGCGGAGGGAGCGGTCCTGTAACCCTGGTTCTGAGGCTGAGAGTGGTTGGGTAAAATCCATTCTGAGCAATCACATGTGAATTGTTTGCCTATCTTTTACACTTTGTTATCATTACTGTTGCTGTTACTGTTCATTTTCTTATCACATTGCTGTTTCCAGTAAATCGATCTTATCTCGACCCATGATCTTTACTTTTTGTGCCTTCAATTCTCCTCTCCATCTTGCAACAGGAGAAGGGGGAGAGTGAGTGGCACATGCTTTGGAGAGTCTCAGTGGGAGCACTAAATTGGGGAGTATCATTCCTAAACTATGCCACACCCATAGATAGACCTCTTTTTCTTTTGCTGTTCTTGGTAGTTTTATCAAAAAGTATCCAGCTGTCTGGATAGCTGTCTGGGAATGAGAGAAATGAAAAAAAAAGTGTGTTTATCCGTGCACAGGCAACACTACTGGTTCAGAATCTCATTCGGTATGGACTGATGCAGAATTGCCAAAGTCAGTGAAGCTGTGCCAAATGATATTAATTATATGACTGTGGGTCAGCGCCTCTTGTCATTTATTCTGATGTTAAACAACAGCTGAAAAATAGAGTGTTATAAAAAGGCTGTAAGTAATTGTATTCTTCTCCTTCTGGAGGCTGCCTATGATATATCCCCCCATCCTAACTGCCAGAACTGTAGAAAATTGAGCAGCAGCTTCTAGATTGTGGCCCTGCACAATTATGAAGTAGGTGCTTCTGTTCATTTATTTTAGGAAGTAGGTATTATCCTTGGGGAATGTGATCAGATGAACCTTGCTCTCTCTTTTGCTTTGTATATTCTTCAGCCATGCAAGCTCTGATCAACCTTGCAAGCACCCTTTCGAATGCTGGCCTTCCTCCTTTGCAGATATAGAACAAAAAGAAAAGTCTTACTGTATCCTGAAATCCTTGTGATCTGTAAATCTAAGTCTCTGCAGCCCTAGGGACATTTCAACAATGTGAATCAAGTTCTATTCCACTTGCAAGCTAAAGATACAAAAATGGTGATGCTACTTTCTAGTTTAAAGAAAAATCAATAGAAACGTTATCAAGAATCCTGGTGCTTTAATCAGAACTGCTATATATGACAGAATATGGATGGCATAATATATATGTGATTCCCCCAATCACAGCAAAAGGATCAGCACAAGAAATTGGTAGCAGGATTTTCTGTCAGTTCTTTTTCTATTCTATTTTATTTTTTGTGGTGAAAAGTGATCCCAGAAGACTGCATGAAGGGGAGCCATGAATGAGAGAGAGCATGCTCTAAAGGTCTATTAGTCCACTGTGCAGTACATTGTAAGTTAAAAGACTTCAGAAATGATAAGAGAGGCCATACCTCTATGTACAGAAAATAGGTATCTTTGGACAACCTTGTAACATTGAGGTGACAGGCTTTCTCTGTTGATATGAACTCTTTAGGTCTTTGAAAAACACTGAATGAGTGTTAAGAACTAGGGACCAGAGTATCATACATGGAAAAACTGGAAAAGACATTATGGACATGTACCAAATACTATCTTTGAACCGCACAGGAAGTGGTGAGCTAATAATAGGGTGGTGTATTATTATATGTCCCCATTTAAACTTGCAAGATCTGTGTGACTTGTTTTGACTCTGTCTCACCACTCACTTATTGTTTGACTTTCCAAGGAGTGACTGACTGCTCTTGACAAAAAAAGTCTCTTCCCTAAAAGGGATGATACATGTCCCTGACAAGTGTAAAGAGAAATTCACAGGTAAATACATTCAGGAGCTAGTCAAGTATTTTAGACTGCTACAGTCCAGATGTTCACATATCACCTAATCAGCCCACCAAACTTTTGCTGTAGGAAACTCCTGACTTTCCAGAAAAATTGTTGCTGTTTTCATTATTTCAAATCTCGTGTGTCGCGTGTCATGTGTGTCAGTATCTTGCTACTGGATGACAGTATTGGAGGAAATTGTTTGTAATCGGCTATTGCCTGTGAAAATATTGATTATTTCTGTAGGTCAATTTAGTTCTTCTAGTGGCCAATACACTTTGCTCCAACCTTCACTGGTTGCCCAATTTATTGATATTTTTACTATGATTTAAAAAGCCAGTAAATTTTTAAATTGCAAGTCACCTTCTGAGATGTAATACTTTGATAGCTGCTTTCAAGTTGAAAGCACTGATCTATATTACACACTTTCTGCTTTATAGTCTGAATACGAATGCCATAGTTTAAACATTTAGAAGTACATTTATCTGCCTACACAGGATAAATAGCTACACACCTCAAATTTTGAAAATTAAGGGAAATTATTTTGATATAGCTCTTTTCCTTCTTTTGTGTGTCGACAATAAATTTCAGCTTTCTGCAGCAACAGAATCATTGTCCCTGGACACTTGGTCTGACCTCTCAAGGAAAGCTGTGTGCTTTACACAGACTTAATGTCTCACAAGAGAAGTAGAGATAAATCTAAGGTGGCATTTTTATTTTTTTTTTTCTTTAAGCAAGAGTAAATAGCATTCTATAGTTTTTTATAAACCAGAAAAATCAGCAACCCGAATATTTTTCTATAGTTACTGAAGTGATCTGTCAAGAAGAATAGTGGCTACACATTGAAAATAAAAACCAAATCAGAAGGATTTATGCAAGTTAGGTAATTAAATAAACTATATTAAGTGGAAGCTTTTCCAAGAGTTTCCTAGTATCTAAATGTAAGCCTTACTCATTTACACTTTAACCAAAGTATGAATGAAACCTCTGGGTTTTATTCCTACCAGCTGCTGTAACCACACTCTGCTTCCTATAATGTGTTCCAATTTAAACTCTAGACTCCCTATAACCATAATATCGTGTTGGAAACCTAATAAAGTGGGACAATTTATCTGTCAATGATGACAATCACTATGAATAATTCAGTGTGAGACCTCTGTATTTCTACTTTACTGTAAGGAAACAATAAATTCTCTCTGGGACCTCTTCATTATATGCATTAGCAAATGGTATTTGATTGGCAGCAATGCTGCATCTAAAGTGTACTTGTATCACGTCCCTTCAGTCTGCCAAGCCCAAACACTGCAGAGAGGTGAAATGACAAACACATCAGAAATACTTCAGTGGGCATCCTGAACCTAATGAATTTGTGCTCCATCCAGCTGGGAGGAGAATGGGGATCTCATCTCTTACATAAAACCCAGGAAGTTTTCACGAACAAGAACGCTGCCTGCCACATTATAAGGTCAGTCACAAAGAAAGCATCACTGCTAGGTTTCTAATCATGAATCTCATGCTCATTAATAATACACAAAAGAACATCAAACCGTTCTAAAACAACAAGGCCAGAGCTTTGCTGTAATACCTTTGCCAGCACTTCTCCTCGCACTCCTGAAGACACATATTGTACTTTTGACAGAACGAGTGAGTGCTTTTAAGTTACTGTTCTAAATACTACCACAGGCTTGTTTCCAAGCACAGCATGTGAATAATAGATGCAGAATTCAACAAATTTAAAAATAGTAAAAAAAATTAATTATTAACTAAAGATCATGGCTGCAGGCAGAAGACAGGTGATAGAGTGAGCATGAGCCACTCAATGTACTGTGCTGCTATTTTAGTTACTGTGTTCAACAGAATCCTCAAGCACATGACAAAGCTTGTGGCATTGTCCTTCAAAGTCCTCCATGAAGGCATGAAATGGAGAGAAACTCCAATCAGTACGACAGCTTTATTCAGACTGGTGACATGAAAAAGCTATTCATCCACACTGAGATACATTAGAGTCAGAACAAAAAACCCCCAAAGAACAGAGACCCCTAAGACTTCGGTACTCGGACACCTGTCTCTTGGGATACTTTAAGTGGGATTAGTAAACCTCTATGTGCTTAGATGTTCCTGCAGGGTACAGGCAGTCCAGTGATTTGCCATTGGGTCTGGGTTTGTGAACTGCTAACACACAAAAGGTGGAGAAGAAAAGACAGTATCTTAGGTGCCTTGGGCAACGTATCTAGGGATGTTTTTCATATTGAAAATTTCCCTGATTTCCTTCTCAACAGCAACTACCTAATAAAACTGCACTAGTAACATCAGAATGTAGGTGAAGTAGTGAACAAGCTATTTTTATACAATCATTAGATACACCAAATGTAAGCATTTGCTTACAGTGATATTTCTGCCCCTTTGCCCAAAGTACTTGACTTTTTTTTCCGACAAAACTTTAAAGAACATAGCTGTAACTTCATTAACGCTAAATGAAACACAGCTTTGTCATCCCAGCTATATAAAACATACTGCGTGGGTTTTTGTTTATTTGTTTTGTTATAGCTACAGGACAAAGAATAACCTGCTTGTAAGCCCATACCAAGCAGCCTTTGGGATGGTGCCACATCTGAGGCAAAGCACTATGGCTTGTAGGCCCCAAACAGCCCTGCAGACCAAGAAGTGCAAAATGTTCAAGCCACGCAGAACTTCAGGCACATTTAGGTACTTAGGCAAATGTGTACTGGTGTACTAGGAGCAATGTATCAGAACACTTTCACAAGACATGGTGAGAGGCCTCAATAAGAGCCTCCCTTTCATCAACTGATAAAGTCTATCACTAGCTGTGGAACAAAGGGAAAGAGTAATATCAAATGAATCACAAGTACAGCTTCCTGCCATGCCAGTGAAATACGACATTCTTGTCAGAAGCCTTTCATCCAGCCATTTTAAAAGAAATGAGAACAAGCTGTAAGAAGAGAAGAGACCACTAGGAGAACAGTGGTTTTACTGTAACTTTTTATCGCTGTCACACTACTCCATCATTATGTTGGGTATACTTTTCTGGCTTCCCCTTCCAGGAGCTGCCAATGAATTTAGATTAAGTGAAATATAAACTTTTATCATCTACCTCTTAGACTCAAAAAAACCCTCAAAACAATCAAAGCTAAGGACAAAAACTAGCTGACTAGCAGTGTTAGTCATCTTCATAAAACATAAAGGTGTACAGCAAAAGGATTCTGGTTTCCTAGGCCATGAAATATAACCCTTCTTCACTGGTTTGTATTGATTGCTCTTGAAAACAATACAAGATATAACTGCCTAACGAGGTAGAATAGCCGATGAAATCTAAGAATCCAGTAAAAAAAAGACAATAAAAAATATTTTTATTGGCATTTTTTAGTCTGATATGTATCCAGACAAGACATATCTACTTGAAAGTGAAAGATTTCCCACTCTGTGCTGAGACAACTTAATTTGCTATAAAAAGTTAAATGAATGGTACAGCAGAACTACCATATTTATCAATGTTACATACTACCATACTGTCTGTTGCATTCTTAAAAATGGAAGAACAGTTGTGTTACAGGTGCCAAAAATGGAATTGCTATTAAAAATGTCTTAATGGTACCATATGCTCAGGTCTGCCTACAATCACCTTTCTATCCATTTTTCTTCTCTCCACAAATGATGTTTATGGGGAAAGAAAAGTATGCATCATCTTCTGCTTCGCACAAGCATCATTCATAATGTAATTACTATAATTTTCTCCACCTCAAAAGTGCAACCATTTCCCATAACTACACGGAGGAAGAAAATGACCCTAACTCAAATTACTGTACAAGAGACAGTCCTTTCTAATACAGCTCTTATTACTTAAAATGACATTCAATAACTATGGATAGCATTAGTATTTTCATTTCAGGACTCAATTATTAACCAACCCTACCTCATGTTCCCTTGGACATTAATTACTTCTGATCATGTGACTCAAGAAAGCTGAGCAAAACTGTAATACTGGTCCCAGTGAGAACTACCTACCTAGGTAAGGGGGAAACAATAAGCCAGGGATGTATGTGATAAGTGCAGCCCACACAAATATCTTATTCACTGTAGCTTTAGCTGTTAGAGCCAAGAAGGCAAAAGAAACAAAATTCTGCGGTATTTGGACGTTTTCCTCATACTGTCTTAGCAAGTATTACTAAACAAATTTGGCATTCAAACTAAAAAGTTTTGCTTTGCAGAAAAATGCTGAAAAAGCATCGCTAAAAATCTCATTAAGATTGTTTTATCTGGTAAAAATCATAAACATTAAAAAAAAGGTAAGAAAAACAATTCAAACCAGATGTTTTCAATATGTCTACATGAAACATTTTGTAACAAATTTCTCTCTCCACATCATAGGTCTAGAGCTTTAACTGGCAGACAGTAAAGTCTGATGGGAAAATAACAGTCTTTTAAATACCTAGGAATGAAAAGCAAATTGAGTTAGCAGAGTGCAAGATGCAAGTAATTACATAATGTCAATCGTCTTTTATACAGTTCAGTCTTTAAACAACATGTCTAGGACAAAATGTGAATCTCCTTTCATCAAGTGACTCATGCTCTTTTCCCAAAAAGTAGTCAGGGCTACTATATGTAACAGCAGGCTCTTTGCTTAAGGGTTTCTCAAATGTGGATGATGCTAACAGTTAGTATGCAGCTATGTACAATTTCCTTTTCCTCTCGTCAAATTCAAATATCAGTAAACTAGCTATGAGAGAACAAGTCTTCACTGGGCAACTTTCAAATTTATCTTTTTCTGCAGAAAGAATTTCTGTTATCTCCGAGAAAATACCCCCACAAGGAGACATAAAAGACTGATTGAAGTCTCAACAGTATGTACTATGCAACTGTGTATTTTCATTGATATATTTAATATTCTGCTGAAATGCAACTAGATCAGTGAAAAGAAACAAAAAAAAGGAGTTCTAGATGGCTTGTGTCACAGTTCTTGACTGATATCACTTCTCAATTTCCCACATCTGCTGTTTTTGTTCCATCACTTGTCCTCATGCCACGTTACACTGCTTCAACTTAGGCTTTTACCTAAGAGACTCGACATCAGAGAAGGCTTCCATAGAAGGGGGCAAGACAGGAAGCCAGAACCTTCTCTCTACAACTACCTGACAGGACATTGTAGTCAGGTGGGTGTCAGTCTCTTCCCCAGGCAGCCACTGAAAGGATGAGAAGACAAGGTGTGCTAGAGAAGATTAGGGCTGGATATCTGGAGGAATTTCTTTATGAAAAGGATTCTTAAACATCAGAACAGACTCTCCTGGGAGGGGGTGGAGTCACCATCCCTGGAAATGTTCAAGAAATGACTGTATGTGGCACTTAGTGCCATGGTCTAGTTTACAAGGTGGTGATCATTTAAAGGCTGGACTCAATGGCCTCCGAGGTCTTTTAAAACCTAAGTGATTCTGTTACAAAACAGTTAAGTTTTCTAAGCAAGATGGTCATGTGATACCGTAAGGATTCTATAAGTATTACCTATTAATTTAACTTTGACTAATTTCCACTTATAAACTTTTACCTTAGATCATCCCAGGTGTAAAAATTCCAGCAAACACCCATCTCCATTCTATGTAGGACAGACAGATGATCCTGGTACACAGTGGTACATTCACTTGAGCAAAATCTGATTATCTGCGAAGACATGGCATCCGAATACTTTGCGTAAGTAATGCACCTAAATATATTCTCAGCAGGACCACGGACACCGAGCTCATAAAAAAATTATTTGAGAACAGCTATTATGATTATTATTATCTTTTATTATAGGCCTCCACTCTTAGTCCTGGCAGGGTGCATGCATTTAAGTTACAGTCTACTGGGTATTACAAAAGATGATAACCTTTGACCACTTAACTTCTCCAAAAAAGGATGGCTTACACATTTCTACAATTTAGGTTGATGGTGAATTTGAATCTTTTCTTCTGTCAGAGTATCTACAAGCATCTGGAAAATGATATTTGGGGCTTCTTTTGCTTTTTCTTCCTCCTCTTCCTTACTGACTTTCAGAAGAAGTGAAATCAGCACTATCACTTGCTTTCTCAAAAACTGGGTTAAGATGTCTCCCTAGCTTCCCAACACTTTAACTACCCATCTTATGCTCAAATCCTACTTGCTAACTTCTTTCCTGAAAGTGCTCATGGATTTTTACACATCCATTTTAATAACATAGTTCCTCTGCATTCCAGTAGAAGTTGCATGCATGAATTCTTTCTTTCACTTTCCTCTTTCTTTCCTAGAGCCACAACAAACAAATGGGAGACTATCTCCGTTTGCCTTGTTACTGCCACCTCTGACTCCACGTGCCACGTGCAGTTTAGAAAGTGGATGGTAAGTTTTTACTGCAAGGGTCACCTGACTGCCTACCCACCACTGTGCCAATGAGTCACTCACCTGCCCTATGCACTGGTCACTCATCACTCGTACGCTACACTGCATGCTGGGATTTTTTCTGTCCTTTTTTCGAATGTTTCAAGAAGTTCTGTAAGTTGCACTATTTATTTGTTCACAGGAAATAACCGCGGTATCAGGGCCCAGACCTTGCCATGTGGGACTGGCACAGAAAGAGTCCTTGGTAAATATTTTCAAGTGCAAATTACCCGGCCAGTTAGAAGAAAAACAACAGGCTATTGGAAGATGTCAGAATTGCAAAATCATTAGCATCCACCTATGGCGCTTTAGTAGTCAAAATGTATTAGAGAGGCTTGTAATAAAACCCTCTATAATAGAATTGTTATAATCAGACTTCAAACACAATTTATTTTGAATTAAAACTAATAATGAAAATTGCATAAAGTGCAATAAAGGCATAAATGTCACGTGTTGTGAAAGACAATTTTCACCAATCACCTAGAAGAGAGTATGTGTTACACAGACTTGAATGAGGAGCTAACTAGGGATTTTGAAGTAGCAATCATGTTACATTTGAAAATTATGTTTTTGTTGACCATAAGTACCTAAAAGGATTTCTTTTCCAAAGCTAATACATTAGTTACAGCTTTTCTTTATAGAAACTTCAAAACAACGCAAATCAATCAACTGAATAACCCTTCTGGAGCAGAACTACATTTATGTGGTATTTAAGTAGTAGTTACTGACATATTCAAGAAAAATATTCTGACTCATGAGTACCTGAAGCTGTCATGTAATCATCTTAAGTATTTCAACTCTGTAGGTGTCCAGAGTTTCTGAAGTGTATTGACGTAATGTAGGACATGCATGTTTCTTCTAATAAAGATGTTTGGACTGTAGAAAAGCAAATCTATTAAAGACAGGAGAGTACTGAGTTAAAGAGTTGGCAGTTTAGACTACTTTCCCTGGTACATAATCAAAACCATATTATTAGTAGTACTAGCCTTTTATGAAAATGAACAAAATATGAACTCTTCTACTCCAGGATTCTTGGTGTTTGTTTACTATAAGAAATCCATTCTGGAACCATAAACAATTATTCCCTCTTAGGAAAAACTGTTTATGGATCTAAATGCAGAATCAGCAACAAAATGGAGATGCTGACACTTCTTTTTAGCCAACAGATCAGCTAATGACTGTGGCAGGTTAAGTATTTCTTGTTGCCTAAGGGATTTGAAGGCACATCTCTTTCATAAATTACTTAAAATGCCTCAGCAAAGTCTAAAATGGGATTTCTATCTCAGTCAGAACTGAAGCGTATAAATTCTGGAGCTGAAAAAGCTTTCTTCTATTCCAGGACATGGGAATTTTCTGTATTTTTTGTAAGGAAATTTCAGTTCAGAAGACGCAAGTACAGAATCTAGTATGACGGATGGCCCTGGTGTGCAGAGAGCCTTTAACAAGCCCGTCAGTGTGGGTACAGAGGAATCATGTGCCTGAGTCACTCCTATCTGCATTCCATATGCTAAAAGAGAAGAAGTTGCAATGAGAGTTCAGCCAGTGCTTCAGTTCTGAACATTTAGGGTAAGAACCTTTTTTTCGAAAAGGACATTGCTAAGTTTAGCCATTTTGAGGTTAACAAAGAACCAGCCCATTCAGAGATCTCAGCAAATCAGTCCAAATTGTTACTGTTGTCATTAAACAGGGAGTTAGAGAAAGCTGACGAGACTCCGAGCTCTTTCTGACATGAGTATTCAGAATGAAGTAAGAGGGATAAGGTGCTTGGAGAGTAGAATGGTGGCAGTTGGTAGAGGAAGGACTAGCTTTTATTTTAGGGATGATGCTAATACACAAGAATAAACATTTCTCCTGAGAAAATATCTTATTCAAGCATACTTTTCAATTTAATCCTTCCGGATTACATTGCCATTAATCTCCACATGAAGCCATAGGTTCAGTTTTTTCTTTAACATGCACTCCATTAACAGAGGCTTCTATGAACTTTCTGATTTACAGGTAAGCTTATCAGGTGCTATAGCTCTGTGTGAGCTCTATCTCTCCTTTGTTGGCCATGGCTCACTGGGAAGCTTAGCACAGCAAGTAGCAAGAACCCTGAGAAATCCTTCTGTGGGATGAATGGAAAAATCTTATTTGTGGCTTCAGATCTATAGTACTTTATGTGTACAGGTCCTGACCAGAACGATAACTCCTTAGATCTGTTGCTGGTATTTCTATTTATTTTACCCTAGAGGATGACTTCAGAAAGACAACAGATTTGTGATCTATAAATGAACAGGAAACCATCAGAAATAGTGTAATGTTCCAAGCTGTGTCCCACCAAATTGAATGTAGGAGGGGGGACTAGTTGTAGGATGTTGGGAATATTTAGATTTAGTACTTTTTATATCTATTAAAAGGGCTTTATGAAACTGTAGAAAAGAAAACAAACCCTGCATTAAAAAATCCCTCTTTTTCAATGCAAGATGACTCTTGTTTCCATTTCTTCTAGTTGTAGGTCCTGAAATCACAGCACCTGAGAATCCAGTAAATTCTTTTTTATTCCATAAACACTAAGTTTATCTAGAAAAATAACCTTTATTTCTGGCTCCACTGTCTTCTGGTCAGTCTTTGGTGACATAGAAAGTGAAAACTCCTTAACTGAGTGGCCATAACTATTTGAAAGTTAACAATCAACCTGCTGAACCACAAAACAAGCAGAACACAGTTAACCCTCTCTCACTTGGTTTGGAACTTAAAAGTCCAGCGAAAGTATAAAGACTTAAAACTTATCAAACTAACCATTCCTTCTGGACTAAAGTTACTATAAAATTTGAATACATGAATTTCAGTCAGAAGTCTTCATTACAGAGGCTCCAATGTAACTGTATTGTAAACAAACCAAAAAATAACAATGAAGAATTTATTACAAGGAAGAGAAATGAAAATCTGAAACACAAATAAGTATCTCTCAGGACTGTAAAAAGTTTACCCAGCTTCATACATTACCTAGATCTGTGCTAGCCTCTTTTTATCTACAGTGAACCAAAGGCAAGTTTTCTCTAGATTTATCCTGCTGAGTAAACCAATCATCTGTGTTAATCTTGATACAACTACGAAATAATTTATTAAACCACAATTTTAAAAATGTGTTTTCTGTTTCAGGAGCAAGTTGATCTTTCTAAAACACACTGTTTAGAAGCAGCAAATCCCAGGTTAACATCTTTTGTTTTCTTGAAATATATCCCTCCCTTAACACTGATTAACTGTGCTGAAAAGCACTGGTGATTATTTTGATCACTAGTGGTTGATGTCAGTCCACCAGTGGGCTTTTTTGCAGTTTTATTGTGTTGTCCCTTTACCTTGAGGAGGATTCAAGATCTGGTTAAGTTCCTGAATCACACATCAAGCCCAAGCTTCATTTGAGCAATACGGCTCTGGTAACATTTTATACAGCATCACTTCAGGCAATTCAGCTGAAAGCTGGTATTAGCCAATCAGATATGAATGATGTGCAAAGCTGGACAGTCCTTGTGACAGGTAAGTCTTTCACTACTGTTTCCTCTTCTCTGGTTTCTAAAGTTTCAGATCTAAAAGCTATTTTAGAGTGCTATTACATACGAAGACGTAACAGTAGATCTACTTTAAGCCTATGACAATATTAGTACGTGTCAGCATGTGTGTAAGTTCAAATTGTTAACAACAGTCTTCCATTTGCCTAATAATTTCTGAGAACCATGTTTCTGTGCCTTTGTGCTTCAAATATTGCATATCCAAAGTACCTATTTCTTCAAATGAAATGATAATGAGAAGCTACCAGCATACATGCAATTCACAAAATCACAGAATCACAGAATTGTTAGGGTTGGAAGGGACCTCTGGAGATCATCTCGTTCAATCCCTCTGCCAAGGCAGGGTCACCTAGAACAGGTTACACAGGAAGATGTCCAGGTAGGCTTTGAATGTCTCCAGAGGGAGACCCTGTGACCTCCCACGGCAGCTGTTCCAGTGCTCTGCCACGCTCGATGTAAAGCAATTCCTTCTCATGTTGAGGTGAAACTTCCTGTGTTTTAGTCTACGGCCATTGCTCTGTGTCCTGTCACTAGGCACCACTGAAAAGAGCCTGGCACCAAGCTTTTGGAGATATTTAAATAAAGAGAGCTCCTCTTAGTCTTCTGATGGTTGATGGAAACTCAACATGAACCAATAGTGTGTTCTCCTGGGCTGCATCAAAAGCAGTGTGGCCAACAGATTGAAAGAGATGATTTTCCCCCTCTACTCTGCTCTTGTGAGACCCCACCTGGAGTGCTGCATGCAATTCTAGTGTGTGCAATGTAAGAAGGACATGGAACTGTTGGAGCAAGTCCAGAGGAGGGCCTTGAGATTAGTAACAGAACTGGAGCACCTCTCCTACAAAGACAAGCTGAGAAAACTGAGGCTGTTCTGCCTGAAGAAGAAAAAGTTGCGTGGAGACCTCATAGCAACTTCCCAGTATCTGATGGGGACCTACAAGGAAGCCGGAGAGGCACTCTTTTCAGGAATTGTAGTGATAGGACAAGGAATAATGGGTACAAACTGAAAGAACGGAAACTTAGGTTAGATGTTAGGAAGAAATTATTTACTGTGAAGGTGATGAGACCCTGGAACAGGTTGCCCAGGGAGGTTGTGGATGCCCAATCCTGTCAGTGTTCAAAAGCAGGTTGGATAAGGCCTTGAGCAACCTGTTCTAGTGGGAGGTGTCCCTGCCCATGGCAGAGAGAATTGGAACTAGTTGATCTTTAAGGTCCTTTCCAGTTCCTTAACATTCTATGATTCTATGATTTTCTGGGCAAAACAGGCCCAGATGCTGCAGGCCCTCCCCACAGGAGAGATACTCTAGACCTCTCATTGTCTTTGCAGCCCTCTGCTGGAGCCTGTCCAATAGCTCCTTGTCTCTTCATCCCCCTAGCTACTGAGGAGTCCAGAACTGCACTCCAGATGTGAAGTAGTCCAGATGTGGCCTCACTAGGGCCGAGGGGGAGGATCACCTCCCTCGACCTGCTGGTCACACTCCTCCCAGTGCACTCCAGGATACCATCGGCCCTCCTGGCTGCAAGGCGCACTGCTGCCTCATAGTCAACTTGTCATCCAAGTCAACCTGTCATCCACCAAAACTGCCGGGTCTTTCTATGCAGAGCTGCTCCCTAATAGGTCAGCCTCTGATCTGTACTAGTACTTGAGGTTATTGCTCCCCAGGTGCAGCACTTGCCTTGTTTAAGCTCATTAGGTTTCTCTCGAGGCAATTTTCCAGCCCATCAAGGCCCCACTAAATGGCAGCACAGCCTTCAGCTGTATCAGTGCCTCCTCCCAGCTTTGTATCATCAGACTGCATGCATTTTTCATCCATTGAGGAGATCCAAATTCTAAATTCACTGCTCCAAGATATAATGCTGGTTTGTGAGTATCCAAAGTTCTTTGGACCCACAAATGAACGAATGCCGTATACTCACATCTGTAAGCAGTTTATCATCCTTGACATACATAGATGGGAAACTTTAAAGAGGTAATTCAACTAGTGTTCAATGTAGGTAACTTACGTAAATTAGACACACTACACATGGAAAATTTCAGCTTCTGATGCACTTTTATTCTGCATTGACAGGTACATCTTATGTCTCTCTGGACATCCTAAGTGTAAAATTCTCAATTAGACAAAACATCAAGCTCACACACTGTAATTTTTGAGTACAGAACTCATGAAAAAACACAAGTGATGAAACTGAAGCAAGTATTATATAGTTTGAAGGTTGTGGTTTCATACTAAAATAATGTACTTCTACTTGAATTACCTATTTGCTTTGCTAAAATTTATCAGCCCTGTAAGATAGGATGAACTGAAATAACATGGTGACAGCTTAAGGACTGTTGGCACAAGCTGACAACAAAGAAGAATTATATCCATAGGATAATCTTACATCTCTATGTATCAGAACAGTTACGGGTTTTTTTCCAAGCACTTTGAAATAAACAGCTAGTGCATTTGGACAATAACTTGTGTTTTGAAACGCTTTTCTCCAGTTCAGTAAATCCACTAAAACCACGTGCTGCTCCCCTTCTCCTCTCCTCTCCACTCCAAGTGCACCAGAGCGGGGAACTGGAGGCACAAAAGGTAAGGACTGCGGGCTAAGGTAAGAACAATTTACTGGAAATAGTAACAAGATAAGAAAACAAACAGTGGCTGCAACAATACCAATGACAGAGGGTACAAGAAAAGTAACTTTTCACAAGAATCCCCCCACCCAACAATAGACGATACTGGATGGCTCTCCGCCATGTTTATTTATCTGGAAGAAGCTCCTTCTACTTGGGAGATAGTCTATTTCCCCAGCCCCTGGAAATGCTGTGAAGTTTTTCACAATAACCTCCATGTCCAAGCCATGCCCTCTCCTGGCTACTGCAAAAATTAATCCTGTGATGGCCAGAACCAGGAGAACTTTTCATTGATATTGTATGGGGATGAGGCAAATTCATCACCCAGCGTGGTATACTATATGATAAGCATATGCATCCCAGGCCAAAAAATAGCTATGACCCAACTAATTCACTTTTTTCTTTAAGCGAAGATTGTGATGTAAATTTGTTGGGGAGCAGTGACCAGGACAAAAATAGGAGGAACAGGACTGTGTAAATGTTTCAGCTGTTTTTCTCAGACAAAACAACAGAGCAAAGGGAAAGACTAACAGCAATTGCAAAAAAAAAAAAAAGTGCTGGAGTGGTCTGCTCAACACCAGCGTACTTAGATGGGGTGTAAATGAATAGCATTTTCACAAGGGATATGTGCCCAGTGTTTACCATGGTAACCTGGCATTGGACTAATATGGTAAATTGACCCTGAGGGAACAGGTCCACAGAGATACTCTTCCGTTATCTGAAACAGCACTGTGTGACTGGGATTGGTGTTACACAAAGATGGCAAGTGAAGGTTTTAGAAATATATACGTATAGCAATTATATATACCAATATATAGCATTATATATACCAATAAAATGCAACTAGCATGAATGCTTTCTGCAATATCATGCAGAGTCATCTACTTAACTAGTCTTGCATGGCTTATTTGAATCTCCACCCTTAAACACAGACTTTACAAATAAACTATCTTCCCAAAGAATGAGTGACTAGTGACAAAACTTGTTTTGCAGGGAATATGGATAAAGTAACAAGTTATCCAACTTGAATAAATTAACTCAATAGAACCCACATGAGTGGGTACATTTTGTCTTTCCCTGTCTGGTATTCAAAAATAACCTTTACTTTTCTTTGCCATTTTGTTGCAAAAATGGCAAAAGCAACAATGGTACTCTTCATGATAAAAAACAAACCAAACTAAGCCAAAAGAACCCACAGTATAGTTATACAGAGTAGTAATAGTAACTGCACAGATTCCAAAATATTCATCAGCAGAACCTGGCCCAAAGGGAAGTAGATTGATCTGAAAGACCAAAAGGGAAAAAATGGTAATTAAAATCATCACTGCATAAAATCAGCTTGTCAGGGAGAGATTGAAAAGTTCGTGCTAATGATGACCTGAAAACAGACCACAGTTTATTGATTTTGTCTTATGAAAAGGCTCAAGTGAAATATATTATAAATTATATTAATTATATATATAAATTTTCATTTACCCTATAGCTAATCAAATGGCAAGAAAAGACCCCCGGTGGTGCTTAGCCACTGTTTAGAAACTTGGAAAGAAGCAGAAACTTCAACACAGTGAACAGCAGAGGAAACATGTCAAATGTCTTTTTGAACTACTTTTTTCAAAGAACCTCTTACGAGGCTTCATTGACAGTGGATGCTTTCCCTAGCATAAGCAGTCTATTTTAAGTTGCTTTGAAAAGCTATCTAAACAATCAAATAGTAATTTAGTTTTCTGTGATTTTGTATCAAATCTTATTTTGAGTAAAACAGATATTTCAGAGAAATATTCTTGTGAAAAGAAGCTTAAGAGTTTTGAAGAATAATCTAGTAGATGAGGAAGAAATGCCACAAAATCCACAGCAGGGTGTAAATACGACGAAGAACCATCTTAAAAAAAATTATGACCCATAGTCCACACAAAAATGAACTAAAAAGACCCTACAATTTAAAAAACACAACACCCCTGGTCTGTGAGATTTCAGTCCTAAGGAAATGAGTTGTAACTATCAGAGACTTTCTTTGAAACAGAAAGGATCAAGAAAAGATTCAAGAGAAGGCTGAAAAACAATTTACTCTTATAAACAATTTACTCTAGTTTGATATAATCTACAAACATATTTATGCTGTTTATTCCAAAAGACTTCTGAGAAAAATAGGACCTCTGCAAAAATTGCAAGTTACTATTAAAATGCTATTTAGGAACAAATGCAGCTATTTATATTCAATGCTATCTTAACGATAAAATTCTGTCTCAATTACTTCTCAAAGAGCTAGAACAGACATATTTCTGTAGCAACTGACAAAAATCTGTATTTCAATAAAGGCATTGAAACATTACATTATAGTCTGTATGTATGACACGAGAATTACGTACTACCAGTGCCTGCTAAAAAAGGTTGCCCAGAGCAGTTGTGGATGCCCCATCCCTGGAAGTGTTCAAGGCCAGGTTGGACAGGGTGTTGAGACTCCTGGTCTGGTGGAAGGTGTCCCTGCCCACGGTGGTGTGGGGTTGGAACTAGATCATCTTTAGGGTCCCTTCCAACCCAAAGGACTCTGTGATCCCATGAATTCACTTGAGACACAACGCAGTCATTGGTCACAATCAGCATGGGTTTAGAACGGAAAGTCCTGCTCAACCAACTTAATTTCCTTTCAGCTTTAACATTCAGAGTCAAAGCTGTGCTCCGATTTTATTGTTTAAATGTATTAAAAATGCATAGATACATTTAAAAGTATACAGCAAAGAAAAATCTAGTCCACTGAAAACAACACATGGAAACACATTAATTGCCCATGGTATTTATTTACCCCAGTGCAAAACCAAAGGGGTGATGGAAGTCAAACACAAGTGAGCCTGGCTGAACAAAATTACACATTTTAAAATTTTCTTCCAAGTGTCAGAACAACAGGGAGAGAAATACAGCAAATGTGAATACAATTATAATGACAACAAAATATATTCTTGACTGGCTTTCTACTTTGACAGTTTTAAATAACCTTACAGGACTGCACTGATCAAACGTTCTCTGTTAAATTACAAAGTACCACCTTCATTTACGTTCAGTCTTTGATAATGTCTATTCTCTCATTGCTGTAGTTACATTCAAGGTGATTTTTAAGAGATCCTTTCAGACAGCATATTGATGCCTAAAATATTTTAGGCAACCTTAAGCACTAGTCAAGAATAAACACAAATCCTAGTCACATCAAGGCCTTTTAGAAAGTAATTTTTTTTCTCTCTCTCTGCTTTGCATGGCATATCTGCCTACAGTATTTTTCTGTTATGAACTTGGCTCTCAGCTATGATATTCATTCATGGATAAATGTCATCTCCATATATTTTAAGTAACATTCTTTCCTTTATGTTTTCTTCCAATGTAAAATAATCACTGCTTCTTCACAGGATGTAAATATTTTTTTTATAACTACAGTGTGAAACTAAGCTGGTTTTAATCATTGTGCCAATGAAATTCTGCTTAGCAATGACAGAGATCTTGTTTTCCCAGTGCGGTAACTGATTATTACCTTCAGACTGGGCAGCAAAGGAGCACTTCTGATTGTGTAAATATAAGTGTCTACAAGACACCTATATTGCAGGTCACTGTTTGTAAGCGAGCCCAATTAAGAGACCTGAACTTTGCTGGAATAACTAAAATAGTTTATTAAAGAATTTTAACTGACGGGCTTAGACTGCACAACAGTGGATATGTGAATCACTTGGAGAGCAAAATGCAACCATCTTTATTGTCTATTGTTTTGCTATTTTATGACAGGTGGATGGAATGAGGAGAATTTTGTTCCGCAAAACGTTAAGGATGAGCTGCCTTATCCTCCCTTCCACTCATAAACCTGTGGCATAATAAGAAGCAATCTGTAGACTCTACTATTTAGCATGCCTTCCTTTGCTACTGGGTAGCTCCTGCCACCATTAATCTTCAGTTCACAACAAACCTTAGTAGCATTGGCTACACTTGCCAGTATCACTACATAAAACTTCTTGAAGGTCAGCTTTTCTCTGCAAAAGCTCGCTAAAGATAGCATTGTGAAGCTCCACATGCACTTTTTCTCTCAATAATTACCATTTAGATGAACTCAGTTTAAAGTAAAAGAAGTAAGTTTGTTTGTCAGTTTTAGCTTTGCAGACACAAACACCCATGGTGTCCCAATGAGTCCTTTTTGTATTGTATACTATCACCTGGATAGTGCCTTTAAACAGGAGCTTTTAAAGCCCTGGTGATATCTTCTATTACAGTCATACCATGTGTCCCACACACTTCCTCATCTCATTGTGTCCAGCCCTTGGCATGAAATTCTCAGTACTCATATAAGTGACACACAGAGATCAAGAACCCATCCTTCAGTTAATGGAATTACCCATACAATATCTAGCTCTCACATTTTTCTTTCTAGCAACTGCAGGCTTGACCGGCAGTGCAGTTTTTAACAAAAAGAATTTTAGGTATTAGTTGCAAAATGTGACACACTTTTTGCTCAGGCAGGTGAAATGTGGCTAGAACTGTGTAAACAATTCTGGGAAGAATTTTTTTCTCTTTAAAAATCGTAGCTGTAGCATTTGCTAACAAAATCACTTGCATTTGAGCAGTGACAAAAATAAACTCTGGAATTCTGAAATTCAGCAACAGCAGTGACAACTAGAATAGCCTTTTCTACATCTCCTCAGTCCTCACTAGATGGTTGCTTTTTTACCAGTTTGTCTCTAGGTCTACAATGAACAGAGACCTTATTAAAGCTCACACTGCATAGCAGAAGACTCCAGCTTGGTGGGCGTAATCTGATTTTTGTAAAAAATACATCACAATGAGTACTTAAAGCATTAAAAGATAAAATTTGGATTTTTTTTCATGCAGTATTGTCCTACAGAGAATTTAAAAAATAAAAGACATTCATAGATTCAGTGTTTCAAACATAAACCATTTTTTATTTACTTCCTTCTGAAATGAAGCCAAATCACATATCTAAAAAAAAAAAAAAATTATCTTACACTCATCACAGAAAAACAGCTAATTAAATGTTAGAAGCAGAAGTCATTCAACTAAATAGTAGAGTGCCAGCTCTACCAAGGAGGTGGGAGACAAGAAATCCCGTTCACTCTTGCTCAACAGAAAGCACTCTGGGAAAGGTTCAGCTACCAGCAAGGCAAAAAGCAGGTCACGTAACCAGAGATCGGGCTGTACGGCTGGCGTGTGCTCGCCTCATGCGTGAGACAGCGACTGGCTGAGGAGACACACGGACACCACAGGATCAGAGAGCTGCCTGGGTAAAGGGACGCCTGAACAGCGACACTGCAGTGGCAGGCAGCCAAAGGGTGCTGTTTGGGTTAAGTTTAGAACATAAAAGAGCTCGGCTTGTTGCAATAAATGATCTTCTTCAGAGCAAGCAAGGAGGTCCATGGGTCTTTGTCCCGCACTGCTACAAATGGCTGCCCAAACCGGGACATTTCACAGGCAGTGAAAGACATGGACCGCACCGGTAGCAACTTCACTGAACCAGGAATCAGAGTCAACCAGGAAAAGTTTGGTAAAGGAACCCAAATGCGCGCCCCTCACCTATCAGGTGAGCAGTGGAAGAACTATGGGAGGAAAAATATCCCTGGAACAAAGACGGAGCCTACAGCAGCTCCTGCATCGGCAAAGTACAGATACCTCTGATGTCAAGCTAAGTAGCTTGCTGGACTGGGTGTCCACGCATATAAAAGATTCCCCTTCTACTAGGACTTTTCAACTGGAAGCCTGGCAGGCAGTAGGACAGAAACTTTTTAATATTCCCAGGAATGGTGATACCGATACATACAGGCACCTCGCCAGGTGGGGGGCTAATATGGCAGCTCTTGAAGAAACCTGTGTGGAGGTCCACCATTTCGTGACTTCCAAAACTGATTCCCCTGAGCCCTCAGCCCTGCTCGTACCCCTTTCCAACACACCAGATGGTTCTGAGGTCAGCCTATCCCCTACGGTGCTGTTTGATCCCTACTCGTTCGACCCTGGAATGGAGAAGGACGTACTGCCGTCAGCTCCTTTCTTTCCGTCACTCCCATAAAGAAACCAGACCTGTAGCACTGGGGCTGTGCAAAGCAGCGAGGGGTGAAGCCTTCCTGCTGCCCGTACAGCGGCGGGTTGGGTGCCACGGGCTCGTTCCGCAGGTTTGTTGCTGCGGGAAGCACAGTGGCATTGGGTCCGACCCTGTGGGAGGGTGCTGGGACTTGCCAGGGCCAGCGCCCACCGAGCCTGCTGCCCGTCCGGTGGCATCCGCGCCTGGACACAGCAGTGGGCATGGGACAGCCCCGCTGCACCAGCCCTTTTGTTCTCAATGAGTATCATCCAGCCACGGAAAGTGGCGGTGAGACGGGCAGGCCTGGCGGGGGGACCGGGACACCTGCGCAGAGCAGGAAAGCCCGGGAAGGCCATCCAGACCTTCATAGCTCAATCCATACATGTTTTTTCAAAGTACCCTTTAGGTTAATGAAACTGAGTTGCACAAAACAGAAGAGCGTCTTACCGCCCTGCTGCCCCCCCACTGGTCTCTGTAACACTGGAGTGAAACCTACAGATCAAGATTTGATACAGATAGTAACCCTCTCACCCTGGAGCCAGTCGAGACTCAGGGCTTGTTAACAACTGAAACACATTTACAATATTTTTCAGCGCATCTTGGAGATTACCACAGATTTAATGACTGTACATCTTTTGAAACCACTTGAGCCGGTAATGTTAATATAATTGTAATGTCCCAGGCCTGGATTTATATATCTTCTGTGAAGGAAAATTGGCAAATTTAAGCATTGTTAAGTTTCCTGCAGGTGATTTAGTTGTTGTATGTGTCATTTTGTAAGTGAAGAGATAAATAACCTACAAGAAGTCAGTATGTTTGCATTCCATTTCACAGTTAAGAAAACTTGTCTCATTTTGAGCGTCTGGGAAATACTTAATTTGTCCCAAAGTTAGTGTCTTTGTGAATGCAAACCACTAATGTTAGAAAACAGGTTTTAGTTAATCACACAAACATTTTTCGCTTTTGTTAAAACTGGCTTTGTATTTTCAAGTAAACCGTAGATTCCGACAGGACTGTTTACTAGAGAAATTTAAGGTTACCTGTGTGAATGTAGCAGTGTATGGCTACTAAAACTTGTCATGTAGGGTGTATATTGCCTTTTCAAGAACTTTGATTTAAAAGTATTTAATACGCATTTTTGCTTATGCTAGATGTTGCCACGAAATTAGAAAATTGTTTATCCAAAAAGATATTTGCAAACTCAGTACCTTCAGAGCATCATTTATCATTATATGGCTGATAAATTTCAGTTTGTGGAAAGAATGGTTCATATTTGCAAGATACTACTCGACATCTTAATCTTACTCAGCAGAGGTTGCAGTTGACCTGTTAAAGAATTCAGTAAATTCCTCCTTGGAAACATTTAGGGTGGATATTAACTGACCAAAATGTGAAAAGTCTGAATAATTTACAAAAGTTACTGCAAGCAGTTATGCTAGGTTTAGCCCACTCATCATTCAAAGCATTTGCTCGCTCACTTAAAAGCAGGTCCTGACTTCCCCATGACCATTGTCTGCAGAAGCTATTTGCCACTGCAAAAACAGACAGAATTGTGCCAGCTTTACCAGTTCGCTTGCTTTTTACCCCACAGCTTTAACAGCATTTCACCATAAAGAAACATGTGACAGCATTTCAAACCAGTACAGCTGTTCAGTGATTCAAGCGTAATTATTCTTCCTTACCACTAATAAATTGAAATTAGACCTGATATCAAAAGAGCTTAAGTGATGGATCACAAGTGGAGTAAATGGTAGCACACTCCCTTAGAATCAGCTGAAGCCGTGCAGTCTTCCACGCTCACAGACCTAACAGAGTTACATGTGCAAAACTCAGTATTACATATTTAGGTCCTTGATGTTTTATGTATATTTCACTAGTTTTAATACTCCAAGCTCAAATCTATCGTAGTGGCAACCACAAAAGGCTGTATTTTCTGAATAAAGCTGCTCCTTGAAAAATCTTGGTAAACTTACGCTTACATCAGAAAAGTACTGGCCATGAAGGGGAATTTTCAATAATGTTTATAGTTACCACAAGCTATTCTCAAAACGAAATTACTTATGGTCACAATGTATTTGCCACACTTTATAATCTTTCCAGTACATCCTGCAGTTGCTGCCATTTCATTTGTAAATCAGTTCACTGATGCTTATCTATTGTATGACAAATTATCAGTAGCTGTCTTGTAATGAGGAACTCAAAATAAGTTAAGTCCTGTTGTATCTGAAACTTTTAAAGGGGCACTCTCAACTTTGAATCTAGTAATTGGAGATAAAGTGAACATAGACTGTTCAGTGAAAAAGTGAACTGTCAGGTTGTAACTGCCTGTTACCCTTAACTTCCACTGACTTTTGTCCTCCAGCAAGTAATGCCTTCTCCCTGTTGCCATGGAAGTTACTCACATTTAACAGCACTAGTGGCTACAGAGGGCCTGTGCTTAAGCCGTGTACACAAATTGAATCAAAAATTTGTTTTTGCCAGAGCTTAATCAATACATTTGCTGTCCAGACAAAATAATTTAGCTTATAGTTGATAATGTCCCTTTCAAATATCATAGACTCGAAGCTGTAATTTGTGTTTGTCTGTATATTGAACTACTGTCTCTTGACAAAACCCAGATACTTTCATACAACACTGGAGGATTTTGTGACACAGATTTTTTTTGCTCTTTACCTTCAGACAAACTGTTGCAAAAATGTTGTTTACTTGCCTTAAACACTAACATGCTATTATGTGCCGTAGCCCTGTTCTTGCTGCACGTAATGTTTTTTATTGACAGATTAGGACATGCAGTGAAGTCAGTCATTACATGGCAAGAAGATCATGAATAGAAATATGCAATAAATCAAACAGGTGGCAAGAAGATCACGATGCAGAAACTCAAACAGGTGGTTCCACTCAACAGGTGAACTTTGTGCAGTAGTATTAGCTTTAAAGATTTTTACACAAGAAGCACTTCATATGATTAGTGATTCTGAATATGTTGTTTATATCATAATGTGCATACATAGAGTTTTTATAAAGGGATCTAGCCATAAGATATTATTTAATGCATTCCTTTGATTGCTTGTGGGTTGTTCATGTTAAGAAACTTTCTCAGCAGATATTAATAGAGGTTTGTTTGTAGGCTATGTTAGGGAAACTCTTCCAGTCAAAGTCTTGGCTCTGGCCGAGGCCTGGCCCTGGTTGGCAGACGAAGTATGCCATCAGACCCAGGTGCTTCTGCACTAAAAATGTAATCAAGTCACTTTGACTTGCTGATTTGGTCTTATAACAGCTGGATCCCCTTTTGAGGCTAATTTGGAATCCTTACCCGGGAAAGGTTCTCTAAGTCCTCACCGAAATGGGGCTTCCCAGTGATTGCAGACTCTGGGTGATGGTACAGTATCTAGGCACCTGATGACTGTTTTATTGTTTTACTATTCATAGTAATAGAAGAGCATGTTACCAAAAAACAAAAAAGGGGGAATACAGCTCCTCAAGAACTTTTAGATTACACTAAACTTCTGAATGCAGATCTCAATTTCAATCCCTGGCAGAGCGATACTGCTCTGAAGATTTGCATGTGCAGAACCAATTTCCAAAAGTTTTATGCAGGTATCCACAACTGGGTGTGCAATGGCAAGGCCCAGCTGATTTATTAACCTGGGGGAGAAGGTACGCGTGTGTTCTATCGCCAACAGGTCCAAAGTGGTTACCTGCTTGTCTGGACAAACATCGATGGCCTCTGA
>VZTF01007689.1:360200-423408 GCA_013397755.1 Cnemophilus loriae | reverse complement strand
AGGGCTGCCAGGAACATGGCTGTGTCTGGAAGCTTACAGAGGCAGCCTGCCAACAGAGGCCTTGTGTCCCACTGCACTCACCATCATATTGCTATGTTCTTGCTGACCTTCTTCAGTTCAGAAAGACATTCAGTAATGTCAAAGTCAGCATTTCCAGCTAATGGACTCCCTCCTGCCTAAACAGCACAGCCCCTGAGCTCTGGTGCTAAGAGCTCTGGAAAAGTATTTCCAAATGCAGAAGAAACTCTCTTCCTGGGGACGTTGGACACCATCTTTTTGTTTTCCTATGCTGTGGGTCTCTTTGTCAGTGGCATAGTTGTCTTTGGTGTGTTTTCACTGATTAAAAAAAAGAAGGGGGAGATGTGGGAAACAAGAAATCCTGCTCACTCTTGCTCAACAGAAAGCACTCTGGGAAAGGTTTAGCTAACCTTTCATGAGGTAAAAAGCAGGTCGTGTAACCAGAGATCGGGTTGTATGGCTGGCGTGTGCTCGCCTCGTGCCTGAGGCAGTGACTGGCTGAGGAGACACACGGACACCACAGGATCAGAGAGCTGGCTGGGTAAAGGGACGCCTGAACAGTGACACTGCAGTGGCAGGCAGCCAAAGGGTGCTGTTTGGGTTAAGTTTAGAACATAAAAGAGCTCGGCTTGTTGCAATAAGTGATCTTCTTCAGAGCAAGCAAGGAGGTCCATGTGTCTTTGTTCCCCATTCTACACAAAGACATGTGCATTTTTATTTCTTGTAACCAGTCAGATGTACTGTAGAAGATTATCATATCTTACAAAATCTGCAAGCCATGACAACTAATCATACACTTGTTGGGGTGCATGAGTATCTTTCAGACACCATAAGTGATATATTGAACCGCAATGATGCAGAAGCCATCCTCAAGGATACAAGTGTTGGATTTCCACTTGTACTCATGTTCCCTCCCTTATAGAGGGTACATTTGTACACATAAAGTGTAAATACACAGTGATTTGTCTGTATATCCCTGTCACCACAAATTCAATTCTAGCAACCAATGATTATTGGTCAATAATCCAATGGTTATTTCCTAGCATGGTTGTTACTTATGCTACCATGCATGCAGAATGAATATGTAAAATAAAATTAGGTGGCAGGCTTGATTCTTTAAACTTACACATTAGGTATACTCTTTTAGATTCCTTACACGTATATTAGCCAGGTTCTGAGAAGTTCTTATTAAAATATCATGGAAAGGAGGCCTGTTTCTATTAAATCAAATGAAAGGGTAGTGGGATGCAAAAAGGATCTTTATCCGCCTATGGTCCCTCAGGTACACATTTCACTTTCTGAAGAACAGTTTCACATGTAAAACAGATCATCACCTGTTTATTCTAGGAATTCATTGAGGCACTATCAGGTAATACAAACAAAACAAAATATCCAGACATTGAACCTACTTTATTTTGAACTGACATAGTAACCAAGCCCAACAATACAATAAATTAGTTGCTCTGAGGGTTTACTACATACAAATAGCTACATAAACAAAAGTTATCCAAAGAAGAAAAAGGTTCAAGAAAGCAGTAGCAGAAAAGGATGATAATGATGTAGTATATTATTAATTCTTGGTGATATTTCAATCCATCCAATATTGCCTAACAGTACTTCTCACTCGTATCATTCAGTAAAAAAATTCGGACCCTGCATTTCACAGAGAACAGAGATCCATACAGCTAACTTTTGAATAGCTCTTACCACATTTTCAGTATCTTAAGAAAAAGATTTAAGAACAATTCAGTGAGCAACACATTTAATTTTAAGAAGAGTTCACAACATCCAGGGCTCCCTGTCATTCTGGAGAAAAAATACACCTAGACCCACCCTCTAAGACAGAGTGAGCTTCGAGGATTCATAGTATTTGTACAATTAATATTTTATAGGTGATAAATTTTAATAACTCCCAGAGACATGATGGCACTGAACCTCACCAGAGGGTGGGCTCAGTCATGCCTACAGTAGTAGAAAAATGGGTCAAGCTGCCATTCCACATTTAATCACATTTGACTTCCTCAACTCTTAGATTCGGTTTTAATGCACCTCAAGATGCTGCTTAACTTGCTTTATTTTTTAGTTGAGGAAGAACGCTCTGAATTTGAAAAGGCCAGTAAATATGAATTTGAGAGTCATGTTCACCAAAACATCTCTTTCCTAACAGGGATCTCCTGTACAGGAAGCACAGGACACCCTGGATTAATGTCTAGCTCTAGAAACACTCCCAATCTCTTTTGGCAATTTTTTTGCTAAGTTTCCATGAATCTGGTGTATCAGGTTTTCAAGATCCAGAAGTGGCAAGTCCAGTCATGGTGGTCTTCCCAATGTCAAGTAAACAAGTGGATGTAAAAACCGTGGAATGTCCAGCACCTAAAATTTCTTGTCATTCCAGTATTGATTTGGAATACAAAATAACACTTGGAGTGTCTAAAGCACGTGTCTGAGCTTGATAACTGAGAGGAACGGTCTAATCTGGCCCACCCCACAGGCCTAGCACAATTATCATGCAATACGGAGCCTGGGAGATCTGCTGTTGCATCTTTCCTCTAACAATCGTGATCCAGTTGTAATTTACCTACCTATTTTTACCACACCTCAGTAGATTGCTTCAGCTTCAGCTGCCTGGAGAGAGTCTCCCACCCCATCTTCCCTCCAGATCCCATGCTATATTGGTATTCAGGTGTGCAGCCGTAGTGGCAAGTGGGACGTATCCCCTTCCTATTTGCAGTCTTGTGTGGATTCAACCGTTTAAAAGCAAAATTCAAGTGCCTGTCATCAGCAGTACTACTAAAACAAATCTATTGACCAATGAATTATAGGTACTTCCACAGCTCCCCATTCACAGTGTTCACATACCAAAGCCTTTATTTAGAGATGCAACCCTTCGTCCGTAGAAGAGTAGGTCAGGTAGCAAACAGCACCAGATTAACATCTGAAAACACTCAACAGTGAAGTCGACAAGTTAAAATTCCATTTTGGAATATGGACCAAATCTGAATTAGTGATTTGCCTCAGAGACTGGTCATAATAAAGAAAAATTTCAAAAGTGTTTTCACTTAAGGAAGCAACTACACTCTCTCAGATAGTTTACCAATTCTACCTCATTATGAACAAACCTGTTACTGCGAATTTGTTTCACAATAGGTGTCTACTTGTTACTAGCATTTTATGCGAAGAGAAACAAAGCAAATAAAGAAAAAGGATTACATGGCTCGTATGAAACTCCAGTTCCACTTTAGTTCCGGGTAAGGAAAGAAAAATTGCTTTATTACTGGTATTCACACTGCTGCCTCTCTAAGATCAGGTTAACTACTACTACTAACTTAAAACTTCAACATAAGAGTATTTAACACTGAGAAAAACTCTCTCTAATTCTCTTACCTCTATAAATGGCTCCAAGATGCTTGCCGAAGGAGGAGCTTCCACCTCTTAACCATGGGTATGCTTGCAATCACATTAATTGCTCCACCTTCTTTTTGCCTTCTCTCACATTGTTACAGCTTTAGACTCACTTGAAGTCTTTTTATTGCAATTAAAACTTTCTGCGAGACCATCCACTTTGTACATACCTGTGGCTATGCTAAACACAGTGTCTAAAAAAGGCTCATAATTCATTATTTAATTAATCTGTTCTCTGGACCTTTCATCTTCATTGAGGCAGTGATGTAGCTAGATTTGGAAACAGAAAGCAAAAACACGGAACGCTTTGCCACTTGAATGGTTATGTAATTTTAAGTGTTAATTATCAACTAGACGTATTTTAGTCCTTCGGGACTTTACTTGTGTTGCAGCCCTTTCACAGATGGAAGGCTCTGCTGTACGTAAAGCATAATCCCAGGCTACAACGCAACTTTCCACAAGGTCTAAAGGAAAACCCTGAAGTAATCAACTGCACAGAAACTAAATGCAGACTTAGGCTCCAACGCAGTATGTTCAAGGATGGCAGGATGCTATGATTTAATTGTTTTCACTACAGAAATTCCACATACTGCAAACAATTCTCTCTATGGAACAGATGATATTTGAAAGATCATCTTAACTTTGAAAAACTGTTGCAACAGGAAGGAAAAGACTCCCTTCTCCTCCAAAACTATTTGTTTTGCCATGTTGTAGAAAATGTAGGAAACAAATAAATGTTAAAACTTAAAAATAATTAAGAGAAATTGTGTGAGGACAGAAAAAAATTGATATTTTCAATAAAACAATAAATAATATTTATACCTCCTCTAGGGCTTACACTGCACTTTCAGAGACAGATTTTGGTCTGTTGTGGTAATATAAATTAAGTTCAACTCCTTTGTTTTGGACTGAATTACTTCAGGCTTACCAGCATTATCAAGATCAGAGGCTGATGAAGTGACATGCCCAAAGGCAATCATGAATGCAAAACACCAGAGAAGAAATCAAATCTCTGCAGGTCCAGCCTCCTCTTACATTAGTTGTCCTTAGTGGAAAATGCAGAACACAATCTGATTCACTGATGAAGCAAAATACTGTATATTTTAAGTGTTTCTGACTTAATACTTGGAGGATATTGAACCATCTCATGGTCTCATAGTGTCCTCATTCATGCCACAAAATGTGCATAGCACACAAGAGGAAGGCTCAAGCTATCTGAAGACAGGAAATTCCAGAAACAATTTTCCCCTCTGGTGTGCATGCATTATGATACAGCTGTGAATTACAAGACTCAATTATTGTTCTCTACAGAACTCTGCCTCACATAATACACAGGGTGGATGGTGTTCATTGAAAAACAATGAGTCAATAGCTTGTTTTCTGCCAGTTGTTCAATGTTTGGCCTGGAGTCTTATTTACTATACATACTACACAGTACTGCTTTAAAAAGAGAATCCTTAATTTTCTCATTAGCCTTCTTTTTTTTTAAATATTCACTGGTATTCTAATATTTAAAATTATGAATATACTTATTTTTACAGAATATTAATCAGATAAGCATATGCCAATTTTAGAAAGTAGCAGCTGAGGAATAGGGAGACTAAAGTAAAAGAAGTAAACTTCTTCAGAAGCTTCCTTAATTGGATGGTTTACCTTCTAAGACGCGTTGTCAGCTGTTTATTAAAACAATTTTGATGAAACCTAAAGGATGTGTTAATTTTAAGATGTTTGCCATTTCCTGACCATCAAAAGCTACAGAAAAGCTAGCTACCAGGTAAGAATGGCACTCAGCTACAACAACAGAAGCGAATGTTTCAAGTCTCCCACAGACCTCAGGGAGGGAACACCAACTGCTGACCAAAAATTCCAAGCAACTAGCCATCTACTAGCCATGAAGCAGTCATCTCCACAGCACATGTGCAAAATATATTGCCCTTGGGGTGAATCTCCATGATAACAAAAGGATACGTATGTCTGAGAATCAGGGAACTCTTATTGAACCATCACTGTTTTACAGAATATCTCAAGTTGGAAGGGACCCGTAAGGATCATCAAGTCCAACAGCCTGCTTCTGAGAGGACTATATAAAACTAAACCACACAGCTAAGAGTTGTTCAGAGGCTCCATGAACTCTGGCAGTCTTGGTGCCCTGTTCCAGTGACTGACCATGGTCTCAGTGAAGAACCTTTTATTCACATCCAATCTGAACTTCCCCTTACTCAGTTTCATTCCTTTGCCTTGTGTCCTGTTGCTGGTCTCCAGAGAGCGACCAGTGCCTGCCTTTCACCTGCCCTAAGAAGATGTAGACAGTGATGGGGTCACCCCTCAGCCTTCTCTTCTCCAAGGGGAACAAAACGAGTGACCTCAGCCACTCCTCATGTGTCTGGCCCTCGAAGCCTTTCACTATCTCAGTCACTCTTGTCTGGACATGCTCTAGGAGTCTGACGTCCTTCTAGGAATGAGGCACCCTTACATAGTAATTAAGGTAAGGCTGCACCAGTGCAGTGTAGTCTGCTCCAAAAGATGATGCTAAGGTTAAAAGGCATTTGCCCCTCTTGCCTGTATTATGTGATTATATATGATGATTTGGACAATTTGGTGTACAGCACAGTTCTTACAAAGCAAAGTCAGGACATGGCGAATTGCAGCACGGGGGCATGAAAGCCTTCATCAGCTCTGACTTACAAGAAAATGTCAACTGAGAAGACTGAAATGGTAAATTACTGGATTTGGTTCCAGATTTACCTTGGAACCCCTTCTAAGCTGCCGTAAACAATGTGCTATGTGTGCTTGCTAACACGACAGGCATATCTAGGCCCAGGGGCAAAGCAGAGCAAGTTTGAAGAGCTTGGTTACTGGGGTTAGCAGTAACACAGTTTAGTTTTGGTCATGACTTCAGGTTGGATAATATGATGTACTATTCCCAAGCCTTCATTCTGAAAGTGAAATTCTTAACTAAAATTTTCCAGGAGCACTCACTGATAAGGAAATCACGAGTTTTGAGAAAAAACATTGGTCCAAATTATTCAAATTTTACAAAGCTATCATCAGTTGAAACTGGAGTCCTATCATATCAGGATATAACACTGATTCTATATGTACACGTTAATATAAAGTGTGTTTGTGCAAACAAATGAGAGGTGTCACTAGGAATACAAATATTTCAAAACATTAAATTATCACTGCAAGTTAATACTGATATGTTGGTAGAAGGAAACAATTCAGTTTGAATGACACATATATAATTTGCTGGAGCATTACTGTTGGACTTGTCAGCAGACCTTAAAGAGGAAATTATTACTGTCATTGTCATTCTGCAATTTAAATGGGGACTACCTCACTCATGCATTATGGAGTAGATTTTAACATGCTTTTTCCCCAAAAGACCTCACCTAAACAGACAGGTTTACAAAGTGACCAGTAAATGGAGCAGAGGTTCCAGAGGCAGCTCAGGCAGACAGCACACACTTTGCACCCTGCTCTGGTGGGTGCTTCACGAGGAAAGCTGCTGTGTTTGTTTAACTGCTCACTTGACAGAGCCCAGCCCTAGCACAGGATGCGTGCTGCAGCCTGGCCAAGGCTCCTGGCCCCCGAGGGTCCACAGCCCATGCCCTCAGCCTTCAGGCTAGCCCAGTACTCTGCTGTGTGGCCAGCTGTGGCCATCCACTGCTGGGCCGGGCACATGGGCAGCTGCCAAGTGCACACTCCTGGGATGTGTAATACGCACCAGCTCAGCACGAGGGACAGTGCCGTTGGGTCTGGGGGCTCACAGGATGTATTGCCCAACGTGATACTTTGTTCAGCGTGTTGTCATCTGCTGCTGCCGTTTCCGCTGCTCGCTGTGCTGCAGAGTGGTTTTATAAATCACTTCAAGAGCACTTGAGGACAAAAAAGCTTGTATTTGCTCTCCTGTCACCCCCGTTCCAGTAATACACAACACATTTGTTCAGGGATTCATTAGCAAAGCACTCTTTAACATTAATCTAGAGAAAAAAATCCAGCAGTGCTTCCTTAAGCTATTGCTCCATTAACATTGGGAGTAACTAGTCTGCAGGCTGGAGATTGCAAAATGCTTTGTCCTTTCTACTTTGCAAAGCATTATAACTCATTAACAAGCCCTTGCTAATTGAATTTGATTTAGTGTCAACACTGTCACAATCACACAGAAGCACACCGCTAAAATTTCAATCCTGCTTGCTGTGATCATTAAGTCCCATTGTCAAACAGAAGCTCTGCTTTTGTGGTGAAGGTTGTCAGATCAGACTCACAGGGGCTCTGCATTTCAGTTGCTATGTGAAATACGTAAAAAGTGACAAAGCTACCACCTAAAACGTAAGATTAATAGAGAAATTCATTAGTTAAAATTACATGAATAAATGCTGCTGTTGGCTGCTTCTTCCATTTCTGATCTCAGTTATCCTCTTCAAAACCCAAAATCCTGTAGACCAACAGAGATTTGAAAGAATGAGTGTGCCAGGAAAATGACTGGATTTTTTTTTTCCCATATAAATCTCCTTTCAAATAAAGAGAACAAAAATATGGAAGGAAAAGGTAGACTCAAAGTATGTCACTGATAACTATATATTTTTTAATACACTGAGCTTGCTGGTAGATTTAGGCTAGATTTCTTTTTTTTTACCTTTGTCCAAATCAAATAGATAAGCAGGAAAAAATTGTTTCAAATACTCTATCTAGGGGCTTTTGGTAAACAATAATACCACTACTAGTGATAAAATGAAACAAAAGAGAACTAAAGCCTAAGAATAAATATTGTTTAGATTCTGACCCTTAATGAAACCTGAAGGAAAATATTCAAAGTCTGAAGGTTCTATTCAGAGCTGTAAAGAATCATTCATGGTGTTGACTGTCCAACCTGACTTTACACTTTGGCCCATCACTGGCCCAAGGAAATACACTCTTCCTTCTTAAGACTACTGAGTATTTAATCATTTACATAAAGCAGAGTTTCTTCTCTCTCCTGAGGGAGAAGTTAATGAACCATTGGAGTTCATGATACCCCATCACATCTTTTTATTTTAGCATTTTACATACAGGCAGAAATCTACCCCTCACCAATGTGTGTGCATGTGGCTTCTGTACCTCAGCAGCAGTGTCATTAAATCTCTGTCACAAAGATCACAGGAAAGTGACATAAATACTGAAATACTAGAAAGCTATGAAGTCATACTCTTGCAGTTAGGGGACATCTGCCTTATTGGCACCAGTCAATCCTGCAAATCTATTTTAAATCTCCTCTGGAATCTCATCTGAAAACTCAAAAAAAACCCAACCAAACAAAATAAACGATCAAACAAAAAAACCCCAAACAAACAAATTAAAAAAAAAAAAATCAAAAAACTCCCCAAACCCACAGTGGAAATACTGAGATCTGACGATTTACCACTTTATGTTGATCCTTCTCCTTGTCATTTTCCACAGCTAAGTTCCTGCATTACAGAAATTCAGTCATCATATCCTCAATTATAGACTAGAAAATTTGTATGACAGAATTTCACCCCATTTTTATTCCTGTTGTGGCCATGTGTGTTTTCCCTATAGTAGATCCCAGACATTCTCCAGATTAATAAACCTTCTAAATTTTGCTATGTCAGTACATCCCTAATAATCATGCCACAGTCATTAATGGAAATATTCAATAAGGTCAGCACAGAAATTGATGCCCAAGGAATTCCCCTAGAAAAATGATTCTATTCAGTCCATTACTGTATGTCCCTGTCAGCAATATACCAATCACCTTCTCTTATATGGAATCCCAAAACCCTGAGATGAAATAAACCCAAGTTCATATTCTAGATTAATCCAGCTTTGCCACTGGTAACTGCATGTTTACTGTCTACTTGTGTTCCGAATGATACTTGTCAAACACTTAACTTTAAAAGAACCCAAATTATTTCAGGAAACATTTCTCTCACAAGAATACACTCTGGAGTTATGGAGAGCTTTCTGTGAAGAGGTGGAGGCAAAACAGGTCTCCCCACAGATATACTCTACCATATCCATATGTGCAACTCAGCGTTAAGCTGAGCTCTTGTGGAGCTCTAACCCAGCACTGTTCTGTGCAGGGTGGACATGCCCTAAATGTCTCGACTATGAAAAGGTAACCAACTGATTTTCGGAAGTTTCCTTTCTAACATCATGGTTCACTGGTGTCACACACTGAATAATCTTCAGTTGTGTAGAACTTCCTCTTGCAAATTACTGCCTCACATTTTCAAAAGCTTTGGTCATCAGAATAGTGCAGTAAACTATTGAGGAATATTTTGATATTCAGAGGACAGTCCATTCAAAAGCTGCATTGCATACGTGTGTCTAAAAATACTTACTGCTGGTCCAACATAGTATATATACATACTTCATCTTGCAGAAAAATAAAGCAAAACAACACCTGAGCAATCTGCATGCTCTTCTGTCTTGCAACTCAAAATCATTTGGGTTAGCTCATTTTTTTTTCCCCGTTTGTTGATGTTAAAATGCTATTGTGTGTCTTTTTTTAAATGCAGAACCTCCCCCCCTCCTCCATCCTAGGAACTTGCTAGTCTTCTTCTTCAGTCTAAAACACATATTCTGACGATCCTGCAGTCTGTCCTTTCCAGATAGACAATGAGTACAATAACTTGTCTGTTGGACAGTTCTTCGTCTCGTCTATCAGATTCCAAATTTCTTTCTTCCCTGCTGGGCTGGAAATGATTCAGCTTTGATAAGAGGCAATACTGTGCTGCTTACAGATTGCTTTCACTCAGGCTGGCCATTTCCCTCCTCTTTTCATGAATTCTATGGACCCTTATTCTGTGTCTATGAGAACATCCTTTCCTATCAGGGTTTTTACGACAAATTGCAGTCACTTGTCCAGAACTAGCTTGTAGAAACTTAACAACCAGCCCTCTCTGTGTTCCCTTTTCCCCCTGATCCACCTTGAACCCACAAAAGTGTGCTCTTACTATCCAAGGTCAGAATAATGTGATTGACCGCTTGCTATCTTTTGTCCCTATCCTACCTTGTGCATAGAGAGACTCAAGATGCTTCTGAAATTCTTCTCTTTTCCACATCCAAATCCCTGGGTGGGAGAAGAACTCAGAAACCTGTTTAAGCATTTGCTCCCCAAACTGCGTGTGGGCTGCTGCCTCACTTCATTCTTGCCACCGTCTAGACTATTCTGTGAAAAAATCTAGTACTTATGTAAAAGAAACAGACCAGACATCTCAGTTGTCTAGTATCTATTTTTAAATTGTGCAACTTTATGTCATTCCAGTTAGCAACAACTACATGAAATATAAAAAGATGTCCATTTTTAAGCTGCCAAAATCCAACCACTTACATAAGACATGACTAATTACCAAGAGGAAACCAAACTTCCACAGTACAATTTTGCTGCTTTAAGTTCTGCGCCATTCTCCCCCTCGTCTGGCCAGAGGACCCAATTGCCAATTGCCCGACTGGCAATGCAGGGATACAAAGACTTGGGTTAAGATGAACAAAGTCATCAGAAAAAAGGCTGCTGTTGGTCCTTATTTCGGTTTGATGTTTTCTGATGTTTCTAAGATTTTTGCACCTAACAATTGAATTATCTTACTCTTGGGGATTACAGCTGCTTGTGTGGTGCTACAGTTTATAAGTAGAAAGTACTTTCCATTACATTTACAGATAAAAAATAGTGCACAGCCCAGATTTTTTTCACTAGAAATGGCTTTCAAAGAATTGCGAGGGAAAATTAGCATCCTTTCCTTCTGTTCCTCCTAAACATGCATACCCTCATATTCTCTAAAAGGCCAGAAAGGATCACAGAACATTCTGAGCTGAAAGGGGCCCACATATATCAAGTCCAGCCATTAAGTGAATGGCCTATATGGGGATCGGACACACAGACCCTGGTGTTCTGAGCACCATGCTCTAACTGACTAAGTTCTGCCTATTTTCAGAAGGAAGATGATGAAAACACCATAATGGGACTATTTAATACACCTCTCCTGATCTGAAAAGATTTTGCACTAAATGTTTACTGCACCAAAACTCTTTTTGTAAGTCAAGAAGGTCAGCCATTTACACATACATTTTAGTTATTGTCTCAATAAGACCTTGGTATTTCAACACGACAAAAACTCAAGACAAAGTCAGCAGTGCAGTAAGTCACAATGGTATTATGCCTGAAATGGATGTTTCTAAAATAATTCCTATAAAGCCATATGCCACATCAGTAAATCAAACAGCAATTCTTAACAAAGAGCACATAATTTCAGACCTGCAATCTTTTGGTCATGGTATTAATGTTCAAGAACCATGTTAATGAACCGTACTGTATGGTCTAAGTATCATACAAAATAATGAAGATGTATTTTTGCATTCAAGTCTAAAGATCAGATAGCACCATGGAAAACACTTATGTCTAGAGTTACCAAATGGTGCAGAAATTTCAAGAGAACTGCAACATGAAGTTCTACATGTTTGCATCTCAAGTTACATGCTTTTAAGGGATGTGGTCATTTTTGAAACTTTGCATGTCAACAATTTTGGCACTGCCATATGGATCTTCCTATTAAAAATATTCCTGAAACTGTTTATATGGTGAACTGCTCACAACATAGTTCTCAGGTAGTTACCACTTCGGTTCAGCATGACAAACTTTTCAACACAGCTGGAAGTTGTGGTATATAGCTTGTGAAGTTTGAAGAAAGCGAAAAGAGCCTGGAATGACAGATTGATTTACAGGAATACCTCCTTAGATTGAAAAAATCCCAAAAACGCAAATAAAAACATAAGGCTCCATCTCTCTAGATCTGGCAAGCATCATATAAATGTATCTGTTTTAAAGTGGGGAACAGAGACCCAAACCCATGTACAAAATCTTGAAAGTGCCAATTGAACTGACAACTGAAGTCAGAAGAAGATGATCTCAACCATGCCTGGCCAGGTACCTGGCTTCAGCTACTGCAATCCACTGACTGCAAAGGACTGCTGAAATTGTTTTAGATGTGGTGGGAAGGTATTTTTCTACCCAGTGGAAATTTTGGGCATTTCACAGGCCTTCTCATTCTGTAATAGGAAATTACCTCACAGAATCTTCTGAGCTGGAAGGGACCCACAGGGAAGATCAAGTTCAGCTCTTCAGTGAACGACCCACGCAGGGATCAAACCTGTAACCTTGATGTTAATTAGCACCATGCTCCAACCAACTGAGCTGACCTCTGTGGCTTAAATCCAAGGTCTCTTTAGAAGTCTGTGAAAAATATGTCAGATATATCAGCTTTAGAATAGCTCAGGACTTCAGCAAATCAATTACATGAATGTAACAAAATTTAATTCTCTGTCCTGCTTCTTCCAAGGAAAGAAAAAATCTTCCCTCTTCTAACGAAGATGATCGCCTCACTACCCATCCACTGGCTATTCTGTCCCACTTAGGATTATGCTATCTTGAACTAATATTGAAATACTTCTCGCAGTAGAGAATCTAATTACCTTATACCAGAAGTCCGTCTGGCTGGAGTTTACCCTCCAGCAAAGACTGTTTGCCACTGGAGAAGGTTTTGCTAGTTCTCACTTTCTGTCTTCAGGGCTTTTGTTCTGATCCAAGTATTCTCTCCTTGTAAACATGGCATGCCTGTTCCCATGGGGAATTTTGATTTTGAATATTAAACATTTTCAGTTTGGAAAATATCCCGAAAATCACGGGATATGTGTCATCAACTCAAAAACTTAGAAATCTCAACCTAATGAAAATCAATTGCTTTTCAAAACGATAACTATCAAATTTATTTCACCAATATCGACACTGGTGCAGGAGAAGTAATTTCAGTACAATCTGTATCACTGAAATACTACCTTATTTCACGGTGCCATGCCCCAGATTTGATTACAAAATATGACAAAATTGAGGACCTACAGGTGCATTAAACTAATTTAGAGGAACATAAGGCAAAGGTTCTTTTACTCCCTCAGACTTCGAACTTATTTTTTCTACTTGGGTTTAGCATCACTTCAATAACAACACTTAACAGTACTACAGCTAGATTTGCCCAATGAGACAAACAGTTTTGGCTCCCAATTCAGTGTTTATCAGCACAGTTTCTAATCACTGTCTGGCGGTTCTGTCTGAGCCCCACAAGTTACTAGGTGACTTATACTGTAGAAAGCACAGTTTACAGTTTTCCATTTGCTCTAATTTCCTGCTTTAAAACTAAGCTCTCTGAGTGACCAAAATGCTTTTGCGGTGGGTCCCAGCTTAATTCCAGCACTGACACCATCTCTCTTTCCTTGGGCACTCTCGGAGTTCGGAGACAAGCCCAGGCATATCCAGTTACTTAATTAATAATATATCACAGTTCTTTCTGAAAACTTCTCTCATTTCTTTAGGCTATAGTGTTTCTGTTAATTGTCTAAGAAACTATCACGCACCATAAGCCTTAAGAAAAGTGTGGATCATGCACACGTTCTATCGTAATACTACGACAACACAAAAATCCACTCCGTGTCTCTCTCCTGATGTTACAAACATGAAAACATCACGGCAAACCCTTAAAAAAAATAAAAATTAGAAGAGAGGAAAATCAGGCTCTAATTAGAAATTTACAATGGTAAAGCTCAGTCAGAATTATTTTTTCACAGACCGGGTATCGAGTAGAATAGAAGGTGCCCATTTTAATGTATTTATGAATTTATTACACCAACTGTATGAAGCTGTATGAATCACTATCAGCTGTATGATGTCATGGGTATTTACACAAGCCTAAATATGAACTTTACAAAATAGCACGTAAAAAAATAACCTGGATATAATTCCTTTATTTAGTCTAATTCATTGGAAATAGGTCAATTTTAGTTATAACAAGGCTGAGCTTGGTCCAAAGTTTATGTCATCCCACATACAAAGGCATTGTATTTGTTGATTCTTGTTGACTTTTCATGGTGGAAGATGAGGGATGCCCTTTCTCTTATAGTTTAGCCCCCAGAAATCACCACGATGCTTGCAGCTATTGTAACACAAAGCATATACTAGTCTCTGAATCTACCCAATGACTGTCTCAATCCAAGTAATAACACCAGTACCTGTGTACTAGCCAACAAAACCTTGGCTGCTCTAAGACTACAGCTCAATGTGATTGTTAATTTGCTAATTCTACCACATATTATACCCCATTTATTAATCTGTCTGGCTGCAACTTGAAACTAATTAAACTAACTTAAAATTTATTTTCCACAATTACTCTTGGCAGAAGGCTAAAACCATGGAAGGAGAGGTCATCTATTATTAATGAATAGCTTCATAAATGTCCAACGAGATTCACTTGACATGGTTTACTACAGTAGCTTAAATGCTCTATATTGATACAGAAGCGTGCTGGAGCCAATCTGGTTCCATCTAGTGGAAGTTACTTGACTTGCTTGTAATTTAAATGCTTATAAAACATCACCAACCTTACACTGATTTACATACCTGACCATAACTGAATAAATCATTAAGAACCGGATAAATGTATCCGAGTATAGGCTAAACAACCCACGACAGCACGCGAGAAAGCAAAAAATTACTTACGATCTCTGAAGATTGAGCTAACACCCACAAAAAGTAGTTTTTGCAGAAGTGGGTTCCCTACCCCACTCTACTGACAGTCTGAGACTAATTAATACTTCTCAAATGACAAGCACATCATTGGCAGGAAACAACAGGAACATTTTCCTAAAGGTCCTTTTTTTAAGACTTGTGCTTGCAGTGTAATATTAGAAGACAACGGCAATTTAAAGAAAAAAAGACTTATCATATTAATTAGATAATGCCGATCTATGTGTTTACATTAGGTAAGGTGTGTGCACGTACCTGTGTATACTCTTACACGTGCATTCTTCGCTGCTCAATTGCAAGAGATACGAATCACTGCCGTGGGTGAGAGGAGTGAGGTGGTGGTCTTGGCCTTCTCAAGCATACACCGAACTGCTTGTAAGCATTCCCTACATGTGGAGCACCTTCCAATACTTCCTTGTGACAGTGAGGCCTGTCACCACTCAGCTGTGTGTACCCCACCACAGGTACCTGACCTGCAAAACCCATGCCAAGTAAAACTCCACACCTCAGATTCCTACTTGTATCACACTAATATTACACTGACCTTAATGGAGCTACTAACTTGCCTCAGCTGAGAGCCCGGCCAAGTTTGCTTCTATGAGTTCACATTTGAGAATTACAAGATTAAAAATGTAACTTATAATTTTTTTTGAACTGGTATAGAAGGTATTAACAAAATCTTGCATAATTTGTTTAATTAGTTACTTGTGAGCTCCACTTTATATACGCTAGATTATTTATGAATACAGTCCCACTCTAAAAGCACACCAGCTGTACAAGGATAATTTTTTACATGTCTCTGATGACCACCTCACCTTCCCTGCAAACATGCACCATAAAGCACCTTCACAGGGTTCAGAATATGACGGTGACAGCTTGTTTGCACACATAGAGTGACATTTGCTTTTTTTCTGAATTTTTCAGTTGTGAATACACAATGTTGAGACTAATGAATTTCATCATTTGGATCCACAGCATGAATTCCAGAACCTCAGAGGTTTAGAAATGTTTCCAATACATTTATTTTTCTTGATGACTCAGAGTAGTATTTTGTATTTAAAAAGTCCCAGAATGTTAAACGGCAGAACATTTTTAATTTGCCTTTTTTTGATTTTGCTTTAAATTATGAACAGAAGATTGAAAGCTACAGGTTACTTATTATGAAAAGAAATCTGTTATGTTCTAATTGGATCTTCTGGGGAGAACAGCGATAGTTCTGTTTATAGACACATTCATTTTGTCATTTTCCTGTACCACTAGATAAAATAAGAAATATTATCATCATCATAATCACATTGACTTTAATTCCTGTAAAATTAATGTAAATTAATTTTGCAGTCACACACAGAAATGAAGCAGTTTTTATCTGATTCATTCGTTTTTCAAAAAATGCTGTCTGCGCTGAATTGCATTTAATTTTGCATTCTGCCATGTCATACATATTCAATACCATAACTGCAGACTGAATTTTGATATGTGTTTCTAAGGGCGGAGACGGGAGTACAATGGAGCCTATTGACATATATCAAAAAGGATTAGTGGCTTTTGCTACTGAAACATCATAAATTGTTTTCCAATTCACCACACACAGTGCACCTACAGAAGTTTTAACAGCCAAAATGAAAACCGCTAGTTCAAAAACTTCTGAAAGCCTTTTATTAGCAGACAACTAAACAGGTATCCTCTACAGCAGATCAGCCAAAAAACTGCTTTCTGGCACTTTCAGTCCTTGCACACGAAATACAATCCTTTTGTACAAGAAATACCAATGACCTGCAGTTCCCTAGCTTTCAGGATATTTTAACAGGTAGCTGAAATGTTAGATGATCTGGTCGAAATGGGGGAGTGGAAAAAAAAAAAAAAACCCAAAGAGAAATCCAGATAATCAAACATATCAGATTGAAATGAGAGGGAGAATTGTTGACTGATGCTAATCTAGCAACCTTAACCATGATAACAGACTTATAAAGCAACAAGCATGCCACTAGGGATTTTGAGGATATCTTGTTGCACAAGATACCTTTTTTGTTTTTGCATTCTGTGAACTGCAAAAATTGTTCCTGCATTATAAAAAAAATAATTGTAGCTAGATCTCCTAGGAGTTCAGAGCCTGTTAGCAAATGCAACACTTCCTCTGAATATCTTCTACTCTCATACCAGGAAGTAATATCAATTTCTGCACGCCTGTAAGCAAGCGTCATTTGGGCGTTATATAAAATTGTGTGCATGCTCCACTGTGCATGATTTTAGCAGTAACTTTCAAGTTTAAGGTCTTCAAATGGCTTGATTTAGTTAAAACTAGGAACCTGAAACAACAGGTATTTCCTGAGGCTTTCTCCCAGACAAAATTTTGTGGGGGGGGGGGAAAATAAAGTTTTTGCACTTTGTAGTCCTACGAAATCCATAGAAGAATCAAGATGCAGCTTTGAAATTACATTGTATTTTTGCCTGCCCTTCTTTCTAGTGTTGGCATAGTTTTCTTTCCTTGATAATCTTAAAATCTTAAATGGCTTAATAGTACAGCTAAATATAAAAATGTACAAGTGTAGATTAAATTCTCTATCAAAGCACTCCTTTTAAAATATCATTCCTAACCTTCTAACTGTTTTAATTAAATTCAGCAAATTTTACATGGCCCTAACATTTCTGGGATTACACATTTTGACCCCAATTATATGACAACTATTTGATTACATAATTACCACAAACGTAGCTGAAACTAGAGACCCGCAGGAGTGTTTAGTAATTTAGAATTATCACAGATTCCATTAAACATTTTAGAGAATTAGAAACAAGGTGGTAGGCAGAAGGTAAATTCAAGGCCAAGTACTACTTTTACAGAAAAAAAAAGGAAGGAGAAAAAAAAAAAAAGCATTTCGGTTTAAAAAAACCCTAAGTATTTAGAAGTTTTGCTGGACTTTTTTTTTTATTATTAAATGTTTTTCATGTTTGTTCTTACTTCAAAAGAAATTCGTATTTTTCTGCTTATTACAGTGGGTAATTTTGCAGAGATTCTAATCTAATGTACAAGCCAGCTAACCCTGATCATTATCACGGTGCCATCAGGAAAATAGCTGAGTAAAGCAGATACCTTGGCTTTTTCTGTATTAATGTATATGCATACACACACACATACACATACACAGGAAGGTGGTTTGGTGTTCAGTTTTTATCCAGTGATTTATACTGAAAAGTATAAACTGGTAAGAAATTTCAGTTTCTGTAGGAAAAACTGAAACATGCAAGTTTAGGTCAAGGTATTAATTATGCTGACATTGTCTAGCAGGCTTTAATATGACATACCTAATAAAATCATGCAACCTTTTTTTTTCTTGCTCCCACCTTCTTGGGCAACATTATATTCAATACTGCAATGCAAATATCTTATTCCTTTGTGGTGCTTCCCCATCAATTGAATAATTTTGACTGTTTGATGGAGACATTGCCCAGTCACAAACAGATGAACATTAAGTTCCCTGAGTGAAAGCCTCACCCTAAAGCTTATAAATTATAATTAAATACCTAGACTCTTCCTTGGACATGCATTTTTAAGGCTAAACTTAGAAAATCCAAAACATCAATGTGAATTAACACTAGTAACAAAAATATTTAGTATAAAACACAGTTATGCATTGTAATAAATATTTTTGTGTGAAAAATTTATACAATCATCTCAGTATGAGTGTAATTCCTATCTTTGCATGAAGCCCACATAAATAACAAGATGAGTAGGCAGAGGAGAGCTGAATGCTTTTACAAATTTAAGCACTGTAGAGGGATAATCTGAAATTAACTTCACTTCAGATGCTTATATAAAGAAAAGAACCCTAAAATGTGGAAAAAATGTCAACATTTCCCAAATGCTACATTCTAATGTATAATTTCATTTAAGCTTGTGCAAATGTTATTCATCGATTTATAAAACAGCACGTGTTTTAACCCAACTACTGAGCAAACAACATTGATTTCAATAATCCCGTAATTTTCCTGTTTTCACAGCCTCTCACCCACTACCTACAGTCTTCCCACCATTTTTCCTTAATATTTATTTGTAATAGAAAAAAATCCCAAACCTCTGCCTTGCATATAAACATGTAAGTATACGCAAAATACACTCCCCTGCATTTTCACATTTTTGTAGAATAACTAATAAACAACCAAGAGAAAACTCTTCATTCATTGTTGTTTCATCACATTCATTTGTATTTTCTGCTTATTGGAGCACTGTGTTTAGAGTACTAATGAGTTTGTCTTAGTCCCTTATGCCTTCTCTGAACATGCTTTTGAACCATCCCAAAGCTTTTTTTTCTTTTCAGTGTGCAAATGAACAAAACATTTCTCTCATTAACACCCCTAATTAAATCCATATTCAGATTATTTGAGTGTAAATGGGAGCTGTGCTGGACTGCATGTTTATCCTAGCTGTCTGAAGAAAAATTGATTGACCTGAGCATGTTATAGATCAACAGCAACATCAGCAGTTTCTTAACCATTTATATTTGCAACTTACGTACTGTAAGGAGGAACAAATGTTCCACTGGCCAGCTAAGCCTTATCAGTATGCAGAGATCAGGAAACCTATCCTGTGCTTCCAGGGAGGTGTTGGCACTAAGAATTATAAAGACCTTGGCACAATGTTTTCTAACTAATCTATATGAAGCTTCTTAATGGCTCAGAAATGCACCGTAGAAACGGTTAACTCCATGGTTTAAGTCTTCCAAAATGCTTTCCTCAGAAATTTAGGTTAAAATAACACATAGGCAGAAGATATATGACACTTAGTAGCAATACATGATTCCAGTGGAGTCTAGCTAAATCTTGGCAACACAAATACAGTAACTGACAGGACTTTAAGGCTTAAATATATATTTTTAAGTGCCTAAACTGTGGATTCAGCACTGTTGGTTTGATTTATGTCTTCTACAGAAACTTCTGGTAGGCTTACAGATACTAATTCCCTCTTTCTTTCTGACATAGAGAAGCTGCCATGTCAAATCCACATTCAGAAGCAGCTAAACATGGCAATATTGGCTCTTGTTTACAGTTATTAAAAAAAAAAAAAAAGTACAAACCCTGGTTCAGTTTTTTAGCACTATAAACAGTAAAAACCTTCAGGAATTAAAAAGCATAGTTACTGAACAAAATACTGCCTTCTGGACCACAATGGCTTTCATAGTTATGTCTCCAGTTACTAGCTCCAGACCTGTAATTTTGTAAGCAACATCTGTTCAGTATTTTTGCAGTAATCATGAAATAAATAAAAAAATTGATCTGTTTCTATTTCTTTATGTTTTTTGTTTGTTTGTATGGGGTGTTGTGTTTTGTTGTTGTTGTTGTTTGGTGGTTATGTTTAGTAACAGAGTTTTACCTTCTCTCTGCACTCTCCCTGGACTAGTTAAGTTCCTCCTGAAACAGCTCCTGAACATGAGTCCTTTTACAGCTGAATAAAATCTGGTAAATCACAAGTGAAAAAGGTCTCTATTGCAGTGTATGTAAAAAGAAGACAGCCAGTCATATGCTGTATTGAGCAGCATTGTTGAATAGAATATAGCATACTGCCTCTTTGACAGGCTGAAAGAAACCACACGCCGGCTCTGATTTCAGACTTGCACAGGAGGCAGACCACGTTCCATCTTCAGCACATCAGGAAATCAAACAGTCAAAGAAATAAGGAAAAGGGGAACTCAGAAAGAAAGGAAGGTTCAACCTGGTTTTGTTGTTGTCCTACATAATATTCCCAGCTTCAGCTTTTCTCAATTTATGTGTTCCCTAGAGCATTAGATGGCATTTTTTCGCTTTTAACATGATAACACAATGAGAAACTACAAACAAGATTTTGTTTAACACCATTTAACCCAAACTGTCTGGGGAAAATGTCACCCAATCTCTTGTTGCTTAAGTACTTTTGGATCATCAGAACAGGCAGGTTAGTTTTTCAACTACTTTCTGTTTCTTCTGGAACTATCTGGTTTAATTCATTCTTTAACAAAAAGGGAACTTATCTACAAGTTTCAATCAGATAAGGATTTTGTGAAAGGAATAATGGCCTGACATTTATTTCTTAAAGATATTCAAATGCAATTTTCAAAGAAATTAAATCTCAGGTAGCAGCATGTTTTGTTCTCACACTTACTAAGTATTGCTGGAGAGGAAGGATTCAAAATTACGCTTCCTAGGTGAAGCTGTGACTTACAACCCTGAACATTCAAGAAAAAGAAGATGAACAGCAGAAAAAAAATTAAAATGTTTAGATGCATACAGGACATGACAAAACAAAAAAACCATACAGAATATAGTCTGACCCATACAGTCTTTTATGCTACAAGCATAATCAGTGAGCTTGACGCAGAGAATGTACAAACTGCTCTTAAGAATACATACCATTTTCAAACAAAGTGTTGCTAAGTTTTACAATTTTGCATGAATCTCTCTCATATAAATGACTTCTAGATTGAAGCTGATAACTGATATTTCACTGTAGTGTCAAAGTACCACATGGCCAAAATGGCACTTGGAGGTCTTAATTTACCTCCTAAAATGGTGACATTCAAAAAATTAAAGGCAACCTTTTAGTAGTTTGAGTTGTTCATGCTTACTCCAAGCATGACTGCATTTTATGTATCTAGCAAAAAAATTAGCTTAGGTTGTTTACAGAAGTAGTTTATTTCCAGCCCCCAAGTAAATTATATTTGTTTAAATATATTTACACTGAATTTGAACCACACTCTAAATCCCAGTTTCAAAAAGACGTAAACTTCAGCAAATGATTTGGGAAGCTGAATGCAGGTTTTGACTAAAACATGCAAAATCCTTATTCTCTCTCTCATCTTGCCTGAACAATACATGACCTTTTGATGCACATCTGGATGCACGGACTGTCTTCATTACAGGCATTTACTGGTGCAGAAGGAAAATTTTTAAAGAGATAGCCATCCACCTGCAAATGACCCTGTACTCACACCTTTTCTTAGTACATAATTTCCTCTGATCACATCCAAGCCTCCTTCCCTATGCCTGCATTACACACGACATCAAAAAAAGACTTCATCTTTTGAAGCCACATTTCATTGATTGAATTACAACAGATTATCTAAAAAAATCAAGTTATACAGGCAGCAACTAAACTGCATTGCACTTAGGAAAGTAGGATATGTCATGCAGGATCACAGGAGAGTGTCCAACATGCTTGATACCCTCCTTCTATACAGGACAGTCCTAATACTTCAGAGTAATGTAAAAGCATCCAGAATTTCACACATCTCAGCCTTAGTGACAGAGCTGGCAGAATCACAGAATCATTCAAATCAAAAGGGAGCTCTGGAGTCATCTTGTCTGACCTCCTGCATTAACAGCAAACTGAACAATGCCTTCCTGACTCACAGCATCACTGAGTTGATAGAAGAACACGAAACTTTTCTGATGGCCTCCTGTAATGCATACATATGAGCTATCAATATTTCTGGACACAAAATGGCCCACTATCAGGCAGTCCTATCTTAATACGGGCTTAGGCCGACCTCTTGTTTCATCTATGAATGACGGACAGTTTATCTCCACCAGCAGGCACCAGCTCCTGCCATGATATAATGTACTTAAAGGCTTCTACAGATCCGTTCATTGGTTGGGTATGACTATGTGAATTTTATTATTTCATCTTGGAGAGCATTTCAGCCCTACATGGTTCCCTGAAGATGTGGTCCTGCTACTTTTTCCCCAAATTATTGTTACTTATCTGCAAAACATAAAGGAGCTAAAGAGAGGTCCTATCTCATTAAAGGTCATCAAAACTTAATTTAACAAGTGCATGACTGCAGAAGAATAAAGACAGAAGACCTGATTCCCTCATGCCTTATGTCAGTATAAACTGATTTCCTTAATGCAGAAAAAGAAATTTGGGATAATTTCTTAATTTATGTTTTTAGGAGCACATATATAAATCAGACTTTCAGTTGCATCCATTTACAAACCCACTTCCATCTGTGGTTTCCGCGGAATCAGTATGAAATTAAAAAGAAGAATGTAGCACCTTGACTTCCCCTCCCCTTCCCTGATACAAACCGTAAAGCATTTCTAAGCACACTAGTACCTTGATTTCTTTTTTTTTTACTTAGGGATTTATATTACCAACTATTCATTGACTTAGTCAAATGAAAGGGAATGGAAGATATTCTCCTAAGTAAAGCTTTCTGTTCCCTGAAAAAGCTTAACAAGAAATGGATACTTTAGCAAGGGATCACGGACAAGAGGTGTTTCACATTGAATGGAAAAAGAAATCTTTTATAAACAGTTTACGTTCTGCTTAGCACATATCCAGTGACTGTTTGATTGTGTACCTGCTATTACAGATGGTAGTCACTAGTTTTAACCAAATCTTTGTAGAATGTTCTCACAGATTTGCACAATGGCTTACAAGATCACAGGCAACAGGAACACTGTCTCCTTCCCCCAGATTTCACACTCTTTAAGCCTCAGATCTTGCTCAGGCATCTCCCTGGGAAGGTGGTTTGCTGGACAGTTCTGGAGCAACTACTCAAGTTTTAGACCCCAACCAGAACCCTGCTGTGGACTCTAGCATTTTTTACCATACCTTGCTTTCTTTGGCACAGCTGATCCTGGATGCCAGGCAGAACTGGTGCTCTGTACACTGTTTGTGGCTGTGAGTCACAAACACAGCACATGGTAAATAATCCATCTGCCACAGAGATCTTGAAAGTGCTGAAGCAGCTCTGTGTTTCTCAGTCTTTGTACTGCCTTCAGTGCAACAGAGAGCACTGTGACAGCATTTTTCCCTCTCCCTAAAGTAAAGAATAGATGCAGAAGTTGCAAATGTAATTACAAGAAGCAGCAAAAATCCCAGTGAATCAAGAAGCTCGTGGCGTGAAATGTAGGAACTTAAAACACCTTAGAATATCCTTCAGCAATTAAAGGTGAAGCAGTTAAAGAACGGGTTTTAACCACCTGAACACCTAAAGATAAGAACATTTTGAATACACGCTTATCTTTTGAAACTCAAGTGTAACTTGAAGAAAAATTATCTCATTGGTTTACCTCCATCTTCTGGAAGGAAACACTTGCAGACTAAGAAAATACAATTTTGTTTACCTTACCATTGTGATATGAAAGAACAAGATGGACTTTTGACTCAGCTTTATGATTCTGAATGTCGCTTTTGTTGAATTGTGTCTACTTTGCCCCTACTTTTCACACGCCAAAATGTGAAAAGAGCAGAGCATGTGGGGATCTTCCATACAGAGCTACACAGTATTAATACACAACTGCTTTTTCAAGTCTTTCATTATAGCATGCCTATAGGAAGAGCAAGTAAAACTGATCTTGGACAGGGAAGCTTGCTGAGTAACAGCTAGTTAAGATTAAAATGAAGGTCCTGAGAACCTGCTATGCCAGATTCTCAAGAAATTTTGCTTATTTAATTAAATAAGTGTTTATGAAAAATGGCTGCACCGTGAATTACACTAGAAATATCATGGCACCTTTGAAAGAAAGAAACTATGTGGTCATTAGGAGTCCCTCCATTCTCTCACATGCTGCCCCATATTTTCTGAAAGCTCTGGCACACAACAAACATCCACCCCTAGGTCTCTCTTCAAAATATGGTTTCTTTGCCTTATATTGGAATATTTAAAGTCTTATACCTTCTTCTTCACTTTGGACTCATTTTATTCCTCCACCTGCTCAAAGCAGGTGCTCTTCATGAACTGAGGAGAACAGGATGGATAATTTTACAAACATTCATATACCCTGTAACACCTCTGGCGGCTAGGACTTGCTTATTTACTTTTAACTGCTACTCTCACTAGTGTCTGAATTGCATGTCCCTGGGGTTCTCTAACTCCCGTGAAACATAACTGACCAACGCCTTGCCACCCCAACTAAAAAAAAAAATAATCTTGAAAGTTATGTATTAAAACTGTTATAGAGGGAAGATAGATCGTAGACAGCTTGCATTCTGGAAACTCTACTGTTTAAATTTGACTACCTTCAGAGTAATCCCCTATGAGCTGCCTCTTGGAAGCACTGGCACGTGGACATTTTGAACACGGCCATATCACTTAAGAATTCACAGTGCTGCGAAAGCATATTTTTTCTCTCAACAGAAAGATCAACAATTAATCCTGACTTTATGTCCTTTTTCATATCAATTAAAGAGATTATTTGATTTCTATCAAGGCTCCAGAATTAGATATATACCAAAGTATGTTGATGAACTAGGTATTTCCATCTGTTATGTTCATTAAAAATATGAAAACTTTGAGGCTTTACCCTCTCTTGAAGAAAGTAAGCCATGGCAAGTGTATGTTCTCCTTGCTTCTCTGATAGCCCAGACCATCATTACATGATTACAATGCCATTTCAGGCCTAGCAAACCAGGGATCCAGAACAGCACACCCCACATAATTAATACGCTGGATGGTTTCAAAGTTGCTATTATTCTGACTCCTGAATTTTCTAATACCAAAGGTCTGCCCAGCTTCCACGCCAGCCTCAGTGACCAAGACTGTGATGCGTTCTTTTGTGAGTCACTCACTGCACAGGCTGCTACAGCAGTGCCATTTTCTGAAATCCTGCATGCTGGCACTTCAGAAAGCAGCAACTGGACCTCTCGAGCCAATAGAGTTGTTTCATGTCCAACTTGGAGTCTGTGATCTCCACCAACAATGAAACAGCATTTTCAGACAGTGGATGACACTGTGGGAAACTAGATAAGCCCAGATAATTATATACAAATTGTAAAAAAAAAAAAAAATCTTCAGATAAGCCCATCAAGTGCAGTTTCAAGACTGACGTCTCCAGATCAGTGAGTGGTCTGTAAGTTCATGCTCAGCAGCCTACAGCTGCTCCAAACATGCTAGTACTTTATTTTCATTTAAACAGATTTTTAAATTAAAAGTTTAATGCTAGGGCTGAATAGTGATCCATAAAAAAAATCTGAATACCATTTAGGTACAGCGATCAGAGAAAGTTTGAGAATGATGATATTAAATGCAATGTCATTAACAGTCTTTACTTGATAGTCCCATGCTGCAGTGCCATGGGCAGATCTCCATTAGATTCACACCATGTGACAGAAAACAGAACAAGTCTAACATGGAAGCTAAACTTTTAAGTTTTATAACCTTATTTATTTATTTGTCTTTCCATACATCTCCTCTCAGATTTCTGAACTGACAACTGATTTATTTTAACTAACATTTTCAGAAGAGACCATAAAACGGACACAACTAGTTTTCAGTATTTTCAATAGTCTCATGTTAGAGAGAATATGCACATTTCGTTTGTGCCCCATAGCCTTTATCAACAATAAAAATGCTTGAAAATCCACTTAATTCTTATTAATTTTAACCAAAGTTTTATACATTTAAACTCCACATACCTATTTCTGTGGTTACTAGTGGCTTCATTCCACATGAAAACATACAAAATTAGTATGTTCTTCAGTCGCTCTTTGAAATATCTTGTTTCTAGAGTGTCTAGTCAACTGCCTCCAAATGAGAGCCACTGCGTTTGATTGGGATGGGTTTTCTGGCATGTCCAAACATTTTAATAATTCAAATTCTACAGACAAGCAATGTAACCTATAAAGCTAATTTAAAAATATCTCTTATCCATGTCACTAGCTTCTAACTAGGCTGTGTATTTCCATGTCAAAGACAGGTGATGGTACTTGTCATATCTATACTATTCTTCTCATGACTATCTCTCTATCAATTCACATACCTAAATCTTTATCTCAAGACTGTGGTTTTCAGCTTTGTATATTGACGTTAATATAGTAAGGAAGAATTTTTTAATCAGTCCTGAGCTGCTAGAAAAAAAATATGTTACAGAAAAATAAATAAACATTACAGAAAATTCATATTGAAAGGTTTGTTTTCTTTACTTCCTTGTTTTGCTTCTTTTCTATCTACTGGGAGATACAGAAGTATACGATGTCTTCTTGCGAAAGGAGGAAAGTTTTGGGGGAATTAAGGAGGTTAGGTAAAAAGTATTGGAATGGAAAACGCTGCTGTTTTCATGCAAAAAAACTGAATGTTTTACCTTGTACTCTGGGCTTCCAAATTGCCAAGCTTATGATGTGCTGCCACAACTTATGCGTGACTGGTTACAGAGCTCGCTGATCTATATGGAGAGGTGAGAATTTGTCGCTGTGCATAAGCAGAGAGATCAGTCAGATATAGTGATAGATCTGTTCTTTGCCTAGGTTCGTATGCTGCTATATTATGGTGGCTCAGCGGCTGCCAAATCAAATTCTGAACCTAGTTTTGTGGTTGAAAAAACAGGAAAAAGAGATAGGGATGTCCTGACACAAACACTTTCGGTAGGAAAAACCTCTCAGAACCTCTGCAGTGCTGCACTCTATCTTCTAGGGCAGCCACAGCCATTCTGGAGTTATTTCAGAATCTCCTCCTGTCCCTGCAGCTTACTCACTACACAGTCCAGCACAGCACAAAGTGGAAGCAGTACCTACCTCTCCTGGGGCTGCCAGTAATGAAGGTATTTTGTACAGCTAAATGTGTCACTGCCAAAAAACTACAAAACAGTAGCATAACACTGTAAAGGAGAAGCCGGAGATGGAGAGCCTTCATGCTGTGTTTGAAGTAGTGAACAATGGTCTACTTGATTTTTTAAGGCTTGCTTTAAAACTGCAGAGCCATTGCTGCAAAAAGGCAAGCCTTGAGTGGGCTACTGAGACAAAACCACCCCTGTCTAGAAGCACTGTTAGCGAGGTGTTCAACCTGCAATCGCATCTTTGGATGACACTGAGGTTTTAAGTGCAAGCATTGCCATATACCAACATAACTCAGTGGACTGAGATGGTTTATGCCTATCCCAGTAGAGAGTTCAGGTAGCAGTGAGAATGAAAGAAAATCACAATCTCTGCTCAAATCTGACTCCCCAGGAAGAACCTCATGTGACCTGCAAGAAGAAGAGCCCTTTTTGTGTCTCCAAATCTACCCTGCCCGAGGAGATGCTGTGATGTCTCTACTAAGGATGAGGGTTACAGCTTACAGAAAACCACACGTAGCATCCACTCCTAGTCAAAAATAAAAACGCACAGGAGTGGAAGAAGAGATAACAGTATGGAGAGGGATATGCTGGGTGCCTGCACATTTAATGCTCTATTCCTGCCTCTGTATCCTCCTATCTGTTCTCTCTTTTGCAACTGGTCCTGTGACTCTTTCCACTGCAATCTCTCCAACATGTTGTGCTTTGTCAGAACACTTGACCATAAGCCAATTAGACCTAAAAGTTGAAAAGTAACCTTAAATACTTAAACAAAAAAAGCACATCAATATCACAATTATCTTGCAGCTAAAGGTATTTCAATAGAACTGTTGTGGCAATAAAATTGATAAAGTGAGGCGGGCGTCAGGCACACACAATTTACAGAAGTCTTTCCCAGCCTTTCTCTGTGCCTCTTCCAGAAGACACACCTGAGACTGCTGGCCTAATGTAGGTCAATGTCTGACCCTCTTCAGGGTTTTTAGACAATGTTGTCTATGCCTTTCTGTGCAATGCGGCTGCTTGTCTCATATTTGTGGTGGTGCTTTATATTCTCAATTACTATTTTTTAAGCTAAAAATATAGGAATATCTTTAGAAAGATAGTATCCACTCTATTAAGTGTATTTAATCATACTGCTTAAAGGCTGCTTTTTTGCTGATGAACAAAATACTCCATTCAGAATATCAAGTTCCTTATCACTTATCAAAGCAATAGCAGTAGAATGCATTTTACCTTTTTTCCCACCGTGTAATTGTAGCTGTATTAATTTTCATTTCTATGGATTAATGTGACTTTTACGTAGCAGTTTGTAATGATGTGACAGAGAACCACTGTCCCTCAGTGATATTTTCAGACTTGACTCCGACTTTGGCTTCATCTTGGGTACGGCATTTACCACATCATCCGCGTGGACAACCGTGCTAGGGCTCCAGGAGCAAATTCAGCACAGCTGGGATGCTTCCCATCGCCTGAATGTCCCTGCCAGCCTTCAGAGGAGAGACCTTGCTGCAAACATAGTGCACAAACTTGACCATCGGTCTGCTAGATGGTCTGAACGTTACTGGGAGACCAAGAACTGGGCCAGTCACTCACCACTACGGTACAGCTGAAAAACAACGTAACTCTCTGCCGCCACAGAGTGAAATAATCAGCTGCTTGGTCAGTACTGCCTTCACACCTGAAGCACAGTAGTATTACAAACATTGTATTGTTCACAGGAGTCTTTTTATTTGGGGTTCCACTGGAAGGAAAGAGAAAACTGGTTTGTAATAAAATTAGCACAACCCCCCAAACAAACAATAAACAGGGCTCTTCTAGTCCTCCAACAAAACCTGAAAGAAAAAATATTGCACATTTTCAGTTTCCCTAAAAGCAGCAGTGGTAGCAACAAACAGTAAACCTGTGAACAATTATTGTTATGTGTTGTGCTGTTCCTCACAGAACTGTTTGTTTGTCACTGGTGTCTATTTAATCATGCCTGTTATGCTGGGTTTTAAAGCTTAGTAAACACTTCACAAATCCACTCTGGTTTTAGAGAGGCTTGTTCTTCGTGAAAGCTGAAATGACTGGATTCATCAAGGGCAAACTCCCCACACAGCGCAGGCCTAATCTTTCTGTGTACTGCAGTACGATGAGGAACCAAGGTGGCAGGAAATGAGTACATCAAGGAGACCGAGTTACCCTGTCGGTGCTGCTGCAGTACTTCCTTGCTTCTCTTTCATATAGAACTGAACACTGTGCTTGACACATAAAACAGCAGTCACAGAAACTTACTCTTCCTGAATATTACAACTGACACGCAGTGCCACATTTAACCAGAGCTTATTGAGTCAACACACAAGAATAGGTTCAGCAAAAGGATTTGTGTGTAAATATATATATACGCACCCTAAGGGAACACGATGCAGTTTTTCACAAACACTGCGCATGTGTGATCACACAACTTAAAAAAGAACACCATGGTCAAATCTACAGTATTTTTGATTAAAGAAAGACTTCCATTATTTTGGTTTTGATGTAACAGAATGAATCACTAATTAACAGTTTAAACAGAGAGAAAGGTGAGGGAACACGGCCAAAATGACCTGAGATGTGGCTGTATAAACATGTGTACCTCTCTGTGTATACATACATATATGAATACATATTATGTATCTTATTCATAACTGTACATATATATATATAGATACACATACGCACAGATAATTTCAAGTAGGCCTTTCTAGTATGGTGGCACATTTTCTCTGACCTTATAATTTACCAGTGATTAGATCGTAGCAATAGAGAATATTCCCAATTCACTTTTTAGCATTTGCACAAATTATATCAGTAGATGCATTATTATCTACTGCACCGTATGGTGCTTTTTTAAAGACTTGACAAAGGATTGGGAGAGCTGCTTAAAGAAAAGTAGCCTTGACAAAATGCACAGCCTAGAATCTGGTTTCAGCACACCAGATCAGTTTATTTTCAGCTAGAGAAACAACATGTCAGCTTGGCTAAGAAAGATCACAGGGATTTCTTTATGCAGTGCTAGCTTTAGAAAAGTTTAAGAGTTACCAAAAATCTCTAAACTCACAAACTCCAACATGACCTGAGCCAGTATTCTCAAGGTAGACTATTTCAACAGAAATTTTACACAAGTGGCTCTCCCTATCCGTGTGACTTACAGATTGAGTCTTAAGGACTATATGTATGAGGGGAGTGGGAAATCCTGAGACCACTGAAAAAAACTACTGCTTTTCAAGTTCAAATGGTGTAATAACTTTTGATGTGAAAAGTCTGTAATTTCTAACAGTTCTTTTTTCTGTAGAAAAAAAGCCATAGATAATCAGGCCATTCCCTGAAATGTAAAATTTGTTTAAAAAATATCCAAACTAAAACCAGAAAAAATCCCTGTATTTCAAAACAATTCACATCATGCACACTTGGAGAGATTTCTCTTCAAAATTCTGGCAGGATTGACACCTAAGGCAAAATACTACTATACTGAAATATTATATTGAAAAGTACTTTTACACTGAAAGTATTATATATATACACACTCTTTATATACATATTTGTACTTATTCACATACCTGGGTGCTTGGCCTAATTTCCAAATGACCCAGTATCTTCCACTGAAAATGTTTGTTTAGATTAAATAGAAGAGTATCTAAAAGCAGGAACATTTGGGGCTGACCTTACAGTTGTTATTCTTTGAAGATTAGTAAACTAACCTGCATTCAAGAAGTACGCTATATTCCACATCTATATTTTATATTCTATATGCTATATACGGTGAGAAAGAAAACTCCTAAAACCCCAAAGCAGGTACTGAAAGCAACTAGTGCAACCACTATAAAGGCAGTTCAGCTTGATTAGTTGTCATTGGCTTGGTAAAATAATTAGAAAAATGCCAGTGCGCTGCTTGTTAGTTTACAGCTTTAAAGAGGTGTTAGCTCCTACTGATAGACAGAACTGCTCTTTCCCAGTACAGCAAACGCAAGAGTACACTATAGCAAACCCATAAATATTAATATGTATCATCAGGTTTACCACTTAGGGGTGTCACCTTGTGATTAACGGGCTGAGAGCCTGTGAGCTGTAAAGCAAAGCTGAGCTGAACAAGATGTGCTTGCAAGCTGAAATATAATTCCTATTGCACATTTCAGCACATTGGCAATTTAAAAAAAAAATAAAAAAAATTAATAACTATTAATCATCATATACTGAATGATTAACTGTTTTGTACTAGCATATGGAGGAAGACTTCTGTTCCATTTCAGACAGTTCACTACAAAAAATCTTTCATGCACAGGCTAAATTCTTACTTGCTCTATGCAGATACTAAAGCTGCACTGATATTTTTGGCAAAAGCCAGTATTTGCCAAATTTTCCAACAGGCAGGCTCCTCTTTCTTTTCTGACTGCTTCTTCAACTGCACTAGGATTTTTGATCAGTGCCTCTGTGCTTATAAAATCTCACGTTTACATGCACAGGCAGACTCAAACATGGTGACACATCCAAATTTGTGGAGATTTCCAGAACTTTCTGAAGTCCTGAATGTATGCCATCGGGTGAAGAGCTACTTTATATAGCATGCTTTATGTAAGACACCCTTTATGAGTCAGACTTCTCACAATATAGCCACTGTGTGCACTATGAACCTGCAGAGAGTTCAGCTTCACGTCTGATCTATTTCATGTTAAGGTTTATCTATTTAAACTGTGGGATCTCAGAGCTTTTATGGATTATTATGAGACGGATTGAGATTACTGACTTCACCACCACTAAATTCCTAATGCCATGCAAAATAAATGATTTGCTGCAACATTGTAACATCTTTTTAATATGGATGTATTTGTTAAGGGAAAACTTAATTTTGTGTTCCTTTTTTAAAAAAAAGCATATTACTTGATATCTAATATCTAAGTCTCATTTACTACCAAGTTTCCTATAAAACAAGAGTCACAATGTATTCCTGCAATCCCTTCCATCTTATTTTCTGAAAAGAAAGGTTAAAAACTCTCTAAAGAAGGATAATGTGGAAAAATGAAATAATGATGCCAAAGGACCCAACTGGAAAAATTTGTGGTTTTTTTTACTTATTTCATGCCATCCCTATTGCCATTATTAAAAAAGGCAACCAAACAAACCAACCCCACAAAATAACACATATTTCAGTGTTAGCTAGTAACAGCCATATTGCATTCACAAAAGCTGATGTGCTACGTGAAACAATCCAATTATTTACAACAATAATGTGAGTCATATTCTTTTCTAATACATCCCCATTTCAATTAAGAACTGGAAAATTCCCTTACTTTACATAAGACTGTAAGAAATATGGAGAAGAAATGTGCCCAAACCCTTTCTCATAGATTTTTCCCAAGGAGTGTTTCAGCCTCTGGCTAATGCACTGCCTTGATCCTAGCAGAAGAAAAAGAATGCAGTAACACACTTGTTTTAAAACAGGGTTGAAAAGAATTACTACTGTAAGCTTCTGTGATACTTCCATGATACTGTTCTGCCATGTGGAAGCCTGATTTAGAAGCAAACATTGGTTTCTGTGGTTCAGCCTGCATGATACACACCATGCATCTATGTTTGAGCATGAACAAGATGGAGAGCTAGGATCTGGATTTACACACCCAGACACTGAAATTCAATGGCTCATCCCTCTTCCACATAAAAGTGGAAGTATGTATGTAGCTACACTTGCCTACACATTCCGTCAGGCATGCATTTGAAACCTGAAGTCCATGCGACAGCTGGGAAATATTCACTATTAGCAGTCGGGAAACAAGAGGATACTCATATTCAGGAATGAGTCTCCACACAATCTGTTAAATGAGGAATGGCCAGTGTTTGGTTAACCTTCAACACAATCAGCAAGGAGGTTTATGATTTTCCTTTTAATATTGTAAAAACTTTCCCCAGCTTTGCATACAGGCAAATCTGTTTCCTTCCCTTTCTTGCTTTTCAGGGACACCCTATCTAGGTGCTATTGACGATCATTGGGGTGAATCAGGCATCTTGCTTTTCTACCAAGTTATTCAGGGCTCCTCTGTAGCCAGGCTCTTTGTTAGTGCTAGAAGCACTATCGTGATACAAAAGCACTGTGCAAACATTTTATAAAGAATTCACTTTAAATGCAGCCTGAAAAGTTGCAGGAACTTTGGATACATGTCTGTAAATGCAAGCACAGACCTCACAGACAACGCCTAGGTTACCATGTCAAAATAGATCTATTCTACCTAGATGTCCCCAGTTTTCTTTAGTTCCACAAATCAGTAATTCTTAATTTCTTACAAAAATTCTCCTCCCACTATTTTGAGTTCTATCCTGCCTGGAGTAGTCTTGCTGTCAAAATACTGACAAGCTGTCAAAATACTCCTTTTAGACTTCTCCCCTCCCTACAGCAGCATCATCCTGGATCCTTCACACTCAAAGTCTACTTGTATGGGAACATCACACTATGTGAATCTGGACCACAGAATTAACCACAAAGAGCTGTGTTTTTAGTCATTTAGTTATTCAGTCACAAAACGTGCCTTATAATGACAAAATCAGTATAGTCTTACTGACTAATAATGTCAGAGGTAATTACACAGAGTAATTTTAATTGTTCCTTATTTTCCCTGTAGCAAGAGTGGGGAAGCGAGGATAATATTGAAACAACTCAGATAAATTACCTAATTGCAAATTGGCAAGTCTTTGAGCATGGCCAGTATTAAAATATTGTCACACATATAGCATTACAATAGTGCATTCAGTATTACAAATATTTAATACTGCAATACTCACTTTGGAAAACGGCCATGTTCTGCATTTTAAAGTAACTTTTTAATGCGGATATAATAACTTTTCATCCTTGCATTGCATATGTAGACCCCACAGATTCATGGCAGAATATAATCGGTATTGTGATTCTTTTAATATGCATTGCACATGGTCTGTGCATATGATAAAGATTGCATTCTACACTATATTTTCGAGGTCACTGACAATAATTTTGAAGGGTAAAATACAACACTTAACAGAGGACAGAGAAAACCAAACTGTCCTTTAGTATTGACCAACACGAGTTCAGTTACCGAGTTATAGAATTAGATTCTACAGGATAAAACAAACCTCAGTAACCTGAAGAATAGCAGTTGTCTGAAAACAGGAATGGTTGAGAAATAACAAGGATAATCCCAGTGTAAAATCTCCCTTATGAAAGGTCAAAATCAAAATTTAGTGGGGAGCGTCTAAACGGGAAACCGTATCTAAACACATGTAGAGGTCAGCAAGGTCACTTGAGTTTAGGATTTTGGTTTTTATTTTTTTTTTTTCCCCCTGTCAGCTTCTTAGCAAAATTCATCTGACAGTCAATGCCTCAACAGCTCAACACAACTCAAGTGCAGTCTTCAGCTGGAGGAGAAAGACACATGGCTATCTGATTGACACCTATTTTTTCCCCTCATGCCACAGGCTTGGACTTGAAAAGGAGCAAGTGAGGCCCTGTATCTCACCCAACAGGACCAGTAAGGCAGAGGTGCTACATGACACACCACACCCCATATGGTTTCAGGCACACAGTTGGCAGAACCGGGTGCCATGTAGCTTAAAAGTCTATTGTATATAAATAAGCTACCCAAGGAAAACCTTTCTGCACAAAATTTAATGCCTGCCTCTCATGGTAAGGAAGTTGAGGATCTGGGACAGTAAGTTCAAGAATGGATGTGCCTGGCCTTGATCTAGGTGGGAGGTTTGGACACCCAGACAGCCTGCATCTAACCTACTGGCAGAAGGCTTTTTTTGTGTCTTCATTCGCCCCCGCACACTCTAAATCAATCAAAAGTACTCGCGGGCTTTTGTTTGGGTTTTTGTTGTTGTTTTCTTTGCTTGTTTGCTTCTCATAACTGACAGATTTCCTGTTATTTGAAATACAATGCCTGGAGTAAAGTTTAATAACTGTCTCAAGAGAGCTGTTCTTTTATTCAAAGGGAAACCAAACAATGTTTGTTCAATTTTTAATAATAATCTCATTTAGATAATAAAGCTACCAGAAAAAATGCTCTTGGGAATATGCAAGTGTCAGAAACGACTTACAAACCAGCAAAAACAACACACAGTCAAAATGTTCTCAAAACAGAACGCTGGCAATCAGAACCCCAAGATGTACAAGATGTATTTTCAAATGATGTTCCACAAGGTTTGATTACCATCACAGCAGCGGCTTTGTAACCTGTGAGGCTGAAAGCTGCACAGTTAAATTCACGGAAATTGCCATAAAAGGTTGGCAACCGTCATGTTTTTTCTAAAAAATTATGCATCTGTATTGACCAGGAAGTTTTCTAAATACAAATATGCATAAAGCAGCACAGTGGGTGCTTACGTCCTTTGAGAGTTCTGTGGGTACACCTCTACGGAAATTAGAAACCCACACTCCGATCACTTACTATAAGACTGTATAGCAACACAGATGGTTCTGCAAAATTCACACTGAATTGTAAATTACTGGAATAGGTATTTGGGCACTAAGTAATCTCTGCCAGTGAAACAAAGAAGATTTGAAGCAGCTTCCTCTTCTACTACTGCCCTCAAGTTCTCCAGAACAGGAATTCTGTATGTGCTTACAATGAGCATGGCATGAAGTCTGTGCATCAAGATAAGAAAATAATAGTTTTATTTTGTTTGCTTATTTATTCATTTATTTATTTTATTTCTGTTATAAAACCAGCAAACACTGCTGGTGCCAGAAGTAGTCTGATACAGCCCCTTTGGTCATAACTGAAAAATTAAGTGAACAACTGTTCACTAAAAGGTTGGTAATCCAGAATTAAATTCATGGGGTCTAACATTGAAAGGTGCTGATCAATTCCCTTAGAGGCACTGAGCAAGCTCATGTACCACAGCAGCAGGTCACAGAAACGACTCCTCATGACCACTATGTACCACTATGGTACAAGACTGCGATACTGTAGTTATTACTTGAATTAATTTTTTTTTCTTTTTTTTGTGCATTATCTGTCTGTGTGCAGCTTTGTGAGAGAGTTTTATATAGATACAATATTGACATGTACCTAGAAATATTTTCAGAAATTATTTCGGGGGGAAAAAAAAAAAACAACAACTTATTTAAGTTTCTTCGTGTACCTTTCACGCTCACTTTCCAAAAATATTTTAGGAAAAAAACCCCTACTAACTTCCATTAAAAAACTGATTTTAAAGTAATACGGAAGAATGTTGAGGAATTTTGAATTTATGAATACTTACACTAGGAAGTCGCTTGTTAGAATAACCTTCATTAGCTAAAAAACATGTCAGATTTTTGAAAGAGAATGAGCTCACCTGGAACTTTAAATATCAAATACTGGAAAAAAAAACCCAATGCACACTCTAGAGACTTTAGATTATGCATGGAGGAAATTCAGCAACTAAATGTGAATAATTGAAGGAAACTGCAGTCCCATTTTGCATGCTTGAGAATAGAGAAGAAATTTCTTAAAAAAGGATAGTTTGACTGGATTCTGTAGACTCAATTACAAACATACACCAAACAAACCAAACATACACCAAACATTTCCCACTCACGTCGTGAACAACAGAAATAGAAAAGTCTTACACCACTATCTGTACACACCACACAAACCAGAAAATGAAGGCAGCTCCTGCTTCTGTTGTTTTCCACAAAAGGATTTCACAGCCATTACCATTTGCTCCCATTTTTTCAGCTATAGGCAAACCTTTACCCAATAATGAAAAATCAGTAAGCCACACAATTTTTATAATGTTTGTCTTCCATTTCACTGAGATTTTAACAATACATGCAATGCAGGAATTTATTTTGCTTTTTTCTTCATAATTTTTCCAGCTACGTGAACTATGTGATGATGTTTCTGTAATTACAACATACTGAACTATCATTGTCATTTAAATCACACACAATTTTTTTTTAAATTACAAGAGAGAAATCCATTGCTTGTTCAACATTCATAGTCACTGCTATTAAAAACTGCATTGCTTGCCTTAGTTTTAGAATATGTCTAGTTTAGAGTATGTCAAGGCTCACTTACATTGTCTCTAAATTAACAGACAACATTAAGTAAGCCTTGACAGACTCTAAACTCCCATCTTAAATATGTTACATATTCTACATACTATGTGCATTCACGGAACTTGGAAACCTATGTTTTCAAATTTCAACCAACTTTCTAACTTGAGACAAGTAAATTTATGAGTTATTTCTAGTATTGCAGCTGAAATGGAAAAGAGAAAATTCCAGCTTCCTCATGGTATGAAAAATAGTGTCTCTGCTGAAAAGCTAACGTAAATGATTTTAGATAAAGAAAAACAGTATTGGGTCAGAATGAGAGGCAGCTAAGAGCATGATCTTTCCACATTCCCATATCCTGAGTTGAACAACTTGATCTTTTTACACCACAGTGTCTAAAGCTTTATTCTGGCACAATAAAATCACTGCAATGGGAACTCTTATGTACAAGGAGAGGATACAGTGGTAGAAAACACATATACATATATGAATTACCAGCCTGAACCTACTCCTCCCTAAAATAGTTTCTGAAGTTAAATGAGACATGTAAGAAACATAAGAGGCATCTGCGTAGCTCTCTTGATGATGGTAACAATTATCACAACACAGATTTTTCTGTGCCAGTGTAAATACTCCAAACGTATTAGCCAAAACCCACAGATTTTAATGAAAATTCTGAGAATTCCCAAAGATCTTGTGACCAATTAAGGAAAGCAATGAGAAACTAAATGTCTGTGCAACTGAACTTCAAAGTTATTAGTATTAAAATTCTAATAATTACAATTATACTATATATATATAGATATTTATATATATAAAAATAATATTTAAAAAACTCCACCAGTGTACTGTGGTGAAAACGCAAACATTTTGATAGCTTTTCTACATGGTTCTCTTTCAAAATATTAATGGCCTGCAAAAAGGTCTTACTCTGTGCTGCACTGAAGGCAAAAAGAGTAAATGAGCCAAAAATGCAGGGAAGGACTCCAGAGCCTTTTTATGTCTAATGAGCCAAATGTTTGAGACATGATTCTGGGAAAAGTCCCAACAGTTTATTTAGGGCAGTACACTAACTTCAAGTAAAGGCAATCAGATATCAGATGACTTCATTGTGTGGTTTGTTTCAGAAAGATTACAACAACTTTTTAATTTGGCAAATTCTTATTGCCACCCTGCCTATTTCAGTAGGAACCTTCTCTCCTTCCCACAACTTTTCCTCTTCTTTTTGTAATCATTCTTCATTTGTATCACTGGACAGTATGGTGTGGGGGAAAAGTGGTGACTACATTCAATTTTGGCCATTGATGTTAGAATGCCCCAAGGGAAAATCTCCTATCTAGTAAAAGAAACTTTAAAAATACCCTGACATTGGTATAACAACGTGCAGATCTCAGCGAGTTAACAACCAAACGTCCCAGGAGTACAGAAATTGTTACTCCTGCTTTACAAAGGAATAAAGGTGAAACATAGGCAGGGAAAAGAGCATTAGAAAGTTGACTCCTGTGCATCTTCTGAACCTGCTACTCATCACCTCCAATTTCATGAGAAAATTTGGAGAAGAGTTGGTAATTCCAATCCATGTATAAGCCAAAACACAGGAAAAGGCTTACATGTTATCAGCTGAACTCAGTGACCAACAGCTCAGCTACCAGTCACTCACTGACACACGACAGGAACTGGCAAAGTGCCCATGATATGATCCTGAAATCTTAAATAACACATTATAAAAAATATCACAGGGGCTGATGTACAATGAAAGGTATTGGGATACTGACTTTTCTTTGTGGAGAACTAGCAGAAAAGATAGCCTTCTTACCAAGTGCAGTTCAGGCATACAAGTGAATACAGCAAATTTAAGTTGTGGCAAAATATTCATTAAAACTGAACACCAACAGAAAGTTTAGAAATAAAAGCAAGGACAAAGAGGCAACAGAAGGATCAATAAACTGTTATTACAAAACCCTACAGAAAATTTGTGTTTTCCAGACTGGAGGTTCTCACAAAAGCTACCGAACAGAAAATTTTATTATTCAAATACTTCAGGCTACTAGAGACATCATGATGTTAATATTTCATGTAGTGACACCAGAATTTGGGACATTTAATATATCTCTGTTTCGGTCAGAAAGTCTGTATTTTTACCGTTATATGTCTGATTGTGTTTTGATTGTTTAGCTGTATTTCCCCAAGAGGAAACCAACACTACAGAGTATCTCTCAAAAAGTAACAAAGAGCAGAGCAAGCTGAGTATGCAGTTCATTAAATTTCTTGTGATTTATTTAGGAAATGTTGCCAGCATACAGAAAGAGATGTTATCTATTAGACCATGTATTATCATAGCTGGAGAGAGACAACTAGGATATCGTTTCCAATAGGTCCATCACAAAAGCACATCTGGGATAAGAGAAGAAACAGAGGTAACTGCTGCTAACCTAGAGAAAAGATCAAAAGAAACAGACTAGAGGCATAGCAGGACACATCTCATAAAAAGTTTACACACAGCAAAGTAATTACTATGTGGCTAAGAACAGACCTATTGTCTGAAATGGTAGGTGAAGTGTGTTGAGGAAAGAGAAGTTAGAGAATAGTTACAGGCTTGCACTGCCAGTGCTGTATTGAAGGAGAGGGGGCAACACAAAATACAGAGCCAGGTTTGCATATATTACCTCAGTGTTACCACAGCTATGCATAACCTGAACAACAGTATTAAGCAAAGAAAAGCAGACTTTTCCTCTAACAGTAACTGCAGAGAAGTGATCTCTAAACACAGGCTGTGCTGCAATGCTGTAAATGCTTAATAAGAAAGAGGTCTCACTGGCAGAGGAAAAATGCTTGGGTCCAAGTTTATTTCAAACCTCAAGGAAGTACAATGTAAGAAACAGCTGGAAACACCCAAATAACAGCAGAAAAGACAAGAAGATTGCTGAAGGGAAAGGACCCAAAATAGTGAGACTCGCTGAAACAACTCGGTAATGCAAGAGAAAGTGTTTGGAGACATATTCCGAGCTAAGAAGAGAAAATGTAAGGAAAACACAAGCAGAATTCTATACTGCATCACTCACTCCTGTATGCAGACACTGCTCTGAGTATTAAAAGAAAAAGGAGGGAAAACAACAACAACAAAAAAATGACAAATTAATTGCTAGGAGCCAGGCCTCATTTCTTTCAGAAGCAGAATTTTAAACAAAAACCCCCATCTTCAGTTATCTGTGTTGAAGTCAGCTGTGCAGCTCAAATGACCAGTGTATCTTTGGATACCCTCTGTCTTTGTCTTACAATTAGCAAATTGAAAAAGACTGAGTGAATTTACTCAGAAGTCAGCCAGAGGGATCAAGTTTAGTCTACATAAAAGAACTTATTACTCAATTGGCTACCTAACATTGTAGGAGAAATCACAATAAACCCCCTTGAAATTCTGTGAAATAGTTTTATTGTACACAGGCAACAAACCGAGGGACAGAAATAACAGATACTTCGAGATGAAAATAAACCTCATATTCAGTAATACTTGCTCTACTGTCTCCAATGAAATCAAGGAGGACTGTTTGAAGAGCAACCTGCTACACAGGATGGCCCATAAATTAAGGTGCATTAACTTGGTTATGTCCAACAGTACCTTGATGATGTGGTAGGACAAGAAGCGACTGAGATCCCAGTCCTGCTGCTATTCTGCTGAACCACTGCCCACAGCTAGGCCTGCTGCTAGGGACAGAACTGCCCTCTGGGGACAGCAGTGCTCCACGCTGCAGAAGCTACTGCTGATCCACACCACTGAGCAGAACACCTGTACCAAGCCTGAGTTTGTGAACTTTGGGATTGCTGTGGATACATACACCGTACATAACTGGGAACTAAAATGCTTTGCCTTGTTACAGTGCACGGAAAAAAAAATTGTGGTAACAAAACACTCCAAACAAAACAAGCCATCCTTATCTAGCTTCATATTTTGGGGCTTTGATAATCCTTTAACATCCTGATTTAATGTTTGGCATTTGAAGCTGTATATTTAGAAGACACCCTCATCATTCCATTAAAAGTGAATGATGATTTTTTTATTTTGACACGAACGTCTTAATTATTGTTTTTAAAAACATTAATATAACTCACCCATTCATGCAAATTATCAGCTGGAGAAAATTATCACAACTTCAGCATTTTCAACAGAACAGTGATGACTGATACAAGTTGAAAATGCAGACAATTGTTTTTACTGCTGCGTGGTATGGCAACTAAGGCCTATACATATTGAGCAATGAAGACACCATAATATTCACCTTTACAAACTCACAGACGTTTCAAAGACATTATGAGGGGTCTTTAACATTAGTTTTTCCTCATGTCACTGCTCAATTTTGGACTATCTGTTATTTAGTAAAAGGGTGAAGTAAGGTGAAGACCAAGGGACAATGAGAATGAGCATGGTTCTTCAGCACTGTCACCAAGTCTCTTGAGGAGGAAGATCTTGGTTCAGTTCCAGACTCAGCAGCTACTTTATCCAGTTAGTTTCCAATCTGTAAAGTAGATCCAAGGTTTGAGTATGGAATTTGGATGTTCAGTCTTGCTCTCTGGGGCTAAAGGATCATACTTGCCCTATTTCTGACCCAGTGAATCTTTAAAAGTATTATAAATCAGGAGCATTAGCAAGTAAGATGGAAACCTAACATCTCCACCCACTCCTTGCTACAAATTGCTGTCATTTCAGTACTCTTCTGAGAGGGAACGTGATCACAGTTACTAAGGTCCTGTGGAAACATTCTTAACTCTGCCCTAATGTATGGATGTCCATTCATCTCCCTCTGCACTTGTGGTCAGTATACAGCTTGCTCTGCTAGGTATATCTTTGTGTATTTATGGATTTGATCCTCAAAAGAGTACAGTGCAGAGGGACACCCTGCACTATATAGACTACACTGAGACATACCAACAAAGGCAGCAGAATATAGGAACTTTTAATTTCCGCAGAAGCTAAATGTGGAAAGCAAATGGGCTCATAGAGATTAAGCATTCTGAGGCCAAAAAGAGGTTTTTAGAGTCATAATTCTGTAGTTGACCACCTATGCCAAACTGAATTTATGGTGGATAATAACCTAAGTTTTTATGGCATCAGAAAAATATTGGTGTATTTGCACCATTGCAAACTTACCTTCAAAATCAGTAAGGCATTACAGTGAAATCAGTAATTTCTTTTAACATAGTTAACCATAATGGAGACAATATGAGCTGTGTAAACTCACCGAAGAGCTATGTATGCCCAGAATAACCACTGAGCAATTTTGCAGACACACCCTCAATGATGAAAACATTAAAGAAATGAACTTAATCTCATTAGAAAGCCTGAACTGCATGCATGACCTTTGGAGACTCAAGGGTTTTGAGAACACGACCATAAAACCTGTGACTAGTGAAAAGTTGTACTTTTAAGGGCTAGAGCTATAGATGAGGAATAATCCATTTACAGTGAGAAAAGCTGACATCTGGAGATTGAAGAGTAAAAAGTAACCGAAAATGGAGAAGAATGTAGAAACATCAGATGAAAGAAAGAGACTAGTAAAAGAGAAATACAGGTAAAAGTAGAAGAAAACTGGAACAGATGGCTGGAAAACTTTATCAGAGGCTGGCAAGAAAACATTTTGGCCCTAATTTATCCTTTTCACCTTGCTCCTACAAAGTTAAGGTTGGGAAGGACTCCTCAGACACATAAGCTAATGACTTAACTTCAGGAGAAACATTATTATTCTCAGAAGAACCACAGAAGGGAGCGAAAATGGGGAACAAGGACCTCCTGTTGGACTTCAGGCTGTGCCTTCCAAGTGTACACTTCAGAAACTTTTAGCACATCTATTCCTCTTAACTTTTTCTGGTTAGAGTAGGTATCACAAAATCATCATGAGATGGTAACTGAGAAGCCTCCTAATGACACTTACTCACTGTTACCAGAGTGACCCTGTCTTGAATTTTGAAATTCTCAGGTGGATATTTCTTACAGACAGTAGACTCACAGAATTACCTCCCTTATCTCCCAGCTTGTTCTTTGTGTTTTATTGACCAGGTGAATATAATGTTTGTCAGTGCAGTTGCCTTCTGTATGCACCCTAATTTTGCTTCTTCAGCTTGAGAAATGCTTGACTGATCTACTCACATGAAAAGAAAAGGTGCAGAATCTATACCATGCAGCTACATGAAGGTCAGCATTAAAATAATACCTACATCTGTTAGTAGGGTTCTGACATGCACTGCTTTCACAATGCCTATTTGGCTTTAGTTGGTCACAGCATGTCTGTCAATCACAGTTTATTCTACAAGTGTCCCATGGCTCTCCTACCAAGTCCTACTCAGTTTGCAAATTTAAGAGAATCTAAGATATTATACAGCAGCGTGATGAAAAAGCCAAATCACCAATAATATTTCTAAACTGCATCTACACTGTCCTGAGAGAACACAGCTGGGAAACTTGCTCTGGGCAAAATTTGTTGTGTATACTATATTTGCCTTGGGCCATACCTGAAAGCTTCACTTCCTCAGCATCCCTAAGCCTGTCAAAGAGCTGTCTTCAAAACGCTTGCCATAGACAGCAGCTCCATAGATACATCCCAGAGTGATGCCCAGAAACATCTCTGTTTCTACCAGAGTCAGTCTTTCCCGGCCTGTCTACAGCTGGCTTCTTGCAAAACTAAACACAGGTTCCAAAGAAGGATCATTCAGACAGACTTCAGCTCGGGACTGAAATGCGTCATAGGAGAAAGCTGAAAGCTGGGCAAGGTTACATTGACTCCATACTATTTCCTCCCTTCAAGATGATTACCATACGCCAAAAAATCGAGTTAGCAGTATCCATTTGATGATCTTCACATCACAATTGCTATGAAACATACACCATGAGACATCATACCATTCCTACAAAGAATATAGCAACAACTTTTTAGTGAAGTTCTTAACCTGAGAGATGGAAAGACACTGGATACCCTCAAAAAAGTTATTGACTGTTCAGGGATAGAGATGATACAGAGAATATTTCACTTGAAAGATAAGAAGAGAAAGTGACTTCACAATGCATTTTGAAGCCTTGCTCCTCTCAGGTTCTCTCAGAGGACATCATAGAATATTAACAATGGGCTGAACAGATACATAAAAAAACTCTGTGAGTCATTTATAGCTACAGCATCTGATCTGACCCCACTCCTGACCTTCTTCTCCACACTATTCTCTCTCCTCTTTCCCTCCATCTTTTCTGAATAAGCAAATAGCCAATCCACAAGACTTTTTGGGTCTGTCCACTACGTCAGTCTGTCCTAGCCTAGTACATACTAAGATCATCATAATTTGGCCTGCCATGATAGAAGAAAAAAGATGTGTATCCTTTCTTCCTGTCTGTGTGTAAATAGAGGAAAGATGGTATTTGGCATGGTTATATTCCAGATAAGGGTCTTCTTAAGATATGACCAACACAACCTTTAAAAATATTTCCCTAGTACGACTAGTCCGGTGATGAGCTAGACAATAAACACACAGGTTGGGAACACTGCTATAACCCCAAAGTCATTAGAAGAGTTAGCATGTAATGCTTTTTTGGCAGGGAATTGTCCTGGTGGGTTTTTTCACCTGCCCAGTGTTCTTTTCATCCAGACTTAGTGTCTGGAAAAGAAACCATTCTTTTTAAACTGGAGTGAGGTACACCTTTTCTTGATGAGAACAGGTTTTTGTAGCATGAACTGTGTTGGACACAGAGGTACAATTAATTTAACAATCTTCTTGCAGAAGACCATAGTGGAAGATGTTTATGTTGCTACTGTCCATTTTTCACCTTACGCTCTTGGTGTCTTCAGCCTCATTTCTCAAGTGCTGAATATCATAGCATTGCACAATGTGCCACAAATATATCCCTTATCCAATACTTTGAGCACCTTTCAGAAAAAAAAAAACAAAAAAACAAAAAAGCAAAACCAAAACAGATGTTTAAGGAAAAGCAATTTCTTTGTTTAGCTTTTCCTTTTTTGAGGATGAGAGGAGTTGTAGTGAGTCTTTATTTACAGCCTGAACAAGGACAAACAAAGTACTTGATCCTTGTCAATAATAAGCTTTATTGGCCTTTGTTGAGTGTTAATATATTATAATATATTATCCTAGGATCCCTCTCTCCCGATTTAATTTGTCTTAATTCCCCATATTGCTCTACAACAAATCGCTTCGGTGCCACTGAGTTATGCTGACATCCAAAGGGTTATGTGAAGTCCACATGGCGGAGGGGGCAAGAAGACAATGGAGGAACCTCCTAAAGGATGGACAACGGCATTAAATGAGACAGCAAAGACACAACGTGGAGTAGATCATGGGGGTTTGTATGGATCACCAGTTTTGGGTAGCATTGTGATGATCTCCACAGAGATGCTTGGAAAGCTCATGAATTAAGTATCCAGACTGATGGTGCCCCAGAGACCATTTCTGGCAACTAGAAAGAGTGGAAGAGAGAAAAAACCTCAGAAATTCTTTAGGAGAACTAAAACTATTTAGATACAGCCAAATGGTTACTTAAAAATGGACACACAGCATCTCTTTCTCTGCAGTGCGTAGGAACATTCTTTGTATTTGGCCAGAACCTGGTGAAAACACAAGCCCTTGGACACATTTATACTGAAACAAAATACAGAAAATCTCTACAGTAACACTGGCAAATCAAGGGAAACTACAGAATTGCATTCTGGCAACAGAGATCAGAATACAAATTGTAATAAATTTTACTGCTTTGCTGTGGAAAACCTTGGAAAACGCAATGCTCACTCTCTATGATCTTAGTGTTTCTTTCATCAGTAATGTTTCTCCATAGAAAGACTAAATAATAGGTTAGGCCTATCCATTATCAGAATTTGGATGAAAACACCAGTACAGTTAATTCTGAGAAGCAAGTTCTGTATCACCTTTAGTAGACAAATGTATGTTAAGAGAGTGCTGAGGAACAGAACAAGAGAGGTATTTACAAACACGAAGTAAATGGCTAAATTCTGCCTTACCTGCTCACAAACATGATGTGCAATAGTAAAGTATTTACATTTTGGTAGTGCAAGATAGCCGCATGCCGACAAAAGTGCTCCTTCAATCTCTGCTTTAGATTGTGTAACTAATTTAACTTGGTTAAGCTAGCTGAACTAACCCAGGCTTTTATCAAATGACACCATACCAAAACCTGCTTTCGTCACTTCTGTTTTTCCAGCCATGACGCAGCACACATAGTTCTAATAATTTCCTTTTCATCAATTTTGAATTCCCAGTTAACTCCTAAACACAAAAAAATAGACTTTTAAAAAATTATTTCAGAATGGCAAGGTAATATGTTAATCCCAAAGCTTCTAGATCATTCTCAGTTTTTGCTTAAGATGTAATACTTCCAGCCAGATCCCAAAATGTTTTTGAAAATGTCTGATACACTTCCTCCTTTGGCAGAAGAGAGGATTGGCACAGCATCTTTGAGGGATTCCTAATCATACTGTAGATTAAGATGGGATTTTCTGTTGGTTCATGTTCAGGTTTTTTTTTTCTCCTCAACCCACCACAGAGGGGATAAAATCTATTTTGAAAATGAAGAGAAAAAAAAAATCAATGCAAACACTAGCTTCCCTTGGAAGCTGATGTATACAAGAGAAAACAGAAACAGCTCAATTATTTGTTTAAATATTTTTCTAAGATACCCAGAGTGAATTTACTACAGAAAACCCTGAGGAATCAAGCTGTTGCACAGCACAGCTCTTGAAGCCTTTCCTTTTACCGCTGGAGCTGACCAGCCAAGGAAACCAGCTGTATGTCCAGATCTTTAATTGAAATCTGCTGCTGAGGAGAATTGCTCTGTGCTTTCAGCTGGTTCAAATGGGGCTGCCTAGCAACTGCAGAAACAAGTTTCAGCCAGGCGAGGTGAAACAAGCCCATGATCGCCTTTGTGGGCACAAGTTTGTTGAAGTAGTGTATTTACTAGTGAGACCTCTTCAGCCAAGGAACAAGCAGCAAGTCAAAATCAGATGATAAATAACATATAAATATGACTTTATTAGTAGTACGCATTTTTAAATGCCTGTTTTTGAGCTGACTCAAATCGGCTTTCCGTAGGCTGTTGACAAACCTATGTTCTGTTTATCAAATACATTTTGACAGAAATGTTAATGTAAGATATGAACCTGCAGGACAACTGGATCAGCCATAAAAGTACCAATAAAACCTCAAGTTAAATCAACTAATGGGTGATTTATTTAATCCCACCTAATTTTAACCAAAATTATCTATCAGTGCATCTGTCTGTAACTCTGAACATCAAAGCAGTATTTCTGTGCTGATAGCAGAATGCTACATTACTCCAAAGCAAACTTTCCCCACATCTGAATTTTTCATATCCTGCTCCTGAAATAGCCACAAGGCCCATTTGTAGTGTAGCAAAATCGAGAGCTGATGTCAGTACTCAGGGGCTAAAGGGTCCTGCTGGGTAAGATTCATGGGGGTACATGAACACACAATACAACTCCACTGATGATGAAAACATACTTGCAAACCACAGGAAAAATTTGCGCAAAACCATCACGATAGCCCTAAATCCAGAGGGCCAAAGATGGACTTTTCAAAATTATGTGCTAAACGAAGGCAAAACCATTCTGAACTCTCAAACACAGAGAAGTTGCTCAAATAAAGGAATAAGAAATGCCATACTCTGAAGTTTTGAGACTCCTGAGAATGAAATTTTGTAGCTTTCAAAGAATTAGATCCAGTATATGCTTCTAACAGTACGACTTAATAAAAAATCATATTTTCAGAAGCAAAATTATTCTGATATACTTGTCCTTGTCTTTAATGGTTTTCTACTTGTTATTTAAGAATAATAAAGGCACTGCTCCCCTACAATACACAGTTATACCATCTCATTATCACAGCTGGATAATGAAAAGATATACATCTCTAAAGCTCGGCCCTCCTTTAGTAAAAAGTCCCAGTCAGGAGGATTTCTTTTAAAGGATTTACAGAAGCAACTACAATACCAATATTTGCGGTGCAAACTTGCATCTTTGTTCTGCTCTCTCTTGCCCACTCTCTTTTTGAATTTGCTATAAAAGCTAAATTGGGTCTCAGGGGCACTGCACTACTAAACAAAGATCTCTTCTAGCCCATTGTGATGGAAGTAAATGCACTCGGGAGGGAGATGTACTGAGAGGCTAAAGTGTCTTCCTCCCCAAATTCTCTCATTTTTACACAGAGCTCTTTACCCTACTTCACAATGTCACTCACACCGACTCATATACTTGCCTCTCCTGCTTCTAGTCTAACCTCTTTCTCAGAAATGCAGCCACATGAATGTACTGAACTGGAGTAAATCATTCTTTTGGCAGACTTTGCTAAGCTACTTCAACATTTACATGATTCTTTTTATATATATATTGAAAGTAACTTTTCTAATACTTATTCTTTTCAGCACTGAGACAGCTATTTGAAGAGGATATATCCACAGTCCAATCTCAGCCCTATTATGATTTAATAACAACCCAGTTCTGCTCTCCCTGTGCTTTCCTGACTGCTACTGTTAGTAATAACAAAGTTCTAATACTCCCTCAACTTTAGCTTAATTACCACATGATTTTAAATTGCAGGCACGCTTGTAATATACCTCACTATAAAAGGATCACAGTTTTCACTGGGTTGGAAAAGAAAAACCCAACCAAAACCTGAACTGTAAAATCTACTTCCTCCTCAGTTATGAAAACAAACAATTTAAAATTTTAAAATATCAAGAATACTGCAAAAGCAAAAAGTCAAGACTGTTGCACTGAGCTGACAAGTCTAGTACACACCCTCCTATACCTCACTTGAAATTTGGCATTACAGATTTTAATAAACACAGACTAGCGGATACCACTTCAATTGGACACTAAGAAAAACTCATTCATTCATATTTAAAAGAAGAAATAAACATAAAAAGTAAAGTAACTTTTCATCTGACAGAAAAATAAAAAATAATGTTTCAGAATGACTGATTTAATCCTGGGCTCCACATAATGCTAAAGAACAACTTCATTTTTCAGCTCAGTTTTCTATCTCTGAAACCTCAGAAGTCTGTGATATGTCTGAATATGTTTAAATACTTTTGACAGAAAGGTTCTGGTAAACTGAAGATGTCCTAAGATCACTTATGAGATGTACATAACAGACTCTTACGTTTCTGTATTAGTTTGCAAAGCTTATTGTAACACACATGATTCTCTTTATTTTTTGCAAAATTCTAATGTTCCTGTCCTTCCTGCTGTTCCCTTTTTGTATGTCTGGTTAATTCTTCAGAATTTTCATAAGATTTGTGAACTTTGTAAGAGCAGAGGCAAATTCAGCATTTAACCACAAGAAGTAAATTGAGATATTTCACATATTTGTTACACAATACGATGCTTTATTCACAAATCTTACTTCAGAAGCAAACCTCTTCTACCAAGTACAACAATATAAAATTAATGGTAGACACAGAGACTGCATACAGATTACACATGAAGGTTCAACACCAGGTCAGTAGTGACTGAGCAAAATAAAAATGCCAAGGCACTTGGTGGCCTGCATGAAGTAAGCAGGTGGTGTCAATCCAGTCCTCAATGGACTTTGTTCATCAGAAAGGAAAAACAAACCCCACCACATAGCACTAATTGGCACCCCTGTTGTCACTGTCAGCGGCTAGGCCAAGGTTGTAGCAGCCGCAGGAAAAGGGTCTTTCGAGGTCACCCTTGAGGCACAATGGGGAAGCGGCATGGGGAGAGAGCGAGCTCCAGTGCCATGGGCAGTTCAGCTCCCCAGACCTCCACTGGGTCTGCACCAAACAAGATCAGCCTGACAAGGACTTTGCACATCAGTCAACCCACCCATGCAAATATCTGCATGCCAAAAACCCCTTCAGGAATACATCCTAAACCTCTGCAGGGTACTGAAGAGGTATCAATCTGGCACCTTTTTCAATCAAAGAGTATAACATGTGTGAAGGCACTTAAGAGCAAAATGCCTAGGAAAGTTCCAGTTTAACTGACTGACAAAATTTCATCATACAAAAGGTTTCTGCTTATTTTCCTTAATGTACAAGACGCTGACCATACCTGCAACAGAAGGAGAACTATCGTCTGTCACATAGGTAGAAACCGTCATGCAGAACAAAGTAAATTAAACAACGTAATTCAGTATGCTTTCTTGGTTTTCTTGTATATGAATAGTTGCTAAATGCCACTACAGAAAGCATTAATGAGTGTGTAGCTATGGATTACTCTGGTATGCAGACTCTTCTTCAATCTGCCTTTCTAATGACTCTAATGAACAGCATGGAAGGATCACATTCCAAGCTCACACTTAACACCTCAATAGTTCAACACCTCTTCTTCTACTGAGTCTGCCAGTATGCCTGTTACAGAAGCAGGTCACAAAATTAACAACCAAAAAGACCAGAACAATATGAAATGTACTGAGAAGCTGTCAGTAATCAGAGAGCACTGGAGATGGGAATTTAAATGAATGCAGCACAAAAAAATCTAAAAGGTTAAAGGCAATAAAACCCCAAACCAATAAACATACATCACAACAACTGGTTAGCTCTAAGAGAAAAAATCTGATATACAAACAGGATTGGAACATGGCATTTTATTTCACTTTTCAATCTTCATTATTTATGACATTATTAATCACATAGCTATTTAAGGGAAGTCTGTATGCTTGGATGCGCATACATCCCCTACTGTAAATGTTTTGTTGAATTCACATCAGGCAAAAATAACATTACTTAATTTTTAAGGGACTGTTCAACAATTCTGCACTTAAATGTATCAAAATACCACCTATCCCCTCACAAAATATGAAACATTTCTATACACACATCTAAAATCCAAAGCCTTTTCAATTAACTTCCTGAGCAGCATGTAAAACATTAATTGTTTAGTATTCCTTAAAATATCAACAGTCGGGCTCTAAGCACACACAAATATAGCCTTAATCCTTAAGTGAAATGTTACTCCTAAACAACTCATATTATTCCTGACAGTAAACTAAGAGTTCATCCTTTGTCTTGGTTCCACAGTGAAACATGTATCAAAAATGCTATTTTGGAGATTATGAAACAACACAATATGCATTTAATAGCATCCATTTCTTGAAATTATTATATCCTGCTGCTCATTTGTGCCCAAAAGATAATATAGGTTAAGACTGGGTCAAAATCGGATGCATTCTTCAACATTTCAGTAATAGCATAAAGACTCTGAGACATATACCCTCCTCTAGCTCAACTGATCCTGAGAAAGGATGAAATAGATGTTAACAGATGACAGCTTGGCTCTCTGCCTGTTTTATGCTTAGGACTTACAGAAAATTCCCGGAGGGATGTGAGGAATCAAGAGATTTCATATAAATGTACCTCCTACACTTACAGTGTAGTTTTCTGAAAATTTCTTTTTGGTCATGGGGAGTTCTGCAATTGTTTGGTTCTGTAATAAGCTCTGTGGGGCTGCTATAGAAAGAAAAGTTTGTCAAGGGTATATACTTAAAAATCACTCTGGTCTTGGAGAAATTGAGAGCACTGTAAGAGCATTCTCCATTTCCCTTTTTCTTCTGAGCAGGGAGAAAAGAGCTAAAGATTTGTCTTACAAAGAATATTATGCTGCAATCAGATAGGACAGCACCGCTTTATTGCTATGTATTTCCACCATCTCCAAAAGCTAAAATCTACATAACAAATCAGAGTTGGTTTTTTTAAAAACAACAACAAAAACCAAACAAACCAACCACCCAAAACCCACCAAAACCCCACAAGACAATCAAAATCACCAACCAAAAAAACCCCCACAAACAAATAACAACAACAACAACCCAACACCCCACCCCCCTTCAAAAGACAAATGGAAAGATACTGGCCTATTCTTTTACCAGACGGGAGAAAGAGCAGGTGCTGGCAAGCAAGAAGCAATAGGGAAGCAAAGATTCAGCTCTCAAGCACTTCATCTATTTCCAAGGCTACAGGCATACAAATGTAATAGAGGCACCTCAAGGAGATGTAACTCGGCCAAGATTTAACAAACTGCTTATTTCTTCCTAGCAGCATATCCCAAAGAAAGCAAACCAAAAGAAACAAAAGGTTGAAAAGAACAAAATAACTTTCTGTAATAGACACGGATATATGATGTATGGTTTAGGGAACCAATTACACGTTTTTTAACAAGTGAAAGAATTTCAGTGTCAAGTACTTCTCTGGATGTACGGCTTTCCAACAAAAGTGACAGAAAAAAAATCAGAGAAAGAAAGAGGAACAGAAAAAATAATAGACAGATAGGAAAAAAATCCAACCAAACCTCATTTGATTTGGTCCAGAGTTTAAAAAGATGAGGTTTGGACGTATTTTGCAAACGACATTTCAGTTTCACAAATAACAAAAATGGCTGAAGTGCTGTGAATGCCAAGCTTGCACAGACAGCTTACATAACTGTATATGTGAAGTCCCAGCTTGCAGCATTCCTGAGTAGCAGAGCTCTGGATATACACAGTGAAATGAACGGAAGTAGATGTCTACTGCTAGCATTTAGCCAAATACCAAATAGTTTGAAGTCCTATTACAAAAAATTTACATTCAACACCAAGTAATAGAAAGTAGCACAATGAATACATTCATATCGTATATTTGTTCTTTCATTTTTCTTCTCTTTTTCTGTTATTTACACTTCTCTTTTTCTCTCATTTCTAACAGCAGGCCCACTGTAGTTAACTCCACCTGCAATGAGTGGAAATTGAGAAGTCCAGCACTTTGTTGTACAGGACTGTTCACATCGAAACCCCTTCCATATCCTCACTCTTGTGTTTTATATTCCATTCTTTTCTTTTACATTTCCACTTACTTCGTGCACATAACTCTCTTTCAAAACAGCACCCTTTCTATTCAGTTTACTGTTTATACAAATTTACCATCCTTTTTTTTGTCCCCATTTTCTCTTGCTCCCAATTAAATTCCCTCTCGAAAGCATACATTTCTCTGCTTCAGTTTTATGATGCAGCTGGTGCAATCTTTTTCTCCTCAATTCTGTTAAAGCCTGAAAATAGCTTGGTGCAAAAGGTCTCATTTAGTGTTCAATTTTCACAGCACTTCCAGTAGAGTTTGTAGGAATTGCTGACTTTAAACACATCTTGGCCAATCATATTTTAAAAATATTTTCAAAAATAAATACTGGAATTTTGGTAAACACAAATCAATGATAAACAAAGAAAGTGACTTTTGCATAGGCACCTGAATGAGGACAGCACAAGTTCTCTCCCCTCTTATGCACTGAACTCAAAACTGATTAGCTCTCCCATTCTCTAAAAATCAGTGGGCTATAAACAACCAATGAGAACATATTATACCATGATTTTTACATAATACTTTCCAGGAAAGTCTACAGGGAATTCTATTTCAAAATTAAAAATACGCAGCTCTGCAGACAGATTTCACTCAGTTGATGTACTTTACTGTAGTATACATTTGCTTGAAATACTATCACATACAAACAGTTTCTCAAAAAAAATCTTTGTGTGATTATTGTCGTTTCTCTAAATGTTAGAGCGGATATTGCATGCAATTCCTTTCTTTCTGTTCTTTTAATAATATATTAATTATGAATTAAATTATGGAGATAACTAGATACTTTTGAAGTTTCATCTTTAATACTGTAACACCTGCTACAGCACTGGTAATGCCTTTTTTCTCAACAAGGTCTGAATAAGGAATTTATTTTCATAAGCATGAAGAATTGCTTTACAAATTGTAGTAGAACACCATGTTGACATTCTTCAAACCATAGAATGATTTGTAGTTTAAATTACTCTCAATGGATGTTAATCAACCATATTTTGCCTCCACTGATATCACTGTTTTAATCTTCCTCCTTATTCCAACTAACCATGTGAGAGATTAATATAAACTGAATTTTCCAAATTTGGCTACAGCTACAAGGAAATTAGCATTCTAAATAAAAGAAGTAGATTTATGAATGAGAAAATTCTGTGAAAGTGTTGCTAATTCTTTACTTTTTTCAATGCAACATTAATTTTAAGTGCTAATGTCCCAGTATTCTAGTAGGTATATCTAAAAAAAGATTTCTGGTGCAGTACTGCATACATACTATCTGTAGCATAGTGTTTATTATAGGTTTCCATTCATTAAACAAAACAGTTAAGCTGGTATTTCTTGTATCACTTTTCCATTTCCATATGTATTTCTATAGAGAGAGTGGTTTGTGTCATTAGAAGGAGAAGTCTGGCTTGCTGACAGACACTTCCAGTGGCCAGTACTTGTACAGCTTATATAATGCACTGAAAGAAAACAGTAACAGATTTAATATAACTTCCTAAACAAAATTAATTAATTTCTCCTTGGCCATCAGTGGAACTCTTTCCAAAAGAAAAGTTTCTTTTCTTCACGAAGATGAAATCAGCACATGGCACTGTGCATTATTAATACGTCTTCTCTAATGCCATTACTTCTCTGTGCCACTAGACTGTGCTGCATTTGTTTGTATTTGTGCTGCCACTGCATTTGAGGATCTGGCCTCAATTCTTGTACATGGTCTCTCCTTTCAGTTCATTCCAATTCAGTTCACTGTACAAATATTGTATAAAATCCCCCAAACAATGTGCACTGAAGTAAGCAATGCTTTTCATAGCCAGTTGCTGCTTCATTCTTCTTCCAGACAGACAAATATGAAAAGAAACAACAGAGCACCTGTTTCACTACCCAGCCAGGACCTGAAATATAATATTTATTTTCATTTTTCCATCTTATTTACAAAAGCAAAATCAGTGCGGCACTGCTGACACCCACAAATAATCAAGGAAAAATGTGCTAGCAGGGAAGTCAGGATTTCCAAAATGCACTTCTGTGGCAGGTTATCAAGTCAAAAAGTTGATAGGCAGAAATTTACCATCACCTAGTAAAACCAAACATATTTTCCAAGAAGAAAAGAGAAGACAACACACATCAATGTCTCTAAACAGCACTTTTAATGAAAATATGGTCCTTAATTTTGTTAAACTCAGATTTATACAGTTCACATATAGTAAAATCACTAAACTGTCCTTCTCCAAAAGATCCTTATTTCTAATAAACATTTTGGAAAATTATTTGCACCACAGTTTTCAGTCTTTTAGCTAACAGATACATGCCACCAACTTGTGGACTCAGTCTACAGCTTCCACATATCTCTGAAACAAGTGTAAACTTTCGACATGTAATGCACACTAAATAATCTAACCTCTGCAAACTATTCAATGCATAAAGCCTATCACTCTTTACCTCCCATTGCAGTGGGAATAATAATTTAAGACTTGCTTATTCATAAGCAGCTTTGTCTTTACTTTTTACATTTGAAGTTTATTTTAGGACCACCATAATGTCACCTGAGACCAACAAAACATAATATGCTACCCTCTTGACAGCTCATTATTTTGCAGTAGACCAAACTGCAATTCAATTTTTTTTGCCTTCTTTTGATCTAACTATTCTTCCCCCATGAATGTCTTCATTCAAAAAAACAACAAAAAGAACGCACAAAACAAAGAGAAGAAACAAAAACAAAAAAACACCAACAACTGAAACTTGTAACAAATGGATCGCTTGTAAGAGTAAAAACATTTTTCCTCTAAAGGATTGCTTCAGAGAGGGAAAAAATTAAATGCAATGGGAATGCATGCGTTATTTAGAAGTGTTACTCTGAAGGATAACCTCACTTACGAATACCATGGATTAATGAAGCAGAAATATGACTCTTAAAAAGAATAATTTTGTCATGGAAGGAGTTTGCTTGTTCAGGAAACCTAAGTGACCATGGGTAACTAAAAAAATATCAGTTAAATGTGAAACCACCTCAAGAACATCTGTAAGTAGACAGCTGTATAGACCAACTTCATAATAACCATTGAAATTGCCCTTAAAAATATATTGCCTTTTAGCCGTACTAAAATATTACTCTATGTAGCATATTCATCCATAAATATACTACAAATGTATGTATTTTCCTAATCTTTACTTAAAGATTGATTTGGCCACTATTTACTAGCAGCAACACAGCAATGAGCACAAGCCTAACAATTAAACAAAGTAATTTATTGGTAACTGGCAGAAGAACAATGTTTTTAAATACTTTTTATGTGTCAGCCTCAGCAGAGAAAACATGCAGAGTATTTACAAACATTTCTTTCCAGCAAATATTTTTATAGCAAACAGCTGTATTCAAGCACCGAAGAGGAGCAGACAGTAAAGAGTAGAAGGTGATTTTACTGAAATTACAGAGCTAGAAGTGTTTTTTTAATTTGGCATGCTTCTTATGATGTTGATTCCCTGTGGCCTGTATAATCATTCAAGCTGCTTACAATCTCAAATCATTGGGTTTCCAAGGGACACAAAACAAGCAGTCTTAAACTCAGCGTGCCTTATTTCTGTGAATAGTCCCATAAAATCTAACTGAACTACTCACATGTACAAGGCCCATGATGACTCTTTATAAATGACTTTGTCTGTCAAGCAAACGTAATTGCTTGATGTTTACTCTTTAATAAGTATGTGGTTTTAAATGGCCATGATCCAGATAAACATAAGATTTTTAAAAATTACTGCATTTTTGTGCAGCAGTAAAAGTGTAGATCCTCCATAAAAATTGTGTACATGCATTTTAATTGGCAATTCATCAAAATAATTCACGATTAACAGCAAAGTAACAACACTTATGTCAAACTAAATTAGCGTATATACTTGTAGCAGAGGCAGAAACAGCTGTTATTCTGTTTGCATAAACTTCCAGCAGAATGTGTCTGGCAAAGTTAAGCACGAACATTTCTGCTTTATAAAAAATAGTTCCAAGACTGCAAAAATGCAGAGGGCCAAATGTCTCATTAATAGGACCACTCAAGTGAGTAAGCATTGTTCAGTCAAACAAGGACCAGGCCATCACAGCTGTACTGTATTCTCAGTCCTGTGCATAAATTAGAGTTTTTAACGTGCTCATGAAACCAATATTAGAAACAAACAGGGAAATGGCAGAATCCAAAAGGCACCTTCTGTCTGCCACCCCCAGTGACACTGTGTGATGTCTTATTCTCCAAGCTGCACTGCAGACTTTGCCAGACTGCATACAGAATCGGAAGAAAAAACAACACCGAACTTTTTTAAACACAGAGCACAAAGAACAACATTTTGACATCTACAGCTAGTCTATGAAAGTCATTATGGAAAGCCCCAACTGTGCTAAATGTATAAAGCTGTTAAAATTGCTCTTTAGAGAAACTGATTTTAAATTCAAATGTATCAGTTTTTTAAAATTTACACTTTGATTTAAGTTGATATAACAGGTTTATTACTAAGCGCAACAGCAAGTGATCGAAGACAGCATCTTAGAAGTGTAAAACAATGTATAACCACTAACACACTACTGTTATTGTATGATTGTGCAGTAATGCCCAGACTTTCTTATCTTTTTATTTCTTTTTAGTTATTTCCATTTTGTCCTATGGAACGACTATTATATTTAGCCAAATTTACCATAGATGTAACACCTGTGATTTCCCTCATTAAAAGCAAAATGGACAGTGTCACGGGTTGAAAGGGCAGATACGGACTACAAAAGGGCTGGTTAACGTAAGCCATTATACTGTTGTACTGATAAAGCTCATTTCTATTCATCAGATGATCAGTTCAATCAATATTTACTCCTGTGTGCATCTTCAGCTACAAAGCATACATTCTCCAATTTCGCAGCGCAGACCTTAATTTCTGGGAATTCACTGCACTGCTCAAGAGGTAGGAAACTCCTTGGATAACCTGGGAATCTTTCAGCCCTTTGAATTGTTTTCCTGTATCAGGTAACCAGTGTACACACTACGGCAGACCCTGGAACTGTTTAATAACGCTCAGTACTATTGAAGGTATACTTTACCTGTACATTTCTGAGTAGGCAAATGTCACTATGATATACAGCAATATCTTCGACAGCACCCTAAAGACTCTCCACAAATTATCACAAGCACATCTCAAATAGGAACTATGACTTCCAGAATCCTGGTTTACTCAGAACATATCTTTTTTTTTTCCCCAATAGATTTACTGTTCAAATGCCAGAATTACTTTTTAACCATAAAACAAAATTTTAACAGCCTCTACTACTGTACTGTCACGTTAGAAAAATGATACCAACTTACTGCTTGTCTCTGGATTTGTACCAACAGTGGAAGACATTTTCCATACCACAGAAGAGAAATTATTTCCAGCCAATGCATGTGGTATTTTCGCAGTTTTTAAGTTAACTGTCACCAGACTTCTATCCATGAAAAACAAATGTAACTTAAAAAGAAAATATTTATATGATGAAAAAATTCTTATATAATATCTACATGACATTAAAACATATAGTTATCTATTGATGAACCTTTATTATGTACTCTTCTCTGACCCCCAATACTGTAGCATATTACAATTAAATATAAACAGAAGATACTGTATGGAATGTAAGTACAATCCAATGCAAAGTAAAAGTATTGCTGAGGTGCAAATGGGCTCTCATGCTTTCCCTTTTACTTTTGTTCATTCTAGAGAGGTGTTATTGTTTACTGGCTATACACATTTGTATTTTTTATTATGTGACACAGTTTATTACTTACTCATGATTTTCAAAGCATTTACTAACATTTATTAAATTTTACTTGCAAACACCTAACACCAGAAACTTGTGCTTTATCACATACCGAGGAGTCTCAATGAAGTCAAATAATATTACTCAGTTAAAGAGTCATTATATGCACTACACTATGAGGACAAATTGGTTTTACAATCGTGGGGTAAGGTCCTAAGTCTCTTCTTTAAAGAGTCTATGTGTTCATTGATGTATTTTAGAATATTAATGTTGCATATTCCAAATAGAGACATATTTACTTTTCCTGGAATAAACTGCAAAATAATTTTCCTTTAAAGTTAATGGGTCTATAAAGATTCCCTGCACTCATCTACTCAATTAAGGAGACCTTCTAATTTAGCTAGCCTATTTGTATATGTTACTTAATAAACTCACTTAGAAACACTGCAGATAGAATTTGCTTGACCACACTTCTAATTTCTTACAAATATTTCAGCAATGCTAAGAAAATGGAGTAACTACATAATATCATATAACATGTGTTACTGCTCAGTCCTGACACCAACAAGAAAAAACTACACTGAAAACTCACTTAAATAACTTGGCTTCAGGAGTTTGTGCTGCTCATTTTCTTCAAAACATAACAGGAAAAGCTTTTAGTAATATTTTCATCTACAAGTTTAAATATTACTTTTGTAATAAGTGGAATACTTGGGTACTAACACCACTTTCACAACTCAAATAGTTACGATCACAAACTTGACTTTTGTATGTGTATGAGTAGCATGTTCCCAGAGTAAAAGTAGCTATTTTGACACTGTTTCTTTGCCACAGTCAATCTTCCATGTTTGCGTAACAGCTGCATTATATGCAAAATTGACTAACTTGTTATAGCTTTAAACTTTACAAATCATTTTAGTAAGAATTAAACTACAAGAAAAAATGTAAATCTTCCTTTTCAGTTAAATAGCAGAATCATGTTAGCGCATTTTCTGTTCTTTTTCTAAAAAATATACTGAAGTACATATTCTATGTTCTTAACTCCCTCACAGGATGTTGCCAGGAGTGGGACAGATGGAAGAAAGACTGTGATGAATGCTCATCGTAAATTTCTTTTATACCTATGTTTGCCTCTGTATATAGCTGTATAAAAGTCATCAACTTCAAAAAATTTCACTTTCCGTTCAGAGGGAAATATCTGGACCTGCCATAACAACAAGAGCATGAAAACAACAAATGCTCGGTCTCCTGTACATTGTTCTGCTGTAAGTCAGTACAGCTACACATGCTTAATGGGACTGAAATCAAGATTTGAAGTGCAGAAAATTATTATTTTGGATATGACATGACTAATGACTGTAATACACTGTCACAACAGCTGAAAATGTTAGCTTGGCTTCCACGGGATGGGACAACTGACAGTCTATTTGACTGTCCAGTGCTTTGGGATTCAGCAGGCAGTAATACAGGTTGGGTATTTTCAGGCACTTTTTGGCCTCCCTCTCCAATGTGGAGCAGTAGTGAACCACAGCAGCTCCTGCACATCCCAGGCATGCTGTGTTAACTGCATCAACTGCAGCTTGGATCACAGCTCAGCTGGGAAAGTTTGGAGGAACAGCTCACATGTTCAAGACTGAGAGCTTCCTCCTTCAAACCAACTGCAAATATAGTTGAAAACAACTACATCTTCACAAGAATGCTTACAGCTCTCTAAAAGCACAAATTCATGGGAGTTCACAATCTGTGAATAGTGACACTCATTTATTTCTGCTATTTGGAAAGCCAGAAAGACAGATCAATTAATGTACAACGTTCCTTTTTAATCGACACTGTGTGAAGCACTGCTCTTGCCTCAACACACACCTATCGTAAAACCTCACTTTACTAATCTCTTGCACATGAGTTTCGAATAAGGATGAAAGTTGCCTGTTTGTTGTTTTCCTCTTCCATCCATCCCAGCCCTTTTTTCCCCACCCGTAAACTCCCTATCAAGTAAGCATAAATACAATGCAAATATTAATTTGCATTCTAGGGCCAGAGCTGCACCTCTTCACAGTAGCTGATAGCACAGCTAAAGGGGTGGCAGAGATGGCTACAGAGCTGGGGCCGATCCCACAAGAGATGCCACTAGATGTGCAGCAAGACCTGCCTCCCTCTCCCTGCCCGACGCAGCTAGGCCACCCCGGGCCTTGTTTAAAAGTGTCTGACAGGAAGGAGGACGTTTCACTTCACTCTTGCACCGGCCACCCCAAGGCAAGGGAGAAGAGATGTGGCAGCCATGGCTTGCGTGGATGAACTGCCCTCAAAAAGGGGAGATGGGGCTCCTGACCAGGGGTCACTGGATGGGCACGTTTTGAAAACAACCCCTGAGACAATGACTGGCTTTACTCAAATTGGAGGCCCTCTGGTGCGCAGGAAAAAAAAAGAATGAAAAAACCCAAACAAAACCAAAACCCGCAAAAACCCCACACTCAAATAAACAGAAACCCCCCAACCGAAGCAGCAAAGCTGCAACAGGGGCCACTTTACAGCATTGAGTGTTTTCTGTTTCCTGTTGCTCTTAAGAAAAACAAACACTGTTTAGCAAGTTCTTGCCAGATGCCCCACAGCCAACAAAGAACGCCGGGGGAAAAGAAGGTCTTTTTAAGTTGACCTGTGCAAATGTCATAGTTACAATTCCTTTAAAAGGAATGACACAGGTGTGATTTGTTAGTGCTGTTAACACACTCTGTTACAGGAGCTGACATCGAACAAGCTGAAATTCTAGTTAGAAGTTCTTTCTAGCGTGTGTGTCCCCCGTTCTTAAATGGAAGATCCAAGAAATCTGCATGCAGTGTTGCCGTCAACCCCGAGCACATCCCAGTCCCCATAAGCCCTTCTCCTCGGTTCCAATACCCTGGCAGAGACTACTTTTTGTCCCTTTTACCAAGCCATGGGTGAGGCAAGCAACCGCTCTGACAAACTGGGTGATAAACGGCAATGTGGAAGATGGGGGTCGGAGCAGGTGTGTAACCCCGCGGACGCCCGAGGCTGGCATGGGTTGTTCTTGCCCCGGTTCCGGTGTTCGCCTGGCCCGGAGATGGGGGCCAGGGGAGCCTGGCCCAGGGAGACAGGGAAACAACGCATTCCCGTGTCTCCCGCAGCCCTCCACACCCACTTGCATGGCCAGCGTGCCAGCATGCAGCCTCTTCTCCAGCCCCACCGGACAGGCACCGCAGCAGTTCTCCGTGCCTGAGGGTGTCCCGTCGGTGACGATACTCTGTTCTCCTGCGGGACCCTCACCGGGTGGGGCTGGAGGAGTCTCTCACCGCCCTCCACGATAGGGCTGCGCAGGCAGCGCAGTCTCGGGGGCCCGAAGAGACCTGCGGGCACGGAGAGGAGGGTCCCGGGCAGCGCAACCCTTCCCGCCCAATTAGCAACCCACGGGGAATGGGGGCCTCCAGGCGACGCGCCGTTTGGGGAACAAAGTCCAGATAACTTTTAGGGAGCAGAAGGGGAGCCCCGCTCCGGGCTGGCAGCAACCCGGGACCAAGCGGCAGTGGGTTCTGCCGTACGGGACACCTGCCGCGCCCCGCGGGCAGCTGCAGGCGGGGACTTCAGGGCACAGACGCTGGCAACCACCTGAGCCTCCGTTCTGCCTGCCCGCCGCGGGCCAGGGCGGCGCCGGGCTCCACGGGACAGGTACGTGAGGGGTGTCCGCCCACCGTCTCCTGCGGAGGGTTCCTCGGGCTGGGTCGCGGCCCCCGCGGGTGCAGGAATCGCACCGTCAGTAGCCACGCCGGCGGGCGGGCGCGACCCATCAACTTTCTCTCCCGGACCCCATCCCCTTGTACTAAACCTCTTCTCCAGCCCCTTCCCCAGCAGCTTTCCCAAAAGAGAGCCGCCCCCCAGCCCGCTTACCTCGCATGGTGTTGGTTCCCCGCTCCGCGCAGTCATGAAGCTAGGAGCCCAGGAACCGCACCGCACAAATCCCGTCTCAACACCCGCGAAGGTGGCAGTCGCCGCAGCTCTGCTCCGCCGGGAAAACCATACCTCCGGGGC
>VZTF01007689.1:324934-359725 GCA_013397755.1 Cnemophilus loriae | reverse complement strand
TGACCGTCATCGGGAAACTGCATTTTCCGACGGGAATGGGAAAGTTTGGTGGTGAGTCGTTTTCTCATTAAAGAGTGAATCTGGACGTCGAAAGCAATTTGTTTTCCGGTGTAAGACTAGCAGAAGGTTCTGCAGAAACCGGTGTGTTCTGCGGCCAGCAGGATTTTCACGATTCACAACTCTCCCTCTGATTAACTGATGTTTGTAGCCGAAAAAAAAAACAAAAAACAAAAACCCAAACGAACAACTCCCCCAGAAAAACAAAAGAAACAAAAAAGGCAACAAAAACCACCCAAACAAGCAAAAAGACTACGGAATCTTTTCAATTACTGATTTGTTTTGGTTTTTTCCAGTGTGATAGATCATGGAACACAACCGGATCTCAGTAAGACATCTTAAAAACAAGTCCCTGTTATCAAGGTTTACAGTTCCTAACTCCGAGCCTAAAATGAAAAGGAAAGTCTCTGATTTAACTAAAATGTATCCATACAAAGTTATTGTATCGACTGCATAAGTTAAAAAGGGATACATATTTGATACTGTTAAATTTGGCATGCTAAAATAGATTTGTTTGTTACTACATGAATTATCAGACTAAGTTCTATTAGGTCTGTTTTGCAAGAGTTCATAGGTATGATCTCTTCTGCTGTCTTAAGGTTTATTATAGGACAGATACAAAGTGAAGTGTCCACTGTTAGTGCGAACTGGCAGAGCTTTATTCTTGGGGAACAAGGTTGCAGGTTTAGAGGAAGCAGTTCTTGTGGTTATCCTCTTTCAAAACACCTGTTTGAGCTGAAACTGAGAAAGACAGGAAAGAATCAGCTCTGCCCGTATTAAAAATGTCTAGATTTACCTGAACATGGTGAATTCACTGTAGTGAAGACAGAGTAAGTTAAAAATTAAAAAAAAAAAAAAAATAAAAATCCTAATTCCTGAGATACTAGATGGGATTTGTATTTGTATTCTTGACCATTGTATTTATGCAATTTGTATACTGCGTGCAAAGTTGTTAATACTCATGTGGGATATATTCTTAGGATCTCATCCAGAAACTTTTACCAATTACTTGGCTTTTAGTCTACTTATATCAGCACGCCTTTCAGTAACAGTTACATGCTCTCCATCTTTTCACTTCACAAGACCTGGAATTTACAGTGGCATGTTTTCCTTTTAATTGGGATTTTAGCAGATGTGGTTGGCGGCAGCCAGGCTTGCCTCCAGGATCCTTTTCTATGGATTTTCCCACCAACCATCTCTTCAATCTGTTCCTCATGTTCAAAAGTTTCTGAGGTAATTGCAATAAAACAACTCTTACACATCACCTTGCGAAGCATGCTAGAAAGTCTCATCTCATAATAGGTATAATTTACCTGGTATCTAATACGGAATTTAGTGAATAGTACTTATAGCTTTTAGAAAAGCAACTGGGAGAGAGAACAGAGATTCTGGCTACTTGTTGTATTGGAACCAGAACATTTTTTTTTCCCTACTGGATATTCACCTAGCAGCAGGAACAAAAGACAGGTGAATTTCATGGGGAGACATGCACTCTTTTTTCATATTGTCGAGTCATCTATTTCTTGTTTATGCCAATATGATTTTTAGATTTAATTGTTTTCAAGCTGCATCTTAACACCAATCAAAACTTCATTAGGTAAACAGGTAAATAACAAGCTATCTACTTGCTATGCTGTGCATTCAAAATAGCTTACATTATTAAAGTGAGTTCTGGTTCACGTTTATGTGGATTTGTATGGTGCTTTTGACAATGGAGAAAAAAAATCTCATTCTTCTTTCTTAGCTTGATTTTGATGAAAAGCTNTTTTTTTTCCGACAAAGCCCACATAATTTGGCCCCTGGAATTCATTTACATTTCTCACTACCATATGGAGTGGCAGTTTTTATTTATCTGTTTTCAGAAGCCCTGGTAGACTTCTAGTTTATTCATCTTTCTTGTTCCAAAATAGTCTATGTATAATGATGTCTGAGCTAACTTCTTTACTAGCTAGAGCAAGTTGTTAAATTTGATTTTTTTTTTAATATTTAGGATGAAATGTTGTCTGCTAAGTACCAGTAAAGGTGGCGAAATAATTAGACATATTATAAACATGTGTAAACTTCAGTGAGAGACAGACAAATTATAAATACTTTATTTAAAAATGCAGGGCTGCTTGAAACTGTTATATGTTGAAGCACGTAAAGAACACATAAGAAAGGCACATGATCTGAGGTCATACAGAAATTTATAGAATATTTAAAAACTGAACACATATCTTCAATAGTTAAATAAACTGAGTAGTACAATTTAGCCCACTATTCTTGTAAGATGTTAGTTATCCTAGGTTTCAAAGAGAGTCTTTTCAGGCAATTCTCATATCAGATGAGTGCTTCAGAAAAAGTTTAGAAAACACCAGACAAATAGAGTTAAAATACAACAAATAATTTGTTTTGCTTCAAAATATCATCAAATATTTTATGGTTAAAGAACTGTATTTTTGCTATTATATTTTCACTGCAAAATAACAATGAGAAATTGCTTTTCAGAATATTTTCTTTCGTTAGCACCTTTCCAAGGCTCTTTGGATCACAATCTTCTAAGACAGTATTTAAGGCCACATACTTTTATAATTTTAATAATTTGCAATATGTTCATTAGGGCTGTAGCAAGTTATGCCTAATTTAGTTACTTCATTAAAAAGTACTGAATAGAAAATAGTCAAAACAAACTGTATCAGGCAGGTCCCATTTCATTGCCCTGGATATGAATGGCTAATTTCTGTTGACATGAAAGGAAGCCAGATGCATCCCACAGTCAAAATTTATTTCTTAGATTCAATAGGAGTAGCGTTGGTCACAATTTTCTTCATCTCATCTGTCTCCAGCTTCATTGCCAGACGTTTCTAACTTCGTGTGAGTAATAAGATTTTCTAATTTTTCATTTTATGACTTTTGCACAAAGTTATTGACAGGCTCAGGAATCTGAGCTTCTCTCATAGGTTCTTCACTTTAGATTAACTTTCTAAAATTCTTCCTGTCTCCGTATGCTGCCTGCAATCTGAAAACACACACATGCACTGTATTGTCTGTGTCTCCTGTAAAGCCTTGTAACCATTATGCAATTTCAAACGGTTTCCACAGAATATTACTTAATTCAAAAACTCTGCATTTTCTTCCAAACTAGTAAAGTTATTTCAAAAGCAGCCCTAGAAAAACCTGACACAATCAGAAACAGCATTTAACAATTGAAAAATCTTTAATTATGCCAATTTAGTTTTAGAAGCTAAGAATGTAATGTATTATGCATGACAGGATAACCAGAAACTTGAAAAAAATAAAATGAAAAACCATGCTTGACTTTTTCCTCTGTCTTGTGAAATGAAAAGCAATCCCTAGCCACAAATAAGGAATCTCAACTCCTGTAAATACTTCATGACATCTATTTCACTCTGTATATTCTTTTCTGCCTTAATGGCAGAAATTGTATTGCGACTTCCCCTGCTTTACATGCAATGTCAATCACTGGATCATTGTATAAATTGTCCCAATTAAACATATCTTGGAACAGGAGTGGTTACTAGCTGAGATATTAGATACCATCACCGCCTCACCCCCCAACAAAATGTTTATCACCTGAAGAAACTGTCTGTTAAGGATGTAATTGCTGCATTAAACCTAGAACACCAAAGCTTTGAAATGATGTTTCGGATTCTAAAACCTAGCCAAGGAAGGAGCTAAATTTGACAGTAGTAGCTTTGCCCAAGTAACCTGGAGCTTGGTCTGGAGGAACTACAGCATATTTGAATATTGATGAGAGGGGGGCAGCAGTGAAGGACTGTGTTCATGCAGCAAAAAGCCTGCTAAGGGGCAGTGCCCTTCCAAGATTTGTGTCCACGTTCTCCGTCCTTGGAAGGTCTGAAGGTTCCCAAGTTGTTTTGAGGCAATCCAAGACCAAGAATGGGATTCAATGAAGGAGATAGAAAGATGAGAGTTGGAAGGAATACATGGGCAAAAGTGCTCTAGGAAAGAAGCGTGAGGCAGAAGACCTGCCTTCAGATCAGTTCTTCAGATCCTCCTGGCAGCCTCTGAGGCACTAGACACTATAGCTTGGGAACGAGACTCTGAGTATCTTTGAATGTGTATTGCTCTCATGCAGTAGTTTAAAGTTTAAATGTGAGGATGTATTACAAGCAAAAATTTTTCCCTTTGAATGGATACTGACCTTCCAGCTAAACATTCATGTGGCCTCATGGAAACAGTCTGGTTTTTTCAAATTTTTAGTACTGTTTCGCTGGAAAAATGCAAACCCAGAATGCAGTTATTTTATTCATCAGGAAATTAATTAATTTTCTGGTGGAATTTCAGTTTTCTTATTCTTACTTATGCACTGCAGTTTTACCTTTTAAAATCAAAGAAGTTCAAAACCTTTATTCTAAATTCTTTTTCAATGCATGCAAAATAGATCACTATTATTTCTGAGCTAATATCTATTTAGAAAATCATAGCATTTTGTATATCACAGCTGTTTACACAGTTTTTTAAAATTGATTCTTTGCTATGAGTAGCATGTAAAAACATATGCATGTTAGTAATTCTCTTCTAAAAGAGGTAAAATAAAGGCAAACAGAAATACTGTGTATTCTTTTCAGCAGCAAGTATCACTGAAACTGGAATCTTGGATATAAAGGATAACAGGAAAATGAAACAGAAAAATTTAGAGGGTCTAACATTTTGGACTTTACAGGAACTATGAAGCATATTGACAGTGAGTAGCCCATAAGCTTCTCTTGATCATTCAGTTATTTATTATTATGTCACAATAAGTTAGTAGTACCCGCAGAACAAGGATGTGCTGGTGGTAAAAGGCTAATTTGGACTAAGCAATTTTAAAATGGCTGTATTCTGCAGTTTTGAACAGAAAAATACGTACTTATTTCAAATTTTTACTCAACAGAGAAATATTTAGGTGTCAATATGTTGCCCTTCTTTCAGCTTTTGAGGCATTCATGTCTGGTGTTCTGTTTTACACTTATCTCCCATGCACATCGAGTCTACTGCTACACGCCACAGCTTTAGCTGTAGCTCATAGCAACGGCTGCAGTTGAGGATGTTTAAGGCCTTCTCTTCCAAAGTGCCTTTTCAGTTGCTTCTAACTTTTTCCTTCCTTCCTTCCTTCCTTCCTTCCTTCCTTCCTTCCTTCCTTCCTTCCTTTTTTCCTNCTTCCTTCCTCCCATAGAATAACTTGATAAAGAGAGAATCTTTTCCATCACTGAATGTGCACCTACTCCAGGACGGTATTCCTGAGATATACACGGTTTTTCTTTTTTCCCGTGCTATGTTTGTAAAGAATAACTACATGAAATTGATATAAAAACCCCAGGGAATAACTGCTACCTATTTGCATTGTAGGTATTCCAAAAACTTTGAGAATTGTATACATCAGTTGCCTCTTATTTTTACAGTGAAAAAATAAAATTGCTTTCACCATAGGTAGCTTTAAAATTGATATCCCAAAATACGCTTATTTTCAGATAGTTGGAAAAAATGTGCTTAAACACAAACGATAAGGCCAGGAATATTCAAAGTGCCTAGTTTTTCAAGCATATGAGAATAGAATCAGGTTTTTGAAAATACACATACTAGAAAGCCGATTTTTTTAGAATTAAAGTATATATTTATAGAGAATAAAAGAGGTTACAAATTGCTTACACCTATTTTTGGCACGATACATTTACAGGCCAATACAAAGCGAACAAGATAGTTACCTCAGATAACAAAACCAATCTCCAAAAGCAGAAATTACTATCCATGCTTCCCTTTCATTTAAAAGAGCTCTTTCTCTTATACAGCTATGAGAACCACTTTAATTTATGCAGTTAATTTTTCCATCCAGTTCATAGGTCGATCTCGAGAGGGAAAAAATGGCCCCAGCTCTACTCCTTATACAAGGCAGGCAGATTTAGCAAGTCTTGATCTGAGAAAGTAGTAATGCAAATGCTTAGGATTAAACGTGGTTTTGCGCTTTTTTGAATTAGAATGTGTGTCAGAATGCTTATTTAGCTACAATTCTGATATTGAGAAAATCTTCTTGTGTTGGCTGACCTAATACAGAAAGTGGCATTGTTTTGAATGTTTTATGCATTTTATACCTTTAGGGTGAGATACATTGACTGTATAAATATTTCTATGAGAGACATAAATTAGCTAATAAACATTCTGTGTTTTATTTCCAAAATTATTTTTGTGATGCCTATTGTGTTAAGATGTGACTATGACTGAAACCAAGAGAAAACTTCTAGATACAGTGATAGAAAAACTCTGAACTTCTCATACTTGTGAATAGATGTGCACAGACAAGTTCTCATAAGATATATTTGAAACTAATAAATGCTGTTATAAATTGAGTTCTTGTCACATACAGCACCCCATGCTATTGTTACTGTGTGTCACTACAGCATAGAAGTGGAAAATACTTAAGTAATTCAACTATTAAAGATACTGGTACCCCCAGCCATAGCTGGCTCATGTGTTGATAAATGCACAAGTTGGATACAAATAAGCAAGACCAAGGAGCTAAATTCCTGCAAATCTCGGTTCTCCAGAGTGGCCACTTGCACCTGACAAACTGCAGATTTCTCCACTGGTATCTTCAGTTTAAATCCCAGAATGGGAAAATGTAAAAGCCCAGTAGGACACAGTGTAGCATAGAGACGCAAACCAGTTTTAAAGGAAGTATTTTGGGTACTGGCAACAGTTAAGCTGTGATAGCAGAGAGCTTACTCTGTGCAAGAAGTTTGTTCTGCTGCATGGGCATGTTTAGCAGCCTGTTCTGCACTTCATGCTACTGTGAGATGGCTGCTACGCAATATTTTGCATAATACCTGACATGCAAAATGTATCCAATAAAGCAGAGGCACCTGGCAAAAAACGCTTAACTGGGCTAGAACTACATTGCACGAGAATATATATAATACACATTAAACATGTAATAAGGCATATTATACACTATAAAACTATAAATGCACAGTTTATTGTAATAACTTTTGCATATTCATTACACCACGTCCCCCTTACTCAGAACTTTCCTGTGTAAAATGTGGCTGGTCTTGAGAGGCATGCTCTCATTGTCAAGAAAGAAAATGTTTACATGGCATGAAAGAAATGATGCATTTCTGAAGGAACACTACTTACAGTGGGACATGTGTGCAAATGAAGAGTAAATCTCCAAACACCTACAGTTTTTGCAAGATTCTCAGATGAAATGGACAGCTTCAAGACTGCTGCTGCTAATACGACACAGTGAAAAACCAGCAAATGTCTCTCTCTTTGCTTTTAATGCCAGTGACAACAACAAGATCCTGGGTCCCCCAGGCCCATGGTAGGTTGCCACTGCATTGCAGAGAGATAGCTGATGTGTCAGAACACATTAACTTTCTTGGCAGGTGGGCAAGGAACAACTGTACAAAGAGGTATTAGGTGATTAAGGAGTATGAAAACATTATAGTAAGTTCAATTAACAGACAGAATGTAGAAACATTTGGAAAATGTTCATGGGACAACAGCAGGGACACAATTTTCAATACAGTAAAAATAAGAAATAAAGGATAGGTTAAAATATTCACAAATTAAGGATTATAAGCAAAGATTAGAATTACATATGGAAACAGAAAAATATGAAAATAATTGCCTTGTTAACCACAACAAATTGAAATTAATGTAATGTTTATTCTCCTGTTGTTTTTCCAAATGTCTACTGATTCATAAATGCTGCCATTTTAGCTACACAAAATAGGCAGTTTACCTTATGTGGGAGAGAGAATCTTACTTCTATTTATTATTCATAGTATTTCAGCATTTTCATTAAAATCACTTGTTTACAAGAACAACAATAGAGAATAATGATGAAGATAAGTACTAACAGATGCAGGAACAGAAATTAAAAACAAATTAAATTAAGAAATGTCCTTAGAAGCACTATATGATACCTTGGTGCCTTACTTGGTACTGCATTGCGTCATGTTTTGTATAACATGTTTTTTGTAACTCTGCCCAGGACACTGCACACATTACTGTGATAAGACCAGAGAGAGGGAATACTGAGGGGGTAGGAGGCTACATAACACTTCTTGTAAGTCTTTTGGGTTTTAGAAGAACTTGCAGATGTTACACAAGTTCCTTCTACTCTGTGCGATGACAGTAGTCTGACTGGACTGAAAATGCTTGGAATACACAGAAGTAGTAATTTTTTTGAAGGCTGATAAATGCTATGTTTTGGAAAAGATCTTAAAACTTTTGCTTTCAGCTCTTGAAGAAGTCTGTAAGCTGTGGAGATTTTTATTTATTTGCAAATAAAAAGTACAGTACTTACTGTTTTTGGAGAATAAGTATTGTCTTAGATCATTGTATGATAAAGTATGATAATTCCTATACTTCTAAAGGCTCAATAGAATGCACAAGTACTATGCTTGTATGACTTTGTATATGTCAAAATAATTTTAAAAAGCTTTATCTTTAGGAGAAAAACTCTTATGTTAGAAAACTTTAGTAGGGTGTTTTCAACATCAGTTATGTAATTGTTACACATAACAGACATTTTTAGACTGCCATATTCAATGTTTCTTTTTGATTGGGAAAATACTAAAACAAGAGAGTCCACTATCAAGAAAAAAAATAATATAATGTCAAGCACTTCCAAACCTCTTCAAAGTTACAAAAGGTGTCGAAAAAATGATGAAAACAATATTCAAATGACGATCATGTCAGGTTGTTCCTTGCGAGTTCTCGAAGCCGTAGTAGATTTAGGTTTCTTTTTCTTTCATTCCAAACAAACAAGCAAACAAACAAATTAAAAAAAAAATCCACACCAAAACAAAAAAACAAAACAAAACAAAAAACCTACCAAAAAAACCCCCAAAAAACCCAAACAAAAATACATACTAAAGTTTCAAAACAAAAAAACCATTTTCATTGCTTCCTTGGTGTTATGAACTATGCTATTGAAACAGACATCATCTTTAATGAAGCAGCCACTTTTCCAAATATAGAGAATCAAACACCCAAAAAAGAAACAAATCAAATCACTCCTCTGTGCACATCCCCCTGGCCAGCCAGATTGTATGTCACATTTGGAACAGCTTCTATGCTGAATCAAACCTTTCTTTCCCAAATATACCTGTGCAAAGAAAGCCAAGGGCCAGATTTTCAGTCTTCAACTATTTTGTTTTAGATCAAGATCAGAAGTCAACATTGATAAATACTGTTTTGTCCATGGACATTACCCTCTTGCTGCACTAAATCTCTTCTCAATCTGTTAGGTCTCTCTGCAGCATTTTACAGCTATTCATTCGTGCCTTTGTCTTGCCTGTGAAACTGCATCTCTGTTAGTTAATGCCTGACTTATAAACTTACCCTGCACAAGGATCAGTTTTATTTCCCTTCAGCTCCCTACATAACTTATGCAAACCACCAGAGGAGTACCTAAGTGCTGGCAGCAGATAATGTGATGTTCAACTCTAGCTGTCCCACATCTTATTGTGACCTCCAGCCTGGCTAGGAAGGAATGAGCTGGTCAAAACCAGTCAAAGCCCAGTCCTGTCTGGAAATAGCAGGGAAAATTATTTCTTATGAGCAGTCCTGCCACAGTGTTCTGAAAATGAACACTGGTTTGTGTGCAGTGTATGGCTGTTCTTGGGTTCTTGCTGATGCTAAACTCAGACCAAAAATTGTCACTTAAAATAGACGTCAATAATATCTTTACATATCTAAGAAATTCCTTCCAGTTCTGCCAGAAGAATGAGTTCCTGTGACTGAGCTACAGCCTAAAACAGAGCTGGATGTGAAGCCACTGATGATTAGGGAACTCAAATTTAGCCAGCTGTGGTATTTCCTTAGTGGCACAGCTGCCACAAGCAGAGGGACCTTCCACTGGTTTCATACAGAATTTTTAATCTGACTCAATGACTCTTTCCTTATATTTGTAGGTGGTCCCAGATACCTAGGAGACTGCTTAAACCTGTGGAATGATGCATGTGTTCTTTTACAGAGCAGGACTTTATATGATAAGCATAAGTACGTGGAAAACAAAGACTATGGACTGGTCTTGAACTTGAAATTCATTTCTCTAGCAATGAAGACAATAAAAATTTTTGTTTCCTGTGAAAACTGCATTTTCTGAATTTTTAATTTTTCTGTGCCTAGAGCTATATATGTTGTATTAACATCACTTCTCCTCCACCTTCTACTTCCCCAGTTTTGTACACTTTAGAGTGTATAGTTTTGGTTAAATATTTCTGCCAGCTATCTCATTCTAGAGGATCTGAAAAATATCGTTTTCTAAATACATAATAAACACTGTGAAATCGTGTATTTCAGGAAGTGTAATTTTCTTTACACATGCTATAGAAATATAATTTTGAGTTAGTATGCTCTGTTCACAGAGTCAGATTGTGATGTCACTGAGAAATATTTGCATATAGCAGTGATTCTTTGACAGAATGAAAGGAAATGACAGAATGACAGGAAAGGAAAGGATGAAACGAAGTAAGAGAATGAAATGAAAGCTATATGTGATATGGTCAAGCCATGTAGGCACTGGCAAAGCTAAACATTCAGTTAAATGACGTGTGTAGTAAACCTGTATTAATACCTGGCAGAGAAAAATTGTGAATTACCCATTTTGGAGAAAAGTGTAAATTTTGTTACCTTAGTGAGATTTGAGGGTTTATGCAGTTGTCATCCCAGATTTTCTTCTGATGGCACTTTAAATTAAGGTCCCAGAGAAACAAATATTAATTGGTGAAACTGAGAATTAATAATTAAAATGTAGTGTCTTAGGAAGAAAAGCTATAAAAGACCTAAACTGATAAGTGAAAGTACAATGCCTAGAGGAAAGAATATTGTGTGCATTTAGAAATAAGACCTCTCTTTTCCTTGGTACTTGCAGCTTTTGAAACTGTTACTTGTGTAATTTTTCTGTGATTCTTCTGCACCACCCATACATTATATTGCCTTGTAAGTGTTATCAAATGAAAATTAGAGAACAGGAGATGTAGGGGTTTGGTGTACTTGGTAAGGTTTATTTTACGTATCAAACCTGAATTTAAGCAATGCCATGTACTGGTTATATTGAACTGCATATCCTACATTTAAAAAAAAAAGAGAATTAGTGAATACTGAAAACAAAAACTGCTGCACTAAGGAATTTTGGATTTGCTGTTCTTGATGGTGAAATATTTTTTTTAAAACAGAAGATGAAAATCTGATCCTAAAGATCAACTTTTGGGTACAATATAGTTTGTAAAGCCCCATTATATTGCCTTAAACATTAAAAATCTATTTATCAAAATAAGAACACTAATGTAAAAAAAATTACTGGGTCAGCCACATTTGACTAGTTGACAGCAAAAATAAAGCAAAAGACATCAAAATCTTTCTCTTCAAAATTTAGGAACAAAAGAATGGAATCAGCATGCAGTAAATGTGATGAAAAAATCTGCAGAAAAACATATTTATGAAATATACAGAAAGAAAGGATCATTACACTTACTTATAATGAAATCCATAGGGTTTCCACCTGGACTTGTTTGAATTAAGGCAAAAGTTTTAGACAAAGCAAGACTATTGATATTTGCCAGCAGTGAATAATTTACTTTGTCCTTTTCTAAAGCAGCAACAGTTTTTGCTTATCTTGTTAGTAATCTAAGCTAATATCTCCAAACCAGACTCACGCCATGTGAAGTTACTGGGGCTTTATCTTTAAAACTTACCCTTTTCACTGCTGTCTCACTTCTTTAGTGTGACTTGCTGAGTATCCTGCTCTATAGAACAGGTTGTAGACCTGGAAATGGTCCTATAGCATGGAAGTTAGTCCTGAAGTCCTCAGTCGGCAAAATACGTGTTTTGTGAAATTAGCTGTGTCCGTGAGTCCATGAGTCTTTGGAGCAAAGGTGGTGCCACAGCTCCAGCTCTGGCTCAGTTGGCACATCCTTGTTGCAGCAGCTGTTTCGATTCATGGACTACTTATAGCAAGTGTAGCCCCAGCCAAGCCGGCAAAGCCAAGTTCTGTTCTTGGTTACACTGATACAATTCTAAATAGATGCTGGCCTGTTTTATTCATCCGTGGCTCATACTGGTGTTCATGTCTTTGGATATGAAATAAATGTTTATTCAGGCAGCTTCCCACTCACCTAACATTACTGTCCCCACTGAAATTAAGAATAGATCTGACTAAGAGAAGACATCAGAACTTTGTAAATTTTCAGTTACAGTATAATTTGTTACCAAATTGAAACTTGTTTGACACTGAAGTAGAAGCAACTGTGCTGAATTTTTTGGAACTGCATCTTGTTTCAAACGGCCTCATAGTTTTATTTAAAGCTCGGCATGCTTCAGAGAGGGATTTGGAATAACAAATGTTTCAGCCAGCCTGTGTAAAAAGTGTTAGTAGGTATTTCCTTTCACCCTATCATGCGTTTGCAAGAATCAACTTTTACGCTCATATATACTTGATGCAAGACTGCTAAGAAACATGCTGAGATTTTTTTCTGGTTTTTGCTTTCCATATCTGAATGTAAGAAGTGATAGCAGTGTTTCTGTGCTCTCAATAAATAAATATTCCATCTTAACTGTATTCTGAAATGTAGATATGTGCCAATTCATTATTTAGACATTAAAAAGAAATTAAAAATTCATCTTTATTAAAAGGTTATGGGGTTTGACATAACATCCTAGGGTGAAGCCAAGGACAGATAACACTCTAGCAAACTGGCTGTTAACTTCATTAATGACTAATTTCCTTGAGATTATTGCTATTAGAAACTAAATTCAGTGGTTTAGAACAGAAATTATATAATTTCAGTTGCTCTGCCCACCTTTAAATTAGCTGTGGCATGATTTGAGGCATATTTGGGAGAGCAGCTGTTTTTAATTTAGATTTTCAGTCTTTATCTTTAGCCTAACTACTTTGAACTACGTATTTTGAGTAAAAATTCTGAACTAGTAAATTGGCAGCATATAATTCAGCTAAAAATCTAAACATTTAAATTAGGCCGAGAGGGCCTGAAGAAGATCTGAAATGACGTATGCTCCAGCTTCATTATGGGTAGAACTGATGGCAATTAAAATTCATCTCCAACCTACCCAGGAGTATTTCCCTGCATCTGTTAGGAACTTTTCTCTCCATGATTTTCTTTCACCACCATTACAAAAGAGAAATGCAGTCAAATGGAAACTAGTGTAAACTCCATGCAAACAGTTCATACAGCTTCAGTATTGCTCTATTTTACTGAAGCAATGCAAAGGATTGTACTACCAGCACAATGCTTAAGAAACAGCAGTCGATTTTGAATAAAGAGCTCTGCATTCCACTGGCAGCTGAGGAGATCAAACAGAAAATATGCCAGCAGTATAGACCAATGCATTATCACCCCCTCCCTCTTGCTGCATAACTGTGCTTCATAATGTGCCATAACATTGGCAAGCACAGCTCAGAGCTTTTTAAGAACACAAGGAAGCTCATGAATAATGGTTGAATCAGGAAAGTGATAATTAAATGAGACAACTGAATGCCGGTGGAGTCCCCAGTGGAAAATACTGTTCAGTGAGGATCATCTTCATTTTCCTGGGTTTAGTGGTACAACACCAAAGATATTTTTCAAACCAGCATTTTAATGAAAATATTAAAGATCCCAAAACAATATGAGGTATTTTCTTGTAAAGCTCTGTTTTAAAATGGAATGTATATGATGTGCCTCAAAGAGAAAAAAAAAAAAATTATTCTTGATTCAGTGAGAAATATTTTGCTGGTTTACTGATCCAGTTAACACTGTTAAATTTATATTATAAATTGTGACAACCAGTGATGGGTAAATTGTAAGCATCTTGGCTTAAATGTTTGCTTCATGTTTCACCTTATATTACATGTATAGTTAGTTTTGTTCCCCCTGGAATTTCACCTACTTTGTGGCCTTAGAGCAAACATGGTTAGCTGCTGTTTGTCAGTGGCCAGACAATTTTTATACAATAAGCATCTCTACTGTCTCCCTGTCCTGTCACTAGACTATGCTCCTCCTGAACTTGGCTGTGTGGCAGATCCTTTTCGGTTTTGTACTCGCCAAGTAAGTGCTCTCCCACAGTAAACCCCTTGAAACAGAAATGAGAGATAAGCCTTGTTATGGAACAAAAACCTGCTTTTTGTGAAAGCACTAAAAGTCAAAGTGATTCAATGGCTTGACATTCATGTGGACATGACAGCAAAATTAGACTGTGACTGTAACAAAACAGTTTTTGTGACTTATAGTGTATGTAATATACATTCATTCATCTATTTTTATTTGAAATAAATTCTTGTTCTTTTATCACCTGACTTGTCATTCTTAAAAAAAAAAATAGCTGAAACCGACTGACAATGGATCTCAAGGTTGCATTTCAAGCAAATTCAGAGCTTTTTTTTAATTGGCAGTTTTTATGTATCTTCTTGAAAGGGTATTTTCAGCATCTGTATTGCCTGAATTAAAAGATGTAGAAAAAATTATTTGGGGTATGATTGGTTTTTTGTTTAAAAACCATACAGACTAATTTATCATATTTATGTGATTTTTTTCAGTCAAATTTCAGTTTCAGTCTTCATTGTGCTGGTAAATGCAGTGGAAGTTCGAAGAATCCTTATACTACAAAGGACAAAAGCTCGAAAGCTTTATCGCACCTAAATCAAGGTGGCAGAAACAGATTCCTCTCACTTTTAGAGGGAGGATGTAAAAGCCTGTGAAGATTATTTATTCCCAGATCATTGTACTTCACAGAACCTTAATCCATTGTAATTAAGTTTCTGGATTGGGTATATATAAAAGCATAAGCTGCTCTTAGCCCGCACAAGAAGAACTAATAATATGAAATTTGTTTTTTTTTCCTGTAAGGAAACTTATAGTTGCTCTCTCTCTCGCCTTGCCAGTTGCCTCAGATAACTTGGCCAATGCAGATTTAGCATATAATGGGTGCTCGCATATATTTTTAGACTCTCTTAGTTGTTCCAGATCCACTTTATGGTGCACAAATAGAGTATTTTTCTACCAGAGGAAACGAACGTGGTGGTGTCCTGGCTGCAGAGATGGGGCGGAGGTTTTTAGCGCTGTGTGGGTGTGACCGCGGTGTTCAGTCCATACCGCTGACGTCTTCACTGCTTTCAGCAGGACAAGCTGGGCACCAGAAACCGTAAGTTCTTCATCCTACCAGGCTTGCTGTAGCAGAGTGGACTATAGCCTTAAAACCCTGGTGAGCTTGGTTCCTTCTGCTGTCCACCATGTCGCCGCCGTCCCGTCTTTCATCTGGAGCAGGACTAGAGACCTATGGTGTTGGAACAGAGAGCATTGAGGCATGTCTGAGCCAACGGGGCCAGGAGACGCAGGGTCAGCACCCTGGCAGAGGTTGTTTCACACACACAGACAGACAGACGTGCACGCAGACAGACACACAGACACTTGCACATAGTGCCGCAGAGGTTTGGAGGTGGCAGCGCAAGCAACTGCAGAGAGCTGGGCTCAGCCGGTGGCTGCACGATCCCTATTTGGATGAACTAACTTCCAGGGTTTGTTTGTCCCTGCTTTCCATTGGTTTTGGACTGGGTGCTAGATGCGGAATGTTAAGGTGCGGAAGCTCTCCTTACCACATTACCTTTGTTTCCCAAATACCTACTGTCGTGAGCACCACCGTTGGGAAGCATTTATTTTTCTTTGTTCCCAGTGGTGAATACCCTTTTGTGGGTAAATCACCTTCTCTTTTTTATACTTTTGTTATTCATACTGCTGCTATTATTGTGGTTTTAGTAAATTGTTATTTCAACTAGTAATTTTTCATTTATTGTCCCTTTCTTACCGAAAGGGCCAGAGGAAGGGAGTGGCTTATTTGGAATGTAATTGCCCTGCTGGGATTAAAATCAGCACAGATAGTAGAAGTCTGTAGGCTAGGACACCCGTCTGAAATTTGGAAAGCTCTGAACCACCTCTGTTCTCAGGAAAACAAAATGATACGGAGTAATGATTTAAATAGTTATTTTCCAGCTGTATTTGTTCCCTGTTCCAGTTCACTGTGCTGGCAAGCAAGCAAGGTGGTGGAATAGCAACTGAAGGTTCTTGCTTAGGATGGCATAACTACTAAAATGTAGTTCTACACCAGCTCGATTTCCCTACCACATACTAGAAACTAAATAGTTGAATTAAAAACTTCCTAGTTTTTTTGTTTCATTTTAAGGGTTTTTTAGTTATAGTGGGGGGGGGGCAGGAAGTGAAAATCACTGGAAAACAATAAATCTAAACTGATCACTTCCTTTTATGTGTTAAACCAAAGAAGAAAGAGAAAATAAGGTCTAGTCTAAGAGGACACCCTAAATCATGTATCTCATTTTTTCAGATAATGCCTATAACACTGGCGTTATGGAAAAATAGATAGAGATGAAGTTATGCAGAGTGATGTTGCCAGATACACATTAGAAGGGGGTCAGATTATTTATATGTGACTTCAGAAGAGTAGTGTAGAAAGCTCCTTATAGCTTCCCATATGCTAATCTGTATATAAAAATGTTAGGAAAATGTCTTGAAATGCAAAATAAAAGAGAAATTTAAAATTTTGGTCGTGTTAATAAAGTTAGAGGTGTCAATAAAAAAAATTACAGAAGTTCCTTGCCTTCTAAAAAAATAAGGTACCTTTGTTGACATGTGGTACCAGAATTGATTTCAACCTTGATTTTAGTAGTCTTTAGGGGGAATTTTTTTTTGGTGAATAGGCTATTGTTATCTGCTCAAAAAGATTAGATTATTGCCCACATTTTGTCCCAGATTTAGCTAAAGATTACTTGCTTTAGGCTGGGATGTCAATGAGAAGGAGAAAAAAATTATATGAAAAAAGCAGGTACCAAAAATGGGTGAGCACCTTAAGTAATCTTTAAAAGTTCATTGTGAGTGCATCTTTAAAGCTGTATGGTACTGCACTGGTTTAATTTAGATCACATGTGAAAAATTTTACAATATCATTCCAGATGCTGAGACAGATGAAGAAATCTGGAGGGTGTCATAATCTTGTAATCTAGTGAATTAGGAAGGATCTGAAAACCACAAAGCTTTGAATTATTAACTTTTGTTTGCTGCTGCCTTTCAGGTTAGCTTGAAGCCTCTTGTTTAAATGGCTTCAGTATTCTCAGCTGTAGTAAAGACACGACAATTTTTAATTCACAAGTTTATCAGAAGAAACGATAAATTTCTCTTGGGAAAGAAATTTATAGCTGAAAACCATCAAAATACTTTTCCTCCAGTTTTGGTCTGCACTGAGACTGTGAGTAACAAGGTGCTTTAATTCTGACAAAAAAGACTGAATAGGGCCCCAAACTTATTATCTTGTCTCTGATTAGCCAAATGTTTGGGGGGTTTGTATCCTTCAGTTGTCCTAAAATGAATTTTATAAAGGGGCCAATCCTTTCTTTCAGGTACAGAGAAACCTCAGAGTTAGGAAAAGTCAGAATTTTATGGATTGAGGCCTTTACTCCCAAGGGTTAACACTTGCCATCTTCATAAAAATTCATCTTAGTTGGTGAAGTTGTGAATCTTTCCAAAACCAAAGTTATCACCTGGATAAGTAAATATTTGCAAGGGTTTAGTAAATAAAATCCTCAAAACCTGCCTCCCTTAGGATATGGCTTGATCATTCTTTGCTACACTTCACATCTGCTACCTCCAGAAGAGGTATTCCATTGATCCCCTTTTTTAAATTAAGGAGACCTATGCTAATCCACACTGATTTTAGGATCTAGAGTGCATTTCACTCTCTAAAAATCAATGCAGTAATGACCCTTTCACCTGCTGGATGTGATGCATGGTGAGCTTCTGGGTTCCTATGAGAGTGGGGCACATCCTGCTCCCTCACTGCCACTCCCACGTGGCACTGTGGGATTGTCAGCACGCCTGACTAGATAGCACTGCTGAGGAGAAGAAAGCTGTGCTAAAGGCACAACAAATGAAATTAAGACCTGTTTACACAATCTTAAGCTGCAAAATTAATGAAAGCCACGAAACTCAGGTTTTCCAGTAACCAAAGTATACTTTGACTTCTGTTTTGAGAGGTAAATGTAAAACAAATAGTTAAGAAAATAGAACAGAAGAGAATGGGACAGACATCAAACAACTAAGAAAGCTGCAAAGACTAGATGAGGGATGACAAGCAAAAAAATAAGACTTACAGTCCAGAAAGATAAACTAGAAGTTTGAATTAAGTACCTTCCTTCCTCATAGCAGATGCAGGAGTTTTTATATTCTTATAAATACTGACCCAAGTGGCACATGCAAGATTAGCCAAGGAGGCCTGTGAGCCAGAGAAAAACTTCTATTTCATCACTCTTGAATTCCAGTGCAATAATTTTATTTCTTGATTACGCTGAAAATCTGTTTGGGCAAGATTCCTAGGCATTTAGAAACAACTCAGTTTTCCAATTTGTTTGAGAACTTTTATTTGTTATTTGTGTTACGTAAGTCACAACTGGAGTATAGAAGCCTTATATCATTTGTTTGTCCATATGTACCTCAGCTGTAGAGAACAGTGGCTAAGAAAAAGCATTAGATATGAGCTTATGTGATGATTCTCCTGATAGCCTATAGCCTCCTTAGATGATGAAAAGCTGATGTAATTAGGCAGTCTAATAGTCCTATTATAATGAATTTTGGAAGACTTTTCTTTTTGTGATATTCCTTGGACCATTTTCAACACCACAGTATTCAAGTGCAACGTATGCGACTTTTCTCCAACTTAAAAAATAACAATTAGGGTCCTTACCTTGTGACTCAGCACAGAAAATTTTTGCCCAACTGGTGGATTTTTCACAGCTGTTAGTCCATTTTATGAAACATGGATCCATTGAAACTGTTCTACAACCTTGAATAAGGCATCTAGGTTAATGCTCCAGTAATTATATTGTGTAATATTAGAGAGTTGATTTCATAATGCCTTAATTAAGGAATCATGTTATCAGCATGTATTTTCAGGGGCTAAACACTTTAATTATTTTGCCTAATTTGATAAAAAGCTGTCAATTTTTTGTGAAATGAAAGTAGAAAATGTTTTCCAGTAGTGCTTTGCTTTTCTTCTCCCCTCTGAAGACATCTGCTGTATGACAGAGAACACAATTTTAGTAAGCCTGAAGGTTCTTTTCTCTTTTTGGTGCATGTCCCTGTCTCCCATTAATTTTGCATAACAAACGAAAAGTTGCAAGCACTTCTCTAAGACCTAGAGATTGTATTTTACCAGCTTGTTTCTTGTGGTGAGTTGATCTGGGTTGTAAGGCGTGACTTCCATAAATCTAATTTATTTGTCAAAAGTCTTTTCTCCTTTATCATCTACCAGCTTTAATCACCATCACTTTCAAGTACTATCTGTCAAGTTGGATTCATACTAGCAGTAGATTTTAAAATTATTGTGGTTGGGAAGTCACAAGCATTCCAAGTGTCAACAAAACTCAAAGAATGCCACTTATTCTAAAATGTGTGCAATTAAATGAAAAATATGTAAGTCGAAGAATGATAGTCTTTGAAGTTTCTCATTTGTTACTGTAGCAAATAAACTAATCTGATCTGAAGTAATTCACACAATCCAATAATTACCTTTTTAAGCTCTTCCTCTGTCACACTGAAGTTGCATAAGCACACGCTATGACTTTTGTAACACCAAACAGGGTCAAAATCATATTTTGTAGACTGAATTCCACCCCCTAAAAGGACTGATTTCTTTTGTGAAAAGGAATATAAGCCCTAAAATATTTTTATTTATTTATATGTTTATATTTGTTTCCTTCTCTTCCCTTCCTGAAACCTTCCCAAAACCTTACCAAAACCTTCCCTTCCTGAAACCTTCCCTTCCCGAAACTTTCTTTTCCCTTGTTGGAAGTATTTACTGATCATTATCAGGCCATTTTCTTTTCAAGGGGAGAGACAAAAGGATGAAGTTTCCATCATAAAGAAGGCAACTTTGAGGGGTCTTCAAGCATTTCAGTCCTTTGGCAGATATTGCTCAGTACAGAAAAATTAGGGTATATGGCCAGATCATGGGTATTCACATTGTCATTGCTACTCCACCAGCAGCTGTTTAAAAACTTACTTTATGCTCCTTCTATAAACTTGTAACACTCAAAATGTTGTCTTCTTTCTTCTGCAGTTGTTTTTTCACCATTATTGATCTATGTTCACAGCTCACTGAAGAAATACATGACTCCAGCTTTAAAACATCTGATTAGTTTGCCTTTTCAGATGATCATTTATTCAAAGATTAATTTTCTCCTACCACATTGCCAGAAAGTTACAGGAGACAGAAGCAGAAGATTAAAGCATTTCTCCTGTTGACCCTCTACTTTGCAAGCAGCATGTGTACATAAAAACAAGTCCTGTCCCAAACCTTCATTCCCTTGTTGCCAACCACAGATTTACTGAAGGCCGAAGGTGAGCAAAGGAGCGGAGAAGAGAGCTGAATGAAGCATATATGTCACAAAACACCATAATTCGTACATGATTTCATCTATTACTTTATTCTGATTCATACAATCATCGAATATTAAGGGTTGGAAGGGACCTTAAAGGCCATCTAGTCCCAACTGCCCTATGGGCAGAGACACCTCCCACTAGACCAGGCTTGCCCAAGGCCTTATCCAACTTGGTCTTGAGCACTGCCAAGGTTGGAGCATCCCCAGCCTGCCTGGGCAATCTATTCCAGTGTCTCACCACCCTCAAAATAATTTCTTCTAATTATTTTTACAATCCACCCCTGAATACAGGTTACTTGAGGTTCTGGTCAATTGATTGCTTGGGGCAAATTCAAGTGAAGTGACACTGAATGATCAGCATTTATATACATATATCTATATCTATATCTATATCTATATCTATATCTATATCTATCTCAGAGAATATTTTGAGTTGGAAGGGACCCACAAGGATCATCCAGTCCAACTCCCGGCCTTGCACAGGACCATCCCCAAGAGTCGCACCATGCGCCTGAGGGCATTGCCCAAGCATTTCTTGAACTTTGTCAGGCTTGGAGCTGTGACCACTTCCCTGGAGAGTCTGTTCCAGTGCCCAACCACACTCTGGATGCCTCCATTGTAGTGGAGAGGGAAGACACCACCACTCATGGATCCAGCAACATGACTTGATCGTGCAATTTAGGTGTCTGTTGATGAAAGTGATGGTTGCAGTCTTGATCCGTGTGGTGGGGGGAAGCCTGTGAAACATAGACTTCAATGCGTTAATGGAGGTTCAGGTTCAGGTGAGAACACTCAGGTACCTCTCCTGAGGGGGATGTTTTACACTGTCTGTTCCATCTCTGGGTCCAAATGCACAGTCCTGTGGTGGAAAGCCCCAGAAGTCAGTCAGGGGTGGTCTTAAATGGTTTATGGTCCCTTCTAAGACATGATCGCTGTCTCTCACATCAGCATAGTTAAGCCACTTATGCCTTGTCAGAGCGGATGAATACCTTCAGGCCTACATGTGAATGTCCCAATACCTCCCTCACGGGAGAGGTTTACACCTGAGAGAATTGTGTAAGGGAGGAAATTGGCATGATAGAAAGTATTATCCCATCTCCACAGGATCTGTTTCTTACCAGCCTTTTCCTTTATCTGGTTCAAAAAAAAGCTCGTTGCTAAATAAATGTTGGTTTGTCATCCTCTGGTGGTGGTAGGTGCTCACTTCCTCTGCACCTGGGCTGTTCTTCTGCAGATCAGACATTTCACCACCACATAACCTATCCACACACCCATCTCCTGCTCCCCTTTTGTTGGGAAATGCAAAGCTGGCCTCAGCAAAGCACCCTGGCCTCAGCAAAGCACCCTGACATTTTGCAAATAGATGACAGTTTGAGTTATTAACTGTAAATATTTCAGTCTCCCACAAATATCTACCCTAAATTTTCCCTCTTTCAGTTGGTACCCATTAATTCTTTTACTATCAGTACAGTTCCTGATGAAAAATCCCTCCCCAGTTTCCCTGCAGCNCTGGCCTCAGCAAAGCACCCTGGCCTCAGCAAAGCACCCTGACATTTTGCAAATAGATGACAGTTTGAGTTATTAACTGTAAATATTTCAGTCTCCCACAAATATCTACCCTAAATTTTCCCTCTTTCAGTTGGTACCCATTAATTCTTTTACTATCAGTACAGTTCCTGATGAAAAATCCCTCCCCAGTTTCCCTGCAGCCCCCCTTCAGATACTGGAGGGTTGCTCTGTGGTCTCCATGTAACCTTCTCTTCTCCAGGCTGAACAGTCCCAACTTTCTCAGCCTGTCTTTGCAGGGACCATGCTCCAGTTCTGTTACGAATCTCATTGCCCTTCTCTGGACTTGCTCCAACAGTTCCATGTCCTTACACTGGGAACACTGGGACTGTATGCAGCAGTCCAGTTAGGATCTCATAAGAGCAGAGTAGAGGGCAGAATCATCTCCTTCAACCTGCTGGCCACACTCCTTTTGATGCATCCCAGGATGAATTTCTAGGCTGCCAGTGCACACTTCCAGCTCATATTGAGTTTTTCATCAGTTGTCTCTCCCAAGTTCTTCTCCATAGGGCTACTCTCAATCACTTCTCGGCCCAACCTTTGTGTGTCTGGAATTGCCCCAACTCATGTGTAGTGTCCTGGTTCCATCCAGGACAGGGCAAATTTTTGCTGTAGCCAGGAGGGCCATGTCCAGGACCTTGAGGTTATTCTATACGACCTCACTGCCATGTGCAGAAGGTGGTGGAGGGGAAAGGCCTCCCTTCCAGTCCTTCCACTGATGAAGCAAGTGGTTGGGACAGCGCCAGGTTCCGCATGATGAGCACTCATGTGTGAGTCATGCACCTATCTTGTAGACTGTTGTTGTTACTGTTAGTTTTCTTACCTCATTGCTGTTTTTAGTAAATTGTTCTTATCTCAAACTGTGATCTTTACCTTTTGTACCTCCAATTCTGCTCTTCATCCCTCTGCAGGGGAAGGTTGAGGTGTGAGTGATTGAGTGGCTCATGGTTTGGAGTGCTTCGGTGGGAACACTAAATTGGAGAATAACATTGCTAAACCATGACAAGTATGACCTTGCACCTCACTTGATTGAAGTTCATGAGGTTTGTGTCAGCCAAAGCATGACAAGGTCTCTCTGGTGGCATCTCTTCCTCCAGTGTGATGTCTTCACCATGCAGCATGCTGCTGTCAGTGAATTTGCTGAGACTGCACTCAATCCTGCTACCCATGTTGGTCACAAAGATGTTAAACGGTGTTGGAGCCAATACTGATCCCTGAGGGACACCACTCACTGCTGATCTCCACGTGCACAATGAGACACTGACCACAACTCTTTGTGCATGGCCATCCAGCCAATTCTTTATCCACTGAGTCATCTGTCCATCAACTCCATGCCTCTCCAGTTTGGAGACAAGCATGTCATGTGTGACAATGTCAAATGCTTTGAATAAATCCAGGTAGATGATGTCATTTGCTGTGCCGTTATCCAGTGCTGTAGCCCCATCATAGAAGGTCACCAAATTTGTCAGGCATGATTTCCCTTTGTAAAGCCATCTTGGCTGTTATCGAGCACCTCTTCATTTTCCATGTGCCGTAGCATAGTTTCCAGCAGAATCTGCTCCGTGATATTGCCTGGCACTAAGGTGAGACTGACTGGTCAGTGGTTCCTCGGGCCTTCTGCTCTCCCCCTTTTATAACTGGGGGTTGTATTTTGCTTTTTCCAGTCACTAAGGACTTCACCTGCCTGCCACAATTTTTCAAAATTAATGGAAAATGGCTTAGCAACTATGACAGATCCCTCAGGACCCTCGGATGAATCTCATCAGGTCGTCCTGTGGACTTGTACAGATTCGGGTTCCTTAGATCATCTCAAACCTGATCCTTTCCCATAGTGGGCTTAGGGTCTTCATTCTCCCAGTTCCTGAATTTGAGTTTGTTCTCAACTTGGGTAGTGTGGCTGGAGCACTTGGTGTTGAAGACTGGGGTATAGAAATCATTGAGAACCTCATCCTTCTCTTTGTCCAGGGCAGTCAGGTCTCCTGTTTCCTGCTGCAGAGGGCCCACATTGTGCCTAAACTTTCTTTTGTTTGCAGCATATCTGTAGGAGCTCTTTCTGCTATCCTCGTTATACCTGGATGGACTCAGTTCTAACTTGGCCTTGGCTTCTTTAACCTTCTCCCTAGCATCCTGTACAATTTCCCTGCATTCCTCGCAAGCCACCTGTCCTCATTCCCACCTTCTGAAAGCTTCTTTTTTTTTCTCTCTGAGTTTTCTCGTCNCCATCAACTCCATGCCTCTCCAGTTTGGAGACAAGCATGTCATGTGTGACAATGTCAAATGCTTTGAATAAATCCAGGTAGATGATGTCATTTGCTGTGCCGTTATCCAGTGCTGTAGCCCCATCATAGAAGGTCACCAAATTTGTCAGGCATGATTTCCCTTTGTAAAGCCATCTTGGCTGTTATCGAGCACCTCTTCATTTTCCATGTGCCGTAGCATAGTTTCCAGCAGAATCTGCTCCGTGATATTGCCTGGCACTAAGGTGAGACTGACTGGTCAGTGGTTCCTCGGGCCTTCTGCTCTCCCCCTTTTATAACTGGGGGTTGTATTTTGCTTTTTCCAGTCACTAAGGACTTCACCTGCCTGCCACAATTTTTCAAAATTAATGGAAAATGGCTTAGCAACTATGACAGATCCCTCAGGACCCTCGGATGAATCTCATCAGGTCGTCCTGTGGACTTGTACAGATTCGGGTTCCTTAGATCATCTCAAACCTGATCCTTTCCCATAGTGGGCTTAGGGTCTTCATTCTCCCAGTTCCTGAATTTGAGTTTGTTCTCAACTTGGGTAGTGTGGCTGGAGCAATTGGTGTTGAAGACTGGGGTATAGAAATCATTGAGAACCTCATCCTTCTCTTTGTCCAGGGCAGTCAGGTCTCCTGTTTCCTGCTGCAGAGGGCCCACATTGTGCCTAAACTTTCTTTTGTTTGCAGCATATCTGTAGGAGCTCTTTCTGCTATCCTCGTTATACCTGGATGGACTCAGTTCTAACTTGGCCTTGGCTTCTTTAACCTTCTCCCTAGCATCCTGTACAATTTCCCTGCATTCCTCGCAAGCCACCTGTCCTCATTCCCACCTTCTGAAAGCTTCTTTTTTTTTCTCTCTGAGTTTTCTCGTCAATTCTGTATTCATCCATGGAGGCCTCCTGACATTTTTGCCCAATTTCCTCCTTGTTCAGATGTACTGCTCCTGAGCTTGGAGGAGGTGATCGTCAAATACCAGCCAGCATTCTTGTGCCCCTCTGCCCTCCAGGGCTCTATCCCAAGTAGGTCCTTGAAGAGGCCAAAATATGCTCTCCTGAAGTCCAGGACAGTGAGCTTGCTGCATGCCCTCGTTACTGCCATGAGGACCTCACCACCATCTTGTGGTCCATTGGTGTCTTGGATCACTACAATCCCCACCAGCTCCTCCTTGTAGGTGAGAACAAAGTCCAGCACGGCAACTCTCCTTGTTGGCTCCTCTATCACTCATATGAGGAAGTTGTCATTGACACTTTTAAGGAACCTCTGGGATTGCTTGTACCCTACCGTGTTGTCTCTCCAAGACAAATCAAGGTAGTTGAAGACCAGAACTCCTATCTGCCGTTCGAGGGCTTCATCAGCACCATCCTCCTGGCTGGGTGGCCTGTAACAGACCCCCCACTATAGTGTCTCCTGTTTCTGCCCTCCCTCTAATCTTGACCGACAAGCTCTTGGCTGGCTCCGCATCTTTCCCCAGGCGGAGTTCCATACTCTCCTGCTGGTCGCTGACATAGGGGCTATGCCCCACCTTCATCTCCCTAGCCTGTCTTTCCTAAAAAGCCTAAAACCTTCCATTCCAATGCTCCAGCCATGGGAGCCATCCCACCATGTCTCTGCCAATGATATCACACTGATGCAGGCATGCATCTCTCTAGTTCGTCTTGCTGGTTCCCCCTATTACGTGCTTTCGCGTATAGGCATCTGAACCAGATAAAGGCTCCAGATAAAGCCAGCTCACAGGCTGGAGTGTCTGGAATGCCTTTGCACTCTTCCAGGCACCCATTACAGGTATTTGCGGCCAACTGGCAGGATTGGGATGGATAGGTGCCCTCCGTCTCTTAACAAGTCTGGTTTAAAGCTCCCTTTACCAGTCTGGCAAATCCCTGACCAAAGATACTTTTCCCATTCTTTGTCAGATGGATCCCATCAGGCCCCTGTAGGCCAGGCTTGCCAAAGTGACTTCCATGGTCTGAGTGACCTGACTATGGTACCATTGGATGCTGTGTCGGCTGGACCAACAGGTGGGGTGGCTGGGAGCCCACAAAATCCAGGTGCTGAGGAAACCCGCTGGTGGGCAGGTCATATAATGTAAAACTCCCCTCTTTACCTCTGTAACAAAGACCTCTCCCACCGACCCTATAGAGATTCGGTCTGTCTGATTGGCCTACAGACAGACATTCCTTGTATCCTTAAAAGGATATAGTCCAGCACTCATCCCATCCCCCTCCTTACNGGCCGCCTCTAACTCTTTACCTCTAGTGACGCCTGAGCTGGCCAGCTCAGTGAGAGTGGCTGCGTGTCTCCGCTGCACTGGTGAGAAGAGCTGATCTGCAGGGTGCCAGGAAGCCCCACCAGAGATTCCTTTGCAACAGGATTCTCTTGGGACAAGCAGAGATCTCTTCACCAAAATAACGCACCACGGCGTTAATTGTTCTAACCGTTTACTGACCTGCCAAACTCTTCTGGCCATTTCAAGCACCTCTCCTTTGACCTGGAGAATTGATGAAAAAAATTGTTGACCTCCAGACCCCTCTACCACCTATCCCAGGGCTCTCTAGTCCATCTTAATGCTTCCCAGCCAGCTGCTGGCTATGTCACCTGTGCCCACATGGAACATTAATAACGAATAATAATCATTGGGTTTAGCTGGGCTTGGCAGCTTCTCAGTAACATCCATCCCTCATCCAGGCTTGAAAAAGGGTCAGGCTGACAGATGTGCCTCCGTGCCTCTTAAAGCAGAGTCACCTACTACTATTATCTGCCACCTTTGCTTGGGTGAACTAGTTGTTAATTTCTTGATTTGTGGAGAAGACTGTTACCTCTAGCTGTTCTTCCAGTGTGCTGAGTGTTGCCTCATTAGTCTGCAGAACTACAAAGTGGTTCTGGGTGGTGATGTTCAGCTGTGTGGCAATATCTGGTTTTGAAGAAAGGTCCTTCCTTTTATTTTTTCCTTTTCTCTTCCTTTTGTTTTTGTTTGTTTGAAGTTTTTTCTTCACTACTTCCCAACCCATTGTGTTAATGCCCTCCCTCCCTTCCATATGTGCCAGTGGATGAATTTTTGGCCTCTCCTCACTGGGCTGTGTTTTCCCCTACCATCAGGGCTTGGAACAACTGTTCAACTCCCTCTGAGCTTCCCTGACATCCTTCAGTCTTTTGGCTGCCTCCTGCAGCTTGACCACCTGTTGCTGGAAGTCCTCCACCAGGGCATACCTGCTAGAGTTCAGTGAACTACTCCTCTCGCACGCCCTGATACTTCCCAGCCTCTCCACTACCTCTTTCAGCACTGCCAGTAAGTAGCTCATCAGCTCATCTCCCTGTTCATAACTCAGAGAGGTGTTATCTCTGCTGCCCTCAAGCATCAGTGACAAGCTCAGGCTCTCATTGCAGCTGAAGACCTGGACAGCTGCATGTTGCTGTGTGAGGTCTGTCTGGATCACTGTGTTCTGACAGTGGCTTTTAACCGAATGGAAACCACAGTTAAGGGGTTGACTCACTCCCTAAATTCTCCTCAGGTAAAGCTGGGGGGCTGTGCCCCACCCTTGTGAACTGCTGTGCAAACTGCTGTCTCACACCCTGAGATGCCACACCCTGTTCATTCGCTCCCTGGAGACACGTAAATATCCCACAGATGCTCCTGGCAACTCCCCCTCCATGTCTGATTGGCTCCTGAGGGCTTCCAGATCCTCATGGGGCTCTGAGCTGCTGATGGTGTGCCCCCGAGCCCAGAAAGTCCCCCGTACAGTGTGATCCCACTCTCACCTCTGGGCTTGCCTCGGCTGCTGCTGCCACCTCACCGACTGACTGTAAGTTCGGGGTAAGTTCAGTGCAGATATTAACCCGGAAAGAATGGAATATCAAAACGACTATATTTTGGTAATCTCACATTCTCTTTCTCAGCATCCTTAAATGGCAGGCATGTGAGTAATTTTTTTCTTACAACAGTTATTACTTGAGGTTATTGCTTGCCATCACATTTGACTTTCAAGGAGATGCTGCATATCCCATCTAGGCAACTATTTGCTTTGTTCAGGAAGTTGCTTGTTAGTACAAAAAACCACCAACTTCATAAACATGAAAGGCTTATCTGTGGATGTGAAGCAGTCCTCAGCCCTGCAGGGAAGGAACATTCTACTTCCTTGTGGGCTAGGAAGCTGCTGTGGGTTTTTACTAAGCAGTGCTCACTTTCTCAGCAGATTGGATGGTCCATGTGCCCAAAACCAAATGAAATATCAAACAGTTGATAGTTCACAGCATCATGACATGAAAAGTTCACCAGTTCAAAGAAATCCTTGTAGGGAAAGAAAAACAGAAGTCCTTCAAAGCTAATAATGTAAAAGGTTGAGATTAGCATGTTTTATAATTGTGTTCAACTATTTCTATTTCATTTGTTTTTCCTGTGTTTTGTTTTCATTAATAAATTAATTTTATAGTGAGCAGTGAAAGGCAGCATCAAAGAATTTCCTTGTCTGGGACCTGAGTATGTGTGAAAGAAACTGCTTGCTTTCTGATGGTATGGGTTAGAGAGGAAGATTTTTGATCAGTCAGGGGTACTGGGTTGGGAATGGTACCTCAATCTGAAATACTGGAGTGCAATAGACAGGTCTCATCGTTTCACCGTTTACACAATCTTCTTTAACAAGGGCTCACAGAAAAACTCAGTTTTATCCTTCTCTACTTTTATGTCAGTTTTTTAAATCATCACAAACAGTTTTTCCCCTTATTAATTTTAAAAATAATTCAGCATTTGGGTTGTGGAAAGCAAAGTAATATTTATTGAATAACAAAACTGTTTCTACTGGATTTTTTGTTGGAAAGACAGCTTTCCAGAATTATTCATCTGGGCTCAATTTATATTTCCTCTTTGAATGCTATACTTTGAAAGAAGACATCCAGGCAGTATTCCAATAAAATCTAGGACGTAGAGGCTTTATTAATTTCTTATCATATATATGACAAGGCCTGTTGCTATTCTTTTTCCTCTGTTTTTTTGCTTCATAACATTTTACCAAGTCCAATTCCATGACTCATTGCATTTAATAACTACATTCACATTACATGTATTTCCAACCATTGCTCTTCTGTCCTCTCTCCATATTCCTCTTGACCTACTAGAAGGGCTCCTGCAAGAATTTAGAGTTAAATCTTTTTCCCCCACACTCTTAGGCTGTGAGGCTGAATTAAACAAATGCTACTAAAAGTAATAAATCACTTCTAGCTTTGCCGAAGTGATATCGGTTGTCAGAATGTCAAAGGGAATGTGAGGGCTGAATTCACTGTCACTGCTATTGAAGGAAAAAGAATCCAAAAGACCAGAAAACCATCAACATCAGAAGCCCTGTGTCTCAGACCTGAGAGGACCTGATACAGAAATAGCAGTCTTCCTAAGAGAAATACGTATTTGCACTAGCCTAATGGAAATTGTTGCTGTCAGGGTCAGTATTTGAGTGAAAATGTTCACACAGGGAGTCGAGTATTACTGATAGAAACGTACTGGACATTGCGAGAAAGATGATAACCTCCCCCCAGACAAAACTCCAAAACAAAGAGAGGGAATCGCCTCTTCCAAGCTCTCTGGGATACTGCAACTGAGCACTGTAACATGGCAGAATTTATGAGTGTGACTAATACAAGGTGACAGCTCAGTTCAGATCTCTCTGCCCGTCTTTAGTGAGACCATTTTAATGAAATGTTTGTTTACTCTTCAGAAGCTGAACTCAGCTTGCAGGGAATGCCTATTTTGTATTTATCTGAGTCTGGTTTGGAAGAGCTAGATATTTAAGTGACTAACAAACCATAGCATTGGTAAGTTGGCCTCTTATGGGAACAACAACAGCTCAGAAAATAACTGCCACCTCTTCACTACAGGCAGCAGATTCTTGCCTTCAGGATAGCTATAGCTGTAGGAATTCCCAGGGGAATGAACACAGGAAAGGATCAAAAAAAGTACTTTAACAGGGATTATTTGCGAACAGTGGAGGATGGGCTATTTTCAGCAATTATTATAACAAATTGACACAATGTTGCCGCTGTTCCCTAAGTAATATAACTATTGCAAAATGCTCATAACAAGTAATGGTAGAGTACAGTTAAAAGAAAAAAAAATAAGGGTGAGAGTTTTAAGAGAGCAAGAATAATAATGGTGATAGGTAGCTGCATACAACAGCAAATACATTTTTTATTGACTTTAACCTAAAAAAAGAAAAAAGGGGCTCCAAATAGGATAAGTATATTTCAATACTGGGATGCTAGAAATCTAGGTAGATTTTTTTTTTTCCCCCCTTGGATTTTGTCCCAAGGCAAACAAGTGGCAAAATATAAGTGAAGTGAAGATATGCTGCATTCTTCTTATAAATCCACAGGATCATGAATCAAGGGTCCCAACTAAGACTAAGAGGCAAAAAAAGTGAAAGAAAAAAATCACAGGCTTTAAAAGCACATCTTTTTCCCAAAAGACTGAAAAGATGTTAGTCAGCATGGCATCTGAATTTTTTGTGTGCTTTAGCATGGGAGAAGAGAAAGACACACAAAGATTAACTATAGAAAATAACACCCCATGGGGTACAACTGAATGCCCAGTGGCTTTCCACTACATTCACAGCATCACAAATCTTTGCAGGCAAGACCATCATCCTCTGATGCAGCCACAACAACTTTCCAACGACTCTATCTGAGATCTGCAGCCCTGCACCAAGCTTTCCTCTCCCCTCAGATGTACCATCATGTGTCTGTTCCCTCTGGAATACAGAAAGCCAGTTAGTATGAGCTTGTGCCACGAGATCCAGCTGTCCACGGTAACGAGGAGGTAGTTGGCTTGGTCTCACCTCCCTGTCATACACGCAGGTTTGTCATTTCTCCCTTGCAACACAGTATTCCAGCGCAGGCTAGGTTTCTGAATTTTCCACCCTTAAAATGCTACAACTCAGTGAACATAATTACTAAAGAATATAATATTTTGCTAAATTTTCAGTGTCCCGAAAGCCATTACTAATGAAGACAGATCAAGTTCTGCTACTTTCATTAGGAAATAGACAAATCTTTCAACATGAACTAGAATCCAGACTTAGTGGAAAAAAGGGGTGTAAAGGCACTGTGATGTTCATTTAATTATTGATGAGTTCTCGTATAACATTTATGGCAGTCAGTATCAGTCAAGGTAAATGCAGTAAATATGTCTCATTTTATTGGATTGCTACGTTACAGCAATCTAATATGAGTATACATAGAGCTTAAGACATGGTGTTACAGACTTTGTCTTAAGTATTCTGCATTAATTAAATAATTAAATTAAAATTATATATTTATATATATATTTAATATATATATTTAATTATATTTAATTAAAAAATTAAATATTCAAACACATTTGATTGTTAAGTCTCTTATTAATTTTATCACTATCATTATATATTACTATGAGCTACAAAATTGAGAAGGCATATTTCGTAAATATTTTCTGGTTAAACAGTCTGCTAACTGGCAACATGAATTTTTTAATCTCTCATGAGGTGGGGTCCAATATTGGCATTTATTTCAACAGGGGTAAAATGTAATCTCTCATGCCCTGGCCTATGCTTTTTCTTATTTTTCCCTCCTCTCTGTAGAATAGTTTTTAAAATTGCTTTCATGCAGTCCTTTTCAATGGATTTTATTTGCAAGGCTTCTTATGTTGAAATACACCAAATATACAAGTTGAGATTTATAGATTATGCACAGAAGATACTTTATAAAGAATATGCCTGCATGCTTTTCTGCATGTACATTACAGAGGCATATGGACAGATAATCACACTTTAGATATTATACAGTTAGATGAAAGAGATTTTTTTTTTCTTATTTCAGGTTTCTTTTTCCTCTCTGTGTTTCTGAATAAAAGATTTGTGGAAAGTGTAATATTCATGATTAGGATATTATTCCCTTATCCCTTAGATGCTGTTTTAAAGCAATTTTCCTGATGCAGCAGCAGCTACATCTTCACCATATTCTAGCTCAAAAAACCACACCTATACTTGGATGGCAACATTATTCGTATTTCACTATGAAAGATAATAAGACTTTTATATACAAAACTCAAATTTCACTCAGATAGTGATTTTTTTTGTCAGGCAAAGATAATATCAGTATTCTTATAGAAGTAAATAAGTCTTACATTTCTGTTACACTGATTTCCAACTCTGAGTGTTTCTTTAATACATTTACATGAATACTTACAATATTACAATGATTTTGAGCCCACAAGATCTTAACAGACAGAGAACTGGGAGAAAATTCTGTTTGATTTTCACTTTTGTTTGGAAATTTAGCTGGTGCTTTCTCACAACAGAAGAGCGTACTGCATTTTGCAATTACAGCATGTAGCATTAGATGTCTTTCCCAGCAAAAATGCAGGCCTGCACTATATGCTTAACATTATGTAACATATTTTATACTAAAAAGGCTCAATTGACAGCCTATGGCTGCTGAATTTTAGCATTACTATGTGGGTTATTTAATTCCATCCTGTAATTGAATAGCCCCTCACTGTTCTAGTAGCCACTAGGCCTATATTTTTACCTTTTCAGGTAACCATTTAAAACCAAAATATTCTGGAGTATCAATTAAGTGGAGAAGATGACATGCTAATGAAAAGAACACCAGTAATTCAGTCAGCAGATACCTACCAGTCATGGTAGATGCCATCTTTTTTTGATCTTCCAAAGTGCTTTCACTGCTGCAGTTTTTTGACCTGAACTTAAATCTGACCCCCTCTAAGTTTTCTTATTCAGTGCAAACCAATTTGTTATAATTTAAAAATTCTATGTGACAGAGAAAAATTTATTGGCTTGTTGCTCACATTTCATTCCATAACTTTCAAAGGTAGCATCTTCTCCTGGACTTATGTACTATTTCTCTATAGGCTGAGATTTCTAAAAGAACTTGGATATGTTATTTACTTATGAAGGCATCTACAGCCTTAATCTTCTTTTATCCAGTTAAAAGAAACGTGATAAACGTGCCACGTTTATCACTCACCATAACACCCCTCATAACACTAATCAGCAAGAGGTGCTAAAAAGCAAAATTAGCTTAATCAGCAGAACCTTTGTTCTTCTTACCCAGTCCTAATTTCTGTCCAAAGGTAGGTTTTGAAACACCTCTAAAATCACTATTTTTCCCAAGGAAAAGGGGAAGTAAGTTTAAAAATCATTATTACTTCTGAAGAACTATGTCTTATCACCTATCTCATAACCAAAATAATTGCTCACACTATCAACAGCACATCTAGAAGGGAGAAAGGTGAAATAGGGGGTGGCTAGGGCTGCATAAGGCCTTGTGTACCAGAGCTGAATTTAATTGTGCACCTTTAAACTCTCCTACGATCTCCTTGTTTTGTTCATCCAGCCGTGGTAGCTATGTGGGTTTTGAAAAGTTGTGATCTTAAAGAAGATAACGGGATTGATTCAAAGCAGGTGTAAGTCAGAGATTCTCTAGATAATGAAGACCATAAATTCCCAAAACAGACCATTGGGCCAGCCTGAGATTGCCAAACAGTGCAGAGTTTTGGAATAATTTCTTACTGTCAGAAGCTGATTAAATTATACTACCTTAATGCTGAATACTTTCATGTGCCATTGAAGTTTATCCTGAAAAATTACCAGCTGGGAGAGATAGTGTGTAACAGACTAGATGTGATAGGAAATGTTTTTCTGTCACATACGTACTTTTGGGTTAATTTCACAGACTTCTCAGAAATGATTCTGGGCTTAGATCAGCGTAACTGACAACTGAATATATTCTTAAATCCCTGTGACGTTTAAGGCTGTGGTAAATATATGCTCCAAGCAGATGATTAGCGATTTCAAACTTTTGAATACTATTTTGTGAACTGTGATGACACCAATGGAAGGGTATGGACAAAGGCAGCAAAGGGACCAGCTTTCTGATGTGAGTGAAAGTGGAAGATACGCTGTTATCTCCAAGGTCCTAGAGACTCTCTTCTGTCTTTAGCTGTTAGAAAGCCAGATCTGGGAATTCGCTATACTTTTAAAACTTGACTTCTGTAAGTATGAGCTGTAAAGAGCAGTACCTTTAAACACTTGTAGTGGTTTTGAGTTCGCCAATCCAATTTAAGTGCAATAATTTAAATTTGGGCCTATTATTTAGGATATTTCCCTCTGTGAAATAAGGATTAGGAGAAGCAAAGCAGGCTCAAACTTTAAAGAATAGAAAGAAAGTTTTATTAACAGAACTAAAAGGAAAAAAAAAGAAGAAAAAAATAATAAAAATTAGATTAAACCTTCAGAAAACCTGTCCTCCTCCCCTCCAAACTTCTCTTTCAGATATTTCCCCACTGCCAATGCAAAGACACAAAATCTGATGTTTCTCAGTCAGTTTACCACCTCTGGAATAACCTTTCTTCAGTTCACTTAGAGAGCGGAGTATCTCTTAGCCATACTATGGAGATTCTCCACAAGAAAACAGTTCTCTCGTGGCTTCAGCATCACAG
>VZTF01007689.1:281120-324418 GCA_013397755.1 Cnemophilus loriae | reverse complement strand
AGCGAGGGGGGCTGCTGGAGGTGGCCAGAGGTGGGGGCCTGACCCAGCCCGCGCCCAGAGCAGCAGGGGCTGGGCCAGGCTCACCGGCCCGAGGCCAGGAGGGGCTTGGCCCGGTGGATGGTAAAAGGGGGCCAGGCCCTGGCCCTCCGGGAGCCAGAGGGGAGGGGAGACGGGAGAGCCCTAAGGCCTAGCCTGGCAAGAAACCCTCTCTCCGCCCCCTGTTACCTGTTGGAACGCCAGAAGCCAAAGAGGAAGTTCCAAGTGTCCAGCTCCCTAAATACTGTATCTCGCAGAGGGCGTACCTTAAATGTCATTGGCCTACGACACCCTGCCACGTCCAAAGGACCTGGCAGGGTGAAATTCACCTAGAAACCTGTCAACCCACGACAACACTGAACTCCAGCACAGAAAAGAAATATCCTGAATACACAGATATCAGAAGGAGTTTAATAGAATTCCAGCCATATGACCATTTTTGAGAATATTATTCCCCAAAATTTGAATGCAGATTCCTCCAGTTATTCTCTTTAAAGGAAAAACGTCCTGAAGATATTCGTTTAATTGGTTATAATAAACCTCTAGATAGACTTGTAAAGCTAATTGTCTTGCTTACATGAGTAAGGAGGCTCTTAAAATCACTGGTACAAATTCCCTGCTGGCTTAGATTAGTATAACTCTAGAAAATTCAGTTGAGATACACCACCATAAACAAAATTAGTAGGTGGGGAATGAGACGAAACGGACTTCTGTTATTCTGAAATCTGTGTGATTCTCCTTTCTTGCATAGGCTACATTCCAAAACCAGGCTCCAATTTTGCACAAGATCGATAGAATTATGTCTGGTTCTGTCTGGTTCTCATTGGAGTTTTCCATATTCCGCACATACAATGACAGATTTATTGCCTGTCACTGAGTAGAATGAAATACAGCAATAAGGAAATGTAGTCCATTTTGACTTTAGAAGCAAAAGCTTAATTAAATCAAAGTACTGGCACATTCAGTTCTCACACAGACCTGAATAAATTGTCAAATAACTCCAGTCACTTTGATAATGATTCCTTAAATATATATCCAAAAGAAAACAGCTTGTATCGGCACATTTTTCTTATCATAAATTACTCCCATAACACCAGATACTATCTGAGAAACTATCTGATATTCTTGTATATGCTGATATGCAAGTAGTCTGCTTTTGAGCAATCGTATTGTATTACACAAGAAGTCTGCTGTATGTATTTTCAGCACAATAAATAAAGTACATATACATTGGAAAAACACCATGCTCACAACATGTCAAAAAAATAGAATGAGAAGCAAAGGTGAAATGAAAAAAAAGAAGAGAAGAGAAGAGAAGAGAAGAGAAGAGAAGAGAAGAGAAGAGAAGAGAAGAGAAGAGAAGAGAAGAGAAGAGAAGAGAAGAGAAGAGGACTGCTAAATAAGTGAGCCATACTTAAGTAAGAGGTGATAATATGTATCTTTCATTCTAAGCAGTGCCTTTTTCTTCACTTTTTATAGATGAATGGGCTGGAAATATCACACCTAGGTCAGTTAAGAGTAGGATGTCTCTTTACTTTGTTCAACCTGAATCAAAGCTCCTAAGCAAGTATTGTGCGGTGAGTACAGGGGTCAGTGAGGAAGGCATCAAGTCTTTTCATCAGAGAAAAATGATGTTATAAAGCTTAAGCTCCTTCAAAGGCTCTCAGGTAAAAAAAATATATTCCACTAAAGGTAGAACAGAAAGAAAACCCAGACAACCTCCCTTTCTTTATTCATCACAATTAAATAATCAGAGATACACAGAGATACACATATTTGACTGGCTACAGCACATTTTCTGGCTTGTTTTGGTTTTGGAAGAGCTAGTTATTAAGAGCTTTTTATTTTTCAGTTTCAAAGGACTAGACTCCCACTGACCATGTGAATCCATGATGGAATAAGATTTAAACTCACAGTTAAAGATGGTATTGATTATTTTGGCTGATGTGAGGGTATGATGTCTTATGTCTAAATTTCCTTGGTCTAAAACCACACAGGCCTCTTCTCAATCTGACTTCCACATGCTGTGAGAGAAAGTGTTCAAGCTGTAGGGTAAAGGAAGAAAAAGTATTAAAATAATGAACACTTAGGTGTAAACGTTAGATTGTTTGGCTAAGGGAAGTGGGTCTTGCTAGCCATATTGTTGCTGGAAACCAAATGGTGGGTCAGACCACCACATCTTTTCTTACTTTCTGCTTTTGCACTGAAATCATTCACCTTCAATATCTCGGAGATGCTCCTGCATCTATATTGCCTTCTAGAAGTGTGATATTCACAGATGGTGGAGGTCTCATAAAGTGGAAATACCCCATCGTTCTGGTTACGTGCTCCTTAAAAAAAAAAAAAAAAAAAAAAAAGTCATTATGGAGAGGAAAGGCCATTCCTTGCTGCAGTTTCTCCTGCTACTGGGAACATACTAATAGTCTGCTGCTGTGCTAGCTGGAGATGGGAAAAAAGAATAAATCTGAGTGTCTTTTTCCTGTCCACTGATCTCAACAGCTGCTTGTGGAAAGGACGAGACAGAGTTCAGGTATTTGGCCACCCCTACCTTCTCCGACAGGTTCATGTCAATTCAAATTCAAGACCAACTTTCCCAGAGGAATTTTTAATTCCAGTTTTCCTACCAAAATATGTGTCTATGAAGTCATTTTCCATGAAAAATTATTCTACATTATATTTGAAATTTGGAAGATGTTATTTCAAATGCTGTTGTGTTCAAGGTGGCATTTCTTTTCTCTAGCGTCGTCTGGGTATAGGAATGGTCCTCCCACCACAGCTCTGGAGATTTGCAAACAGTCAGGCCTCTGGCTCTTGTTGGCTCTGGTATCTTATTTTCCTTTAAAGTCTTTCTAAAACTGCTAAATAAAATAGTACAGGTTCTTTATTCCCTTTTCACATAGTAGCTGTTGCAGTTCTCCAGTCTTCTGTTTCTAGACTGTTACTAGGACTCTTTTATCCACTTCACAGAGACCCAGCCCACTTACTGTGTGTAGTACAATAACTGACAGTGTTATACTTAAAACATAATACAAATAGCAAATTATTAAATTATGAAGATCATAACTGCAGTATGTCAGTGAGATTAAACTGTGCATCTTCTTCACAATAAAATTGAATATTTTTTACCTCGCAGGTTTCTCATAATTAGCATATTCAAATAGAATCTCTGCACTAGTTAATCTCTAAAAATTGAATTTTGCATGTGTTATATTTAAAACTCACAAGTAAATTGTCTCTGAGAGATAATCTCTCTCTTATTTTCCAGTTTCAAATTTGAAGGTAAAGAACTTCACTGTTTCTGTGCTTATTTATGCTGCGAATTCAGGTGGGAACTGCTTCAAATGGGAGTCTTGTAAAAGAATAAGCAGCTTCTCTCTGTTAGAGAGGAGGGTGGTTTCTTTTATTCCCTTTGCAGCTCTGGAAAAGGGCTATCAGAGCCTGAAAGAACATTTACAGAAGTCATTCTTAAATGTCTGTCCATCTTATCTTAAGATAAAAATCCCACAGATACTGAACCTTCCTCCAGTTGCTACACAGCATACAACAAATGGAGGTAATCTGTTTATTTGAGAGCTGCCAGTTAGCCCAAACACTACATCGGGTGCTCAGGAGTTGTCTATCAGCTTCAGTGTATGTGGAGAATGAGCCAGCTAGTCATGTAGCTATTGACTTTAATTTAGCTAACTGTTTATACCAGCAGGCTGATCTGTACCTCTGTTCAGTTGAAAAGTTGGTTTAAATGATCCCTGCTGCTGCAAGCTCAGCATATCTTTGTGAAAATTTTCAGTCTTAATTGAATTCGTGTAAATGAACATATATATATGTGTCCGTGTGTGTTAATTTGCCTTTAGAGAATGATATAATTTTATTTTAATAATCTCTTTATTTAACAATTTCTTGTGTCATTTTAAGTTCTCAAACAATGAATCTTTTTTTTTGCCATAATTTTGGCATTATTTCATCCATTAAAGACAATTTCTTCATTACAGAGTTCTTTTGAGTCCTCTCCTCTCAAAAAGAAAGCTTTATAAATAATGGACTTTTTGGCTTAATGCCTAACCAACATCTTCTGCTGTTGTTGTTATTTTCATTGTTATTTTGGCAATTAAAATATTTTTAAAGCTGAATTTGAATTATTCCCACAAGTGTAAAGGAAAAGGCATTTAATAAGTAAAGAGAAGATGTCTCCACCATTATCAATGTCATCTAACTCCCAACATGTTAACTCTTCAGCCCTAACAAAAAATATGCCCAGAACACAAATTTTAGTTCTTCTGTCGAGGCAAAGATTTGAGCCTGATTTGTTATAATTCTAACAATAAATAGCTTTCTAATACTTCTACTTCTTATAAAAAATTTAGGTTTTTGTTGGACTGTAAGGAAAGAGAACAAATAAAAAATCTCATTGCTGAACATTCCTCTCCTTAGGTGATGAAACCCAATATTCCATACCTTCTCCAATGAACACCTATTAGGAGTTAAGCAATGTATCAATGGCTACACAGAGCATGCAAGCTTTCTCCACAGGATATAAGTTTTCAACGTTAATCCTTCCATGAAATGACTCAATAAGGAGTTAGGGTCCAAGTCTTCCTTCAGGTGTGTGCCTTCAGCCAGAAATGGCTTAAGGACCACACATCTGCACCCTCACTAACTCTGCCTGTAGTGGGAGAGAGTCCAAAGGGCAAAAATGAGAATACTTGTGGGTTGGGATAAACCACTTAAATAAGGCAAAAAAGAGGAAACCCCCTCCAAATGTTGCAAAAACCCAGTCTCTCACCACCAGAATATCAATGCCCAGCCAGTACCCAAGCAAAAGAGACTTTGGAAGAATTTCCACCCCTCTCCATTCTTTATTGCTGAACACGGCATTCTAGGGAATGGGATAGCTCTCTGATTAAGGCAGTTCAGCTGCCTTGGCTATGCCCTCTTCTAGCCAGCCTTCTTCCTGGAGGGAAAAAGAGGTAAATAGAGATGGCCATCGTGTTGTGCAAGTACCGTTCAGCAATAGCTTAAACATCAATAACTATCAGCAAGTCTAAAATAACTAATCAGCAAGTATCAATACAGTTTCTGTCACATAAGCCACAGCACCACATGAGACGCTGTGAAGAAAATTATCTCCATGCTATTGCAATTTATACCTTATTTCATACCATTTGTATTTTGCTCGGGTACTACATTATTTAATCTATTTTCATAAGACACCACCTTACTCTTCCCCACCTTTTGACATATTTACGGATATAATTCCCTTCATTCTCTTCATGGACTACACCCATTCAAATATCCATTCAAATGTCCATTCAGTTAATTTAGTCCTTGAGTTGGGTTCCACAAGTTTTGATGGTCATTCAGGACAGGAGACATGGTGTGTTAGGTTATTGCTGTATTTGGCCAATTCCTTACAGGGTATTTCCTCCATTTGTTTGTGTGACTCTTGCTTTGGGACTTCTGACCTAGAACTGTGACATCACACAGCAATGGCAATGTACAACTGAGACCATAGATGATTTTCACCCAAGGTAAAACCTCCTCGAGGTGCGCATTGGATTTCCCCATCATTTTTTGTTATCCTTCAAGGTCCTCAAGCAAAAGGAATCTTGTGAATGAGTTTGCCTTTTCCTAATCCGTACTTTCTCAGAGTCACTAATGCGCACTACGGTAACTGTATGTCCTACAGTACGTAGGGATTTTATTTGGGCAGAATGTGGTTGTCCAGCAGACCCTCTAGTGTTAGGCAGCCAAGTGACCTCTGCTGGATCTGTATCCCAAATGATTGAAGGTCCCAGCACCCATCACTCAAAGTGTAGTTTTTAACTGTTCAATTAAAAGCTGATGCGTGATAGGTCAATGTGTCCGTGAGTACAATAGTCTGATTTGATTTATACTGGAGTACTTTCTTGCCTTGAGGTTTGTTTTTCAAGGCTCAGGATGTTGTTTCAGGTAGTGGTGTTGGTCACTCTTCGTGTTTTCAGCCATCTAGTAATAGTTTCCTCTGTTGTAAGTGAGTAGGTTTAATCTTGGCATGTTTCTGGTAATGTGATACGATCAGCATGCTAGGCCTCCCCATATTAGTATCTCAGGCATCGTCCTCCATTCCAGAAAGCCAAGCTTTACCCATTTGAGTCTTTTGAATATGGCAGGTTTTGCATTCCCAGGATATCCTGTGCAATGGCCTCAATTGGTCATATTCATCCTGCGAGCACAATGCTGCATCCCTTCCTTGGTGTCCTGATGCATCATGGGTCCCTTGAGCAATGAATAAAGTATTGATGTCCTTTCACCAGTGTTTAGATCACCAGTCCTAAACGCAGCACTATACAGACTGCTTAATTATGAAGAAAATTAACTCCACCCCAGCCAAACCCAGTACAATGATGGATTAAGATGAGCTGTTGTGTATTTCTCATACCTAGCTACTCATATGAAGAAAAAACCACCAAAATCTAAATGGTAAAACCTTTCCCAAGGGGACTACCAACTTAGGGTAAATATTCAAACTATAGGCTAAATTAACTTCTCTGTAAAAAGACTATGGAAACCCTAGGTTTGCCACTCTTTATCTTTACATTATTTTCCTTTATTGCAGTCTCAAGTGTTCTGTGTTGTTTTTTCAAGTCACTGTAGATTATTCTGACTTGATTTTTTAAACCTCCCAAGGAAATAAATACACTTTTTAGTATTTCTATGCACTTTTTACCTTTCTGAGTTATTCCAAACCTGGTCAGTCTGCCACAGTGTAATAAGTTTGAAAGGAACATCTCAGGATAAACCTTCAGTGGAGAGAGAGAGGGTGTGAGCAGGGAAGAGGGATACTGGAAGGCAAGGGTGGGAAGGAAAAGCCAGGGAAGAGTGACTAACTTCAGACACTGCCATCATGAAAGCAGAATTATACTTCAAGCATGTGCGTTGCACTGCAAATAGACCCATTTCATTTACTCTCCTGAAATGCAATGACAAAAAGCAGAAAACAGCCACCTCTGAGAAATTGAATTCAGATTCAGTTGCATCCCGCAGGCAAGGAAAACATAACTTCCAGATAGATTATTAAAAAAAGAATGAGAAATTCATGTGCAAATTTGGCAAATTGGATGGTATGTTTCTCACAGAATGATAGAATCATAAAGGTTGGAAAAAACCTTTAAGATCATCAAGTCCAACTGTCAACCTAGTACCATCATCATGCTGACCATTAATTCACGTCCTCAAGTGCCATATTATGAGGATGCCCACACCACCACTTCCCTGGGCAGTGTCTTCTAATGCTTTATAACTCTTCGCGTGCAAAAAAAATAATTCCTAATATCTAATCTAGATGTCCCCTGGTGCAACTTCAGGCCATTTCCCCTCATCCTGTCACTTATTAGCCGGGAGAAGAAATTGATCTCCACACTGCTACAACCTCCTTTCAGGTAGATGTAGAGAGTAATAAAATTCTCCTGAGCCTCCTTTTCTCCAGGCTAAACCATAAAGCCCAGCTCCATCAGCCAGTCCTTGTAAGACTTGTGCTCTAGACTCTTCCCCAACTCCATTGCTCTTCTCTGGACATGCTCCAGGACCTCAGTTCCTGTAGTGATTGTCTATTGAACCGAACACCAAGCCAACCCTGTACCTGGTATTAATACAGGCTAGGGGATGAACAGATCGAGAGCAGCCCTGCCTAGGGCTCATGTTGAGGGTGTTGGTGTATGAGAACCTCAACACGAGCTGGTAATGTGCACTCGCAGCCTGAAAAGCCAACCATATCCTTGGCTGCATCCAAAGCAGCTCGGCAAACAGGTCAAAAGAGGTGATTTTGCCCCTCTGCTCTGCTCTGGAGAGACCCTACCTGTGGTGCTGCATCCAGCCCTGGGATCCTCAGCACAGGAAGGACATGGACNCTTCTCTGGACATGCTCCAGGACCTCAGTTCCTGTAGTGATTGTCTATTGAACCGAACACCAAGCCAACCCTGTACCTGGTATTAATACAGGCTAGGGGATGAACAGATCGAGAGCAGCCCTGCCTAGGGCTCATGTTGAGGGTGTTGGTGTATGAGAACCTCAACACGAGCTGGTAATGTGCACTCGCAGCCTGAAAAGCCAACCATATCCTTGGCTGCATCCAAAGCAGCTCGGCAAACAGGTCAAAAGAGGTGATTTTGCCCCTCTGCTCTGCGCTGGAGAGACCCTACCTGTGGTGCTGCATCCAGCCCTGGGATCCTCAGCACAGGAAGGACATGGACCTATTGGAGCAAAGATGGTCAGAGGGATGGAGCACCTCTCCTACAAGGACAGTGCTGAGAGCATTGGGATTGTCCAGCCTGGAGAAGAGAAGGCTTTGTGGTGGCCTAATTGTGGCTTTCCAATACTTCAAGGGAGCCTTCAGAAAAGCTGGAGAGAGACTATCTGGAAGGTCATGTAGTTACTGGACAGGGGGAAAGAGATTCAGACTGAAAGAGAGTAGGTTTAGATATTTACTGTGAGAATGGTGAGGTACCAAAACAGGTTGCTCTGAGGTGTTGCAGATGCTCCATCCCTGGAAGTGCTCAAGGCCAGCTCAGACAGGCTTTGGGCAGCCTTGTCAAGCAAAAGGTGTCCCAGCATGTGACAGTGGGTGGTTGGGACCAGATCATCTTTAAGGCCGTTTCCAACACAAGCCATTCTATAAGCTGTGAAGAGTAGTGGCTGCTTCCTGTTCTTGTTTTTATTTCAAGCACCTTTTGGTTACTTTTCAAAGATAGCTAAATCAAATAAAATCAATTTAAGACAGTAGAATATTTCAAGTAATTTTAAATTTGGTTCAGCTTTGCATCTGCTGATGTAGCTGCCAGATTAAGATGCAGCTTTTTAGAATAGCAAACTGTATTCAAACAAAAGATTAAGCATTAGACATTTGGTGGATATTACTCGGAGAAGAATGGAAATGAAAGGGAAAATGTGACTGTGTTATGCTTATTCTGTAACTTGAGACTGAGTGTTTCACTTTAATTTGATTGCAAGTGCAAGATCTAGCATTGATCGGTTTAAGCATTGATCAGTTTAAGTTAAAGTGGGGAAAAAAATGAGTACTTATTGGTAAAAGAAAAAAATTACTTTTTGTAAAATAATAGCTTTCATATTTTTGGCTCTTTTTTTTCCTGGCTATAATAAAAAGAGGGTATTCTGAATTCAGAGATCGATTACGTCTTTTATAATTGCTCATGAATTATTTTTTTCTTTAATGAAAAAAACCACGTATTTTCTTAACTACTTGTTCCTCGTTGCCTCAGGGAACATACATTCTACCCTACAAAAACTGAGCAGTTTGTATAGTTTAAAATAACCATTGAAATGGTATTTTCAATTTCCTTTTATAACTCCACAAACATTAACTTTATCAGCATTTATACATTACAGGAGGAAATTTCCTAGCAAAATATCCAAAATATCCAGAGAGATGTTTTAAAATTTCTCTTTGTATGACCCAAACTGTTGCTTTCTCTGTTGACATTTAGTGATGATTCTATCATTAATTACTTGATAATTTTGTTTCTTTTTAGAAGCAGGCAGGGTAGGAACAGTGCTCTTCTCCTGTTTCATAACATCTAACCCAGTTGGGATGCTAGAGGAATAGATTCAAATAGAAATCATTAATAGTAATGTGTGAACATGGGCGGATCAGAGCTGTAGGCAGAGGCACATAAAGATGCAATGACAGACACTTCCTTTTTCTCCTGTAATTTCCTGGTATATACTTACTGGACAAGTGAAAAACACAAGAGAAACACAAGAAACAATAAGTATCTAACACAAGAAGAGCTATGAAAACTCCTTACTGTGACTTGCATCTGGGTTGCAAACCTGATCTTATTATTATCAGCTGACAGCAAGGCCAATCCTCAAAACCTCTCTAAGGTTGAATTTTACACCTGTAAAGAAACTAAACTTAAATAATTATGGCTCTCTGGGAGAACATATCAAACCTGTCTTATATGCTATAAATGCATGTCTCCATTTCCTCCTGTAACTTCAAATTGTTATCATTAACTATTATTAATAATAGGAACAGTGAAGCGAGTTTCTTTCAAAAATCCAAGACTCATGAAGTCCTAAAATTTGTGGCCACACAGCATATTCATCCTAAACACAGGCGGGATTTTTACCTACCTCATCTTGAAGTCCTGGCTCCAAGATTTTCTAGTTTATTAGATTGACTGATTATATAACAGGCAAGATTTCCTCCTGGAATCTTGTTGTTTGAGCATTACGTTTCAATGTAATTAGCTATTAGCTAGTGGATTGAGAAATATATAATTAAATGTGAAAAGCCAAATGTGAGTGAATAGTAGTCCTAAATGCAAGAAATAGAGAGAATTGATTTATTTCCTAGTAATAGCAACATATTATTTTTAATAACTTTTGCAAAAGAAAAAACATATGCACTGTCTATTCTATCATGCACCCTTTATTAAGAAATCAATATTAGTAGAGTAGAGATAAAGCTCTAATGGAAGTTCTAACTGCACACAGGCTAGGAGGGCTTAAAAATGAAAATTATCAGCTTCCAATATCTGATATCTTTTCAACAGAAAACACTCTTTGAATTTAAGTCAGGGGACAGTGCAATGAATAACTCTGGTGGCATTTTATTCATTATTTCATAGTCCTTGGGATCTTGTAGGACTGAACCTACTGAAAATACTGATTGTATTCCTATTTTTTTATGTATTTTATATATCACACTTCTAGTTCTGTTTCATATTATGTGTATAACATTTCTAGGTCTCTAGTAATAACATTTTTTCGTTGCTTGTAAAATTTCTCTTTTGAGTGCTGGAGTGACAAGCTTTTGTCTATTTTTTTTTTTGTGTGCACTTCTGTGTGTTTATGTGTTTGTGTACACCTGGATGTAAACAGACCATTATTATTTACACATATATTATTAATAAATTGCTTCTTATTCCTGTCCTCAGACTTCTGGTGTTTTCTTCTCTCACAGTTGACTCTGTGATAGAAGACAACACAGAAAATTAATTCACTGGTTGAGAAGATGAAAGCTAATTTGCCACTCCTTGCCATGGTCAAAATAAATAGAATCCTTACCAGAAAAATATCATTCATTAAACTTTCCTGATTATCATAAATTCTGGTGACATAATTTGTCTTCTTGGCAGTCTTGTGATCTGAGACTGAGCAGTCCAACGAGACTGAGAACCTGCTGAGACATTACTTCTAGGATTTTACACTCTTTTCGAGAATTTCTGGAGTCCATCTACAAATATTAGGCAGTAACCATTCTAGGAACACACCTCTCTGAGATCCATAGGACCTTGCTTTCCCTTACAATAAAAATGACATGATTAATACTCTGTACATGGAGTGTAGAGAATCAGAGACTTGCCAAAAACCCCACGTTACTGATACCTCCGCATGTAAAACTCCACCAATTAGAAGTTAAACTGAGTGCACTGTGCTTAGATAGTGGTATAAAATTTTGCAGCTAAATCACCTTCCTTGCAGAGCTGGGGACTATATTCAACTCTTTCACAAGCATTTTAACTATGAAATATCTTCGTATCACAGAGGAAATGTGTCATGGTTTAGGAATGGTTCTCCCCAGTTCAGCACCCCCACCAAGACTTTTCAAACCATCTGCTGCTCTCTCTCACTCTCCTGTTTTCCTGCCCCTCTTCCCCTGTGGTGGGCTGGAGAAGAGAATTGGAGGCACGAAAGGTAAAGATCAGAGATAAGGACAAGTGCTGGAATAAGAACGATTTACTGGAAACAGCAATGAGATAAGAAAACAAACAGTAACAGCGACAATACTAATGACAGAGGGTACAACAAAGAAATTATTCACATGGAACCCATCAACAGACAGATGACTTCCTCTGCCACATTCTCTTGACCAGACTGAGATGCCTTCTCCCCAGAAGAGAGTCCCTTCCCCAATAACCCCAGCAATGACATGAGGTGGTATAAAATAACCTCTGGATCACAGCCACGGCACCTCCTGCTACTGCAAGAATTAACCCTGTCCTGGCTAGAACCAGGACAAAATGCATCAGAGAACTGACCGTACACGGTATATGAAAGAATAAGGGTAGCTGACATATGAACAATCACACAAAACGAGTAATGAATATTTGCATCACTTAATGAAAAAGAAGACATACTAAAGAAAAAAAACAGAAAAGCACAAATAAGAGTGGAAGAACAACATGTTAAGAAAATTATTAAGACATTTTAAATTTTTTGCCACATTGAACAAATATATTCCCATCTGAAGCTACATATAAACTATGGTTTAGGAATACTGTGGCAGAATCACCAAAATTTGAAATCAACATACTCGACAGGCTTCAAAAGAGCTGGTTGATACCAGCCGTCAACATGGTCTGTTGTTTATGAGCTTTCTTCCCTAACCCATCTTCAAACAGCATAATTGTAAGTTCGAAGTGAAATACAGTTCCCTAGCTCTCACTGATGCCAGCTTAATTCCTCTGACACTGTTGGCATGTGTTACACGTCAAAACTAAAGATGGTAAACAGTAATTGCTAAAAAGGTATTTAATTTCATGTAATCTAAATTTATTTTGTCTACTTTGATCTTAGTTCTCTGTGTGCTTTATTTTACACTGCCATAGCAGCATGAAAATTCTTCTAAGGGTAAAATTAGTCCTGCCTTCCTAAAACAAAATGAAGACAAGAAGTTATTTAGAGGTAATATTTACAAGTTGCTGATTCTCATTCAATTTGATCCTTTTCAGTGTGGACCTGCCAGTTCTTGGAATACAGAAATGCAGACAATGAGAGAGCAGAAAGTTAAGAAACCTTGTCACCCTCTGGAGTACAGATATGAGATTCATTGCTTTCCTGCCAGAGGCCATTGAACCTACATAGCTTAATTGTAGCAAAAATCTTTTGTGTTCAGCTGGAGTAAGAAAACAAGCAGTTTCCATTTCTCTGTCCTAACTTAACCCAGAACAAAATCATCCAGTTTCAGGTTTGATTTAAGCAAACCACCTCAGTTTACATTAATGGAGACCTAGAGCCCATGCAGCCAATGTGCATGTGACCTCATCAGAATTGCAGCATCTACATCTACACACTCAGGGCACAAGAGCATCCACCACATTAATTGTTTCTTAAGTGATTATGCGTCATGGCTCTGAAAGCAGTTTGGGTCATAAATGGGGATTTCAGGAATATTAGTCCTGCTTGTTACATCTCTTAAACTACGCTGCAAACCTAGCTGCTTAATATTTAGAGAGAAAAAGATGTGCTTCAGGTCTAAATGAAGAAGTATTTCTGACCAAACTGAAACCTAAAGGAATTCGAACTCTGGAATTTGCCACTAAAAGCCATAGCCACAGTAGTTCACAAAGCCATTTAGAATATCCTGCAGCCTATATTTTAAAAATTTCAATCACTGCCTTTTATAATTTTATGTACATACTACATGATTTTGTTCCCCTGTTTCCTGGGTACAGAGACAGGGGGGTGAAGCTTTTGGTGCTGTTTTTTCAGTACCATTCACATCACAGTGAGGAGCAGGTGTATGTGGTTTCAGCAGGAAAAAAGCTGGGGCTGGAAACAAAAAGTGTGCCATTTTTGCCTGGCTCTCTTCAGGAAGAAGGTCCTAGGCTAGCCTGATGGAGCTAGCCCCACCGCTGCCACCAGCTGTTCCTTTCCCCCTTCCTCTGAGTTGCAGGTTTTGTGGTTCGATGCTGGAAGACAGTGATAGTGAGCCCAAGATATCACCTCGAGGAAAAGAAAGGGGAGCAAGAGTGGCAGCAGCAGCGTGAGGGCAGAGCTGTGGGGCCCAAGTCCCAAGAGAGCTGAGTGGAGTGGCACTAACGCCACAGGGATCTGTGTGGAGTTGAGCCAGTGGAACGGAGTGGTCTGAGAGGGCAGCACAGATGATCTAGCTTCCAAGAGGTTTGTTTGCCTTAGCTTGCCACTGCTGGTTTTGGACTGGGGGTGGGTGAGGAGACATTAAACTGTGGAAGCCCTCATTCGTCACGTTGCTTTTGTTTTCCCGAATACCACTGGCCCCAGTGCAGGGCCAGTTGCTATCTTGCCTTTGTCTGGGAAACCATGTCAGGGGCTGTCTTCAGGAAGTATTTTTGTTTGTTTGGTGGTGATATTTTTTTTGTGAATAAAACACCTTGTCTCCTTCCTACACTCTTTGTCATTAATATTATGATTATTGTGATATTCAGTAAACTGTTACTCCAATTTATAATCTCTGCCAGTGTTCCTCCATTTTCAGAAGATGCAGGGGGAGAAGAGAGCAGCTTGAGTGGGTTTAACTTTCTAAATAGGCTTTAAAGCCAGTACACCTTCATATCATTTTGGGAAAAATTTTGGTGTATTTTATTTCATTGCTTATTTCCAGCCATAAAATAACTTAATTTTCTACAACATTCTTTCTCTGAATAACAAAATCAGCTATTACAGCAGTAATATTCAATGTGCTTACCTTTTGGGAATACGTTTTTGCACAAGTTCTTTTGTATGCTGCAGACTGCAAAAGCATTCTGAATATTCACAGAGTATTATTATGCTTGCATCTAAAGTATCTGAACAACAATTACAAAAAGGATGATGCATGATTGAAGGTTTATGATTTTGAAATGGAGAAAATATATTTTTTTCATGGAAGTTCAAATCAGGGTATTGTAAGCAGACTTGAAATTCAGCCCTTACTAAAGTGCTTTTTAAAATTCATACCTTGTTTCTTGGCCGCTTTTCTACCAAAGTTTTAATTTAATTGCTTGCATTTGTTTGTCTGACTTTAAAAAGGCTTATGTCTAAGCAGAACAGTGTCGACTTCTCACGGACCTGTACCTGGTATCTACATTATACCAAAAATTTTTCTTAAATATAAATGGCCCTTCAAATAAGTGTTTGCTACTGTTTCAAATGAATCTTGCCACATGAATCTTTTATATAAATTTTCTAGTTTTGCTGTTACCCACTTCCTAATCTGCATTAGCAGTATTTGTTCTTGTTTTTTTGGCGCTTTTATTTTTCTTTATTGAATTACAGGTCTGCTAGTCATCTTATTTTAGACTTCTACTTAACAGTGCTCTTTCTACAGTTCTGGCCCTTCCCGTTCAACACACATTACTCTACCAAACTTCACTATCTTTAAACATCACTGTAGAGGTGATTTAAAACAAAGCAAAATGTTCAATTTCAAAGAATTTGAAGAACGTTAATCTTGAAGAAGAATCCCATGGTTAATGGGAGGAGAACATTCTAAATAAAAGGAATACTGCAAGAGGAGGATTTATTTTCCTTTGCTAAAAATTTTCTAGAGTTATCCTTGTTAATTCTGGCTGTCTGGAAACCAATGCAAAGCATTTCACAGAATCATAGTATCACAGAATGGGTAAGGTTGGTAGGGATCACAGTGGGTCATCTGCTCCAACCTCCCTGTTCAAGCAGGGTCATCCTGGAGCACATTGCATGGAATTGTGTACAGAAGGTTCTTGAATATTTCCAGTGAGGAAGACTCCACACTCTCTCTGGACAACCTGTTTCAGTGCACAGTCACCCACACGGTGAAAAGGTTTGTCCTCGTATTCAGATGGGATTTCCTGTACATCAGTTGCTGCCCGTTGCCTCTTGTCCTATTGCTCAGCACCACCGAGTGGAGCCTGGCTCCATCCTCTTGTCATCCTCTCTTCAGAAGCTTACTTTGATGAGCTCCTCTCTCAGTTGTCTCTTCTTGAGGAAGAACAGGGCCAACTTTCTCAACCTTCCTTCATAAGAGAGATGATCCTGTCCCTTAATCATCTTTGTAGCCCTCCTTTAGACTTGCTCCAGGATCTCCATATCTCTCTTGTACTGAGGAGCCCAGAACTGGACACAGCACTCCTGAAGTGGCCTCTGGAGCAATCCTTCTACTAGGCTGACTAGAGGGGCAGGATCATCTCCCTCGACCTTCTGGCAATACACTTCCCAGTGCACCCCAGGATACCATTGGCCTTCTTGGCCACAGGGGCCCATTGCTGGGCATGGGCAGTTGTCATGGACAGTTTATTGTCCACCAGGTCCCCTAGGTCCTTCTCTGCAGAGCTGCTCTCCAGCAGGTCAGGTCCCGGGTGTTACTGGTACCTGTGGTTATCCTTTCCTAGTTGTAGGACTCTGCATTTGCCTTTGTAGAACTTCAGGGAGTTCTTCTCTGCCCATTTCAAACCTGTCAAGGTCCTTCTGAGGGGCTGCACAACACACTTTGGTATCGGCCACTGTTCCCAGCTTTGTATTGGCCACTCCTCCCAGCTTTGTATCATCAGTGAACTTGCTGAGAAGGCATCTTCCCTTTCATAGAAGTCAATAACAAATAACTTAAACAATACTGGGCCCAGTATTGAACCTTGATGGACAACTCTTGTGACAGGCTTCCAAATAGACCCTGTGACAATGATTTGGACACTCTAGAAGCTGATATGCAGCCAGTTTTCCATCCACTGCCCACTCATCCAATCCACACTCCCTGAATTTGTCTATGAGGATTTTGTGAGAGACAGTGCTGAAAGCCTTTCTAAAGGTAGACAATATCCATTGCTCTCACCTCATCATCCAGGTAGTTGTTTCACTTTAGAAAGCTATCAGGTTGTTCAAACATAATTTACCTTAAGTGAATCCATTCTGACTGCTCCTGACCACCTCCTGCCCACATGGATAGAGATGGCCTCCAGAACTAGGTTCTCCATCGCCTTTCCAGGAACTGATAGGATTGGTAGTTCCCTGGGCCCTCTTTCTTGCCTTTTCAGAAGACTAGTGACATTTGCTTTCTTCCAGTCCTCAGGCACCTCTCCCCAGCTCCATGACCTTTCAAAGATGATGGTGAGCAGCCTTGCTGTGGTTTCCACCAGCTCTCTCAGCACTCAAGGATGAGTCCTGTCAGGGCCCGTGGACCCATGGATGTCAAGTCTGCCTAGATGATTCTAATCTGTCTCCTTGACCAGGAGTCAAAGAGAATTGGGTTAGAGTCTGTCTGCTTTCCGAGTTTCCTTTACCCTGATTGCCTGGAGTAGAGTTTTCTGAGGGATGATCTTGTCAGTGAAGATTGATGCAAGGAAAGCTTTCAGTAAGTCTGCCTTCTCTGCATCCTTTCTTACCAGGCTTCTCCCACTAGCAATGGGCCCACGTTATCCTTTGTTTTCCTTTTATTATTCATGTACTTGGAAAAGCACTTCTTGTTGTTGTTGATGTCATTGGCTGGATTTAATTTCAGGTGGGCCTTGGCCTTCCTTGTCATGTTTCTACTTACTTTGACAACCTCTGTATTCATTCCAAGTGGTCCAACCTTGCTTCCATCTTCTCTGTGTTTTATGTTTATGCTTGAGTAATGACAGGATTTCCATGTTCATCCACACATGCCTCTTGCCCCCTTTGTTCAATAGGGATGCATCTTTCTTGAGCCTGCAGGAAGTGATGCTTGAATATCAACCAACTCTTTTGGATCCTTCTCAGCTGCAGGTTGCAGCTGTCCCATAGGATTCTTCTAAGAAGATTCCTGAAGAGGTTAGCTCTCCTGAAGTCCAAGGTTANAGGTGGGCCTTGGCCTTCCTTGTCATGTTTCTACTTACTTTGACAACCTCTGTATTCATTCCAAGTGGTCCAACCTTGCTTCCATCTTCTCTGTGTTTTATGTTTATGCTTGAGTAATGACAGGATTTCCATGTTCATCCACACATGCCTCTTGCCCCCTTTGTTCAATAGGGATGCATCTTTCTTGAGCCTGCAGGAAGTGATGCTTGAATATCAACCAACTCTTTTGGATCCTTCTCAGCTGCAGGTTGCAGCTGTCCCATAGGATTCTTCTAAGAAGATTCCTGAAGAGGTTAGCTCTCCTGAAGTCCAAGGTTATAATCTTACTTGCTGCCCTGCTTCCTTCCCACCTGACACTGAACTCCACAATCTCGTAGTCTCTTCAGCCATGTCTGCCCTCAACCGTCACATAGAGTGATGAGTTCGGCTGGTTAGAGCACAGTGCTAATAGCACCAAGGCTGTGGGTTCAATCCCTGTATGGATCAATTACTTAAGAGCAGGGCTTGATGATCCTTGTGGGTCCCTTCCAACTCAGAATAATCTCTGATTCTCCAACAAGGCCTTCCCCCTTTGTTAGGATGAGGTCAAGCAGCACATATTTCCTGGTGGGATTCTCCCCTGCCTGAAACAGGAAGTTGTCATTAATGCTTTCCAGGAGCCTCCTGGATCACTTGTGCTTTGCTGTGTACCGTTGTATCCAGCAGACATAAGGGTGGGTTAAGAAGCGGTGTCTCCAACTCTGAGGCTGCTTTGAGCCGCCTGTAGAAGGCCTCATCCACTTCCTTCTCTTAATCAGGGAGCCTGTAGCACACACCCACAGCAGTGTCACCCTTGCTAGACCCCCCTTTTATCCTAACCTATAAGGTCTCTACTTGCTCATCAGAGACAGAGCTAAATATATTCCAAGTGTTGTCTCACATGGAGGGCAACTCCACAGTAGGGCATAATAGTCTTCATGACATAACTCTACGTTTTGAATTCCTTAAACCAAATCTGAAACCAAGCTAACTACATCTTCTGCCTGCACGGTATAATGTATCACCATAAACACAAATTTCACATATATTGTGGTCTTTCAGCAGCAGTCTAGTGAACTATGAACTTAAAACTAATTGCTTCTACAAGGAGACTATGAAGTTTGAGGAAATCACTTCAGTGGCATATATTGATCTGTCTTAAATGCAATGACATAGACATAATTTTAATACTAATAGTGCTCAGTACTTCTTTTATTATGTTAAGGATGCACCATTACTCTCATGAAAAGCAACGATAGCTGCATTAACAATGAGTAGTACTCCGTTTTGATAAAGAAGTTAATTGTTATAATATTCATACTACTGTTTTTGGTAAGTAATGAGACATATTTTTCTTCACTATAACCAAAACTGAACTTTACAATCAAGAAAACATGGGTTGGAGTATTCACTTGTTTGGCTCAGATACACATTTCTTTGAACCTGGTATGAGCAACACTTTGTTTATTATGCACACAATACGTCTTTTCATATGGGTGTAATTGTTCCATAACTATAAATTACAGATTCAAACAGATTCAAAATCCTTTTGCTTTTAAGCATTGTGTTTCCTGATGATATTGTAAATGCATTTTTGTTCATTTCTCTGAAGAGAGAGGGAGTGAAGAGATTCATTGCAGAAAAAATGGCCAATCTTATTACCTTCACTTCAGCAAAGTTACCATAGATTTCATTCATATATGGTCTCTGACATTTATGCTACTCAAACACACAGGCAGTTACTGAAAGTATAAAGTGTAGCCATACAAGTCAGAAGTATAATAATTCCAGAAGTATCCCTGAAACTAACTGTTAAACCAACCCACTCAGCTAAAAAAATTGGTCCACGGGCGTGTGTCTCAACTTCTTAGTTTTATCTTCCTTCTTTCCTCCTTCTTCTTAAGCCGAGAAAGGTAAAACGAAGATATTCTGTTTTAGTTATCAGTTAAATTCTTGTTCCTTACCATAATACTTTAATCCCCTATTACGTGGTGTCTAAGACAACTATAAGAGGCAAAGACCTCTTACATGTCTCCTTCAGTTTTAACCACTGGATACAAAGGTGCTGAGTCACCTGGTCCCCTGGGAACTGAGAAAACAAGATGCAGCAGATGACTCTCCTCTCAAGATGGTGGCCACCTTGGCAGACCATGTGGACCAGAAGACAAAGACAATGTGGTAGAGAAGCACCTCTTGGCTCAACCTTCCCCTGGAACAAAAGTCCTGAAGAGCAGAGGCTTACAGAGGAGTTCAGGGGGCAGATGGGAATTGCTGTCATTGCTTGGGAAGCTTCGGCCTGATGGTATTGGTACCAAAATCTGCCAGATAGAAAGTTTCTAACACAGTTTTGAGTATTAGAAATCAGGCATTCTTTATTGAAGCACTCTGGTCATTCAGAGGATCCTTCCTCTAATAGAGTGCCCCAAGCGTGAGGTAAACAAAGCTTTTATCATAAACAGTGATTACATATTCATCAGCTATCTCCACTTGCTTGATGTATATGTATTGCTTTTACATGGTCACATCTCTTATCAAAGTCCTTATGTGGTTCTTTGGGGTCTGTCTTCAACGTTCAGTGTCCTTGTTAGGTGGCTGTTCCTTGACCCCCTCTTTTGAGTAAGTGCAATATCGTTGTTTTGCATAATGTCTGCTTTGTCAGCCTTGTGGAGCTGAGCTGGCATCCTGCTCGCATTTTGCCTGGCTCATATTTGCCTGAGTTACATCTTTTATCTGTTTCTCCAAGGTTGTGCTGTTCCGTTCTAGTTCTGCTGTCCTTATCGGTGTCAGCCCTGCTTCCTTTCAGCAGCCGTGGTGGTGTATATGTATGTGTGTGTGTTTGGTCAGTGCTGCCACTTGCTGCCTCCTCCTGCTGCTCACTGGACTCAGCTGGTGTCAGTGCAGCCTTGGATCACTGCCCCAATGGCTGGGGGGTGGGCAGGAAGAAAATAGACTCGCTGGTCACCAAAGAACAGAGCCCCTTGCCCCGCTTGTCCCAACTGCTGTTCTGGAGCTGTCACTTCACCACTGTGTGGCTTGGGAATGGCCCTGGTGCTTCTCCTCACCACCTTGTCCTGAAGGAGTGTCCTGGAAAGGCTTAGAAGTAGGAAAGGACCTGCTGGTTGTGCGGTGCCAGGGTCTGCCCTTCACTCCAGTGAGCCAGAAGAAATGGACCCCTTTCCGGTTGTGGCCGTGGCTTTTTCCCTGCCAAAACCACACCAGTGGCTGTGACATGAGTGGTACTTGCATAAACAGCACTGAAACCCTAAACACAATTGTCTCTGTACCCAAGACACATAGTAAATAACATTAGTGAATTAAATTTTCACGTATTTTGTGCCCTTTTACCCTTATATCCCTTTTCCTATCACAGTATTTCAGTCCTTTGCAACCTCCCATCTTTTCTGATAGTGTCAATGACCAAGGTGACTTGACATGCTGGGTGAATTGCCGGTGCTATATTTGTCTTGCCCGGCTAGCCAGAAAGTAAGGTGAATATTGAGAATGCAAGATCTGATTTTCACCCAACTTATCCTCAGCTAGGGATGCTACTGTCTAAACAATCAGGGATTTTCTCTGTATTCGGAGAAAATTAATTGTCTTTGGGACCTGTCAAGTTTGACTGAAATTACCCAGCAGAGCAAAAAAAGCATGGGAGTAGGAGAACTGATGGATGTGCAGAAACCTTATAAGCACTGAACATCTCATGTCTTACCCAGGTAAAGAAAAAGCATGAAAACTATGTGACTTATTTTTTTTCCCATTTTCATAGCATAAATTAGGAACCGTTCTATAACTGCTTTTGGTCTGATACGTTTCCAAATGTCAATGAAGCAACAATTGGCTTTTTAACCTAAGTACTTGACTCTCTGTCTGAAATTCCCTGTTTGATGTTTACGTGCTTCGGTTCTTAAGAAATCGCCATCACATCTTTACTTCTGATGTATAGTAAAGGAGGTAAAAACTTCACTTCTCCCCTATGCATGGCTCCCTCAAATTGGTCATATAGCAGAAGTCAGTAAGTCAATGATTTTAGGAAAAAAAAAAAAATTTAAAAAAGAAACATTGCTCTTCAAGTGAATTTCAAGCCTATTGTATCTCTTAGCTGATGAATTAACTGACATGTCATAAATGTTTGTATAAAGAAATAGCAGGAGGCATGCACATAACCATCTTTTTACCCGATCATGCTATTTACCCAGTCTTTAAAACACTAATTTTCATGAAACATAATGTTGCATGTATTTTCGACTATTTCACAGCATTAAATTAACAATGCTGAAAAGGCAAATCTGATGAACTCTATTCCCTAGCGACAAAAGTACAGGTAGATAGTTACACATTTACTGTACTAATTATACATCATCAAATAAAATATCAGTATTCAATATTATTTTAAGTCAGAGAGGATGTTTTTAGTGTTTTTGTTGAAGCAACAAAGTTTTCAAACTGTTAGCAGCCTGCATTTTTTGCCAGTTTAGCTTAGGAGAGGCATATCTTTTTGCTGGAGATCAGAAAATAACCACAGGTTTAGGCACCAAACCTCAGCAAGTAACACAGAATTTACTCTGTCACACTTCCAATAAATCCCGTCAGTTCCTAATAGACTAAGTGATATATTGTGCTGTCGTGTACACGTGTGCTACATGTGCTGATAGCTCCATCAAGCATTTGATTTATGGCTAAATATTGGCTTAAAACCTTGCACAAGAAAAAGGGGTTAAACAAGGGAAAAGAAGTCCCCCAAGCCATTTGAAAAGATTCACCTTAGTATTTGCCTGGTTTGTTGTCTTTACAGCTCAAATCCATTAAAACGAAAAAGCCCAGTCTATACATGAAAAACACAATTAGAAAATTGAAACTGGACCATTTGGGAAAGCATTTCAAAAAGGGCTTGAAACCATAAATTGAAAATCCCCAAACTTTTAGATGAGAAACATCTCAGGTGGAGATGGAGCAGTTGATATGGCTTTCTTAATGTGTTCTAGGTGTCAGGAATGTTTTAGGACAAAATTGAATACTCAGCAGCTAGGTAACAATCCTGCTTGAAAGCATCTATGAAATTGAATGCTTCTTGTATTCTGAAGGGATCTTTTCTCTGAAGGGGTCCTTTCTCTCTGGAGAAGTAACAGTTTTAATTTCTGCTTTCTTCTCACCAGTCTTTCAGATTGTCAGTTTGATGACATTTATAACAGTAAATATTTAGCCTGTTTACTTACTCTCTATTTCTTTCATATAAAACTACCTTACTTAGTCTTGTCTTAGAGGCAACTGTCCTTAAACTTTTGAAGTTTTAAGGACAGTTAAGACCAACATGGACCTACAAGTGGAAATTTTCCTTCACTTTCTCTTCCACTTGGTTGGAGGTACAAAAGACTTCTTTCAGGGAAACTACCTGGAGTGCCCAGGTTAGAACCTACTTTGAAGTGTCCCCGAAAGAAGGAGTACCCTGTAAGACAGTTCAGTTTTGTTTAAAGACATTAATGTCTCTGGAAAAATAGACTTTGTATTAAATTAATGTTTAAGAATGAGTCTTTTGTTGGTGGTGTCCATGTATTTGCTACAACGCTTTCAAAAAAACTCCCTTTTATTGATGACATGTTGAATAGGCAGGATTATTTGATTATTTCTGGATAAGATATCATCATTTTCTTCCATACATTTGTTGAAAATATCCTTAGTAAATGTAAAATGTTTTTATGTGCTAGCCTCTCCAGGAATATGTGGATGTGGCTGGACAAAACATTGTAAAAAAGTAAACGCAATTATATTTATTGAGGTTTAAAAGCTTATGAAGTAGCTCAACTGTTTGATTATGGATATGATTTTTTAATTATTTAATATTTCATGGTCCTCAGATATATTCAACACGTAAAGCGATAAATTCAGTTTGGTTTCTGTTGTCATACTTGTTGCATAAGTTTTTCTGCTTTATAACAAATACAGATTGTACTTTAGCCAAAGCTTTGTACTTCGTACTTTGCAGGTGACATCCAGCTACAGAACAGTAAGACCGTTGTTTGTCTAGAAGATTGGTATTGACTGATACCAGTTGTCAGCTATGAAATAAGTGGCTGACATGCAAACTAATCAAATATACAGCCCCACTTTAAACAATAGGATATTTTTTTTGTCTGAAATGTGGATAAACCAATGCTCATCTCCATGCAACATTTCTCATGCAGCCAAGAACCGAGCAGAGAATCAGTTTCAACTACCTCCAATCAGGTCCAGGAGACAAATGTAAAGTGTTGTCATGGTTTAAGCCCAGCTGGGAATTAAGCCCCATGGAGCTGCTTAACTACCCGCACCCAGTCCAGTGGAAGAGACAAAAGGCAGAGATCCAGATTTGAGATAAGAACCATTTGCTGCAAATAGCAGTAAAGTAAAAAACCGAAGTAACAGCATCCAGATTAATAACAAAAGTAAAAAAGAGGGTGATTTACATACAAAAAATGCTCACCGAACCAGCTGACCCGATCTGGTGCCATGTGTCCCCCTGAGACAAAGAACAAAATGGCCTCTGGCCCTCCCACATGCATGTTTGTTCCGTCCCAATCTCAGACAATGTAAAACAAGACTGGACAAACCGCTCCGTTTGCCATTCTGTCCCCTAGAAAAGGATAAAATGGCCGCAGATCCCCCATGAGCCCCCTTTTTTCTCCACCCAAAGTCCTTCTCGAAGGTAACTATCCCTTACTTCTTGTGCCCCCCAGTGATGATGTGGGCAATATAGAACAAGAATCTAGACATGTCTATACGGCTGAAGGCTCTGTCCCCACGCGTCCTTGGCCACAACACATGTATGTACAGGACAAAGAGCTCTGTTCACCACAGGTAATTAGCAAGTTAGAAGATTCATTGTCTCCTATTTACTTGAGAAATTTTGCCATGCCATCCTGTAAATGTTATGTGTTTTGGCTCTTGACTTCAATGAAGACCTCTTTTTGCTGTACTAGTGACACAAGTCACCAGAGCTAGCAGAAAAACAAGCATAATTGAAGTGTGACTGTCAGCCCAGTTGTGTCAACTTGCTGAATTAAATGGCAGATACAGTCTAGTGGCCTAGAAGCAGAGAGAGCAGCTTTGATTTCCTCATATTTCCCTTCAAAAAACGTCAGCATTCTGCTACTATTTTGAACACACTATGCCCATTTCAGTCACACTTCTGTCGCTTATAATTTTACTGGTATTTGTTGGAGGTCTCATTACGAACCTTTGCACACAGCCTCTCATGAGAACCTTCCCAGATAAAGTCAGCAAGGCACTCAGGGGCTCAGGCACAAAAGGGTGAGCACAGTATAACCTGCTACTGTGTTAGTAAAAAAGCATAACACTTATGCCAAGTTGTATGAAACTGTGAGGGCACCACAAGAACACAAGGATTCATATCCAATTAAAAAGAGTGAATTCTGCTTTAAGGAACAGAGCTGTGTATCCAACACCTTGCCACAACAGTTTTAGGCCTAATGTTGTGTTTTCTTGTTACTAAGATGCAAGTACTTGGAGAGGTATTCTATAATACAGAAGTTGGAGTTATTGATAAAAAGGAAAGAGTCCTCCGCAACTCTAAAAATCCTGATAAAAGGAAAAAATCCACCACAGTAAACTTCTGATTTAGCAAGCTACACATCTAGAGCCACATATTAGCACATGACAGGAAGAAGACCTGTCTTTTCAGTCAAAGGTTTGTCACAGTTTACTAAAAGTCAAATATATACCCCTATAAGTTACTTGATACCACTATAAATTTACTATGCTTCTCTATTCTCTACTTCCTCTACACGGATCATATTGTCACAACAGGAACAAATTATTGTCACAAAATATAGAAATTGCTTATGGCCATCCACACTGTCACTACTGATGGTGTCAAGGTGTCTGCATTAGGCAAACAAGAGGTCAGAGATAAATGCCTGTGAAAATGGCATGAAACAAGTCCATGGGTGACACAACTAATTTTGACTGAAAATTTGATTTTTGCATTTTCCAGAGGAAATACAAAAAGCCCTAAAGGAGGCTTTTTTAATGCCATGGAAAAAAAATTACTTAAAAACATAAAAAATGAGAAAGGAAATTAGAATCATTATCTAACTACAAATTGCCATTCCTAAATTTGCAGTGAAATCAGTATTTATTGAACCTAAACTTTGGAGTTCAGCCAAAGAGCCAGGGAGGGACCACAACTGAGACTGAACGTAAAGCAGTGATCTTAAATCAGTGTCTTTTGCTTTCACTGGTAAGCTTTCCATTGCCATTAAATGCACTCTGGTGCATTACAGAGGACTTTTGAGTTTTTTTCAGGGTACAGAGTAAGACACACTGATCAGCTTGGGCAGTTGTATTCTCTCATTTCTTAATTGTTGAGCTGCAGATTAGATATAAAAAATGATGACATTTCTTGCTTGTTACTCTTCTTATCAAAGGATTTTGTGAAATGATAGTAAAAAGTCTACAGTTATGTCTACAAAAATAACTTTAATAATCTTATGATCCAAACATCAAAATTATTAGAAAGATGCATCTGCCCGAAATGAGGTCCAAACAAGACCATGCGCTGAAGTTAATAGAATGGATTTTTATTTAGCAGTAAATGTGAGGTAGAGGGAGATAGAAAGAAATAGGGAAAAGAAAGAGAAGGAAAAGTAGAAAGGTATACAGTCGCCATTCACTGGATCCGCAGCAAGGGTTGGTGTTGCAGTTTTGATGTCTGGTGGTTGCTGTCTTGATTTGTCTGGGTGGGGGAAATCCTGTCAAAGTAGTGGAGGTAATCCACAGAACAGAGTTCAGGTTCAGGTGGGAACATCGTGGTGCCTCCCCTGAGGGGTAAGCAGTTTCACACTGAGTGAGGTAAACTTGTGTATCACAGGACAGCTCAGGAGTCTTTGACACCTTCTAGGGCCAGCTGCCCATTACACCGGTGCAGTTGAGTCCATCATGGCCCATCGTGGCCCATCAGCAGAGCTGAAGACCTTCAGGCTATGTGCGAATGTCCCCGTACTTTCCTGGCAGGGGAGTTATCACAGCGGAGTTCACTTACATAAGGACAAAGAGACAGTACCCCACATCCAGAGTTCTTTCCTCATCTTGCTCTATATTGAGCTTGTAGCCTGAGGTGGTGGGTGTGCTCTGCCCTCTGCACCTGAGTGGTTAGTTTGCATATCAGCAGCTTGACTCCTGATTGTTTCAGCCGTCAGCACCGCAGGAAGTCTGCAAGCCACCTTCCCAAGACTAGGAGGTGTGTGGTGGAAAGTATTTGCATAAGGGACAGGATGTTTCTCTTACTTCTGTATGAAGTCATGAGCTCTTCAAGACAGAAGATATATTTCAGGAGCTTGGACTACACAATTTTACACTAAACAAGATAAATTGATGACTTCCTTCGCCTGGGAGAATGTCCAAATTAAAATGACCATCAGTGATGTCCCTCTAACCTTGTTAGATGTTCTTAATTTTCTGGTCAGTCTGTCCTTCCTTTTGAATATTTTTGGTCCTTTCCCCATGTCTGCCCCATAGCTGCCCAGCAGCAGCACATTATCTTCGGGGAGAAAGGACTTTTTATGGACATGGACAAAAGCTTTTGCAGAGCATGAGTAAAAGCTTGCTTTTTAAAAGTTTTTATGTATTGAAAAGATTTTTAGACTATGCTATATAGAGTTGCTATGAAAAATGCTACTGTTTTGTCCTCTTGAAAAGTGATTCCCTTGTCTGCAGTGAAGATACCCTGTATTTACACTGGCGGATATCAACTGCCCTGTTCTCAGTGTACAAGTCAACATTGAAAAGAGTACAAATCTTGTTCATGACTTCTTACATTGAGACATCGTATTAAGTGCTATGGCAAAATGCCTATTCGGATGTTTTGATACCCGAATTCCCTGCATAGTTTCAGCCGGGTATTGTGTACTTCCTTATTTTCTGTCCTGGGCTGTCTCTGACAAGGACTGGCATGCTAACAAGGGAGGTGGATAGGGTAAAAGATTGTGGTTTGCCTGCATAATGTCTCTAGGACTATGAACAGGTCCAGAAGATTCCTAAAAGATTCCTAAACACCTGGATGATAAGCTCGTGGCACAGGTACAAAAGGAACCGCCTAGGAAAGGTGTCCTCCTTGATTTTTCACTTTGATTTGTTAACAGAGAGGGTCTTGTGGCCGAAGTGGTTTTTGGTGGCTGTCCTGACCACAGACATCATGAAGCAATCATATTTAAATCTGGTGGCAGCAGGAAAAGTGCCATGAAAACTTCAACTCTGAATATGAGGAGAGCAGACTTAAGGTTACTCAGAGAACTATTTAATGATGTCCTCTGCAGAAATGCTTTTGAAAGTGCTGGGATCCATCAGTGCTGGTCAGTTTTTAAACACCACCTCCTAAGAGCACAGGAGCAGGAAATTTCAAAATGTCAGCAGTCAAGGAGACAAGGCAGAAAGATGACTTAGATGAGCAGGCATCTTCTTCTGGAGCCAAGGCTAGAAAATAAAATGTATGGCCAGTGGAAGCAAGGTCAGGTGACATGGGAGGAATACAGAGACGCTGCTGTTGCTGTAGGGAGAAAGTTCATGTAGCCAAAGCTCAACAGGTATTGAAGTTAGCCAGTGCTGTCGGGGGACAAAAGAAAGTGCTTTTTAAAATAAGTCAATAGCAAAAGGCAGTTCAGTAATGACTTTGTCCTACTTGAAGACAATGAGAATGGTGACCTCACAAACAGGCCCAAGGCAGAGATATTTATCACTTTCTTCCCTTCAGTCCTCAAGACCAAAGATGGGCTGTGGGAGCCCCAGTGTACTGAGCTGGAGGACGTGAGAATGTGAGAGATATGTCCAGAGCTGAGGCTGTGAGAATGATAGGATTCCGGTTACTCCTGAACTTGTGTGGGATTTGGCACTCCAGATGGCAGGTGACTGGTCACCTGGGGCTCCCCAGGGCTCCATCCTAGCGCCAGGTCTCTTTCCACATCTTCATAAACAACTTGGATATAGGACTCCAAAGTATACTGAGTAAATTTGCTGAGGACAATAAACTGGGAGGAGCTGTCCACTCCCTCAAAGGCCGAGAGGCCCTGCAGAGAGACCTCAACAAATGAGAGGCCTGGACCCTCACCAACAATACAAAGTATAACAAAGACAAGTACTGGATTCTGCACCTGGGATGAGGCAACCCTGGATGTATGTAGAGACTGGGGAATGAGAGGCTGGAGAAAAGGACAGTGGAAAGGGACCTGGGGGTCCTGGTCGATGGCAAGCTGAATATGAGCCAGCAGTGCCCTGGCAGCCAGGAGGGTCACCTGTGTCCTGGGAGCATCAGGGACAGCATCACCAGCCAGGCAAGGGAGGGGATTGTCCCACTCTGCTCTGCACTGGGGCAGCCTCACCTTGAATGCGGGGGGCAGTTTTGGTCACCACAATATAAAACAGACGTTAAGCTGTTAGAGATCATCTAAACAAGGATGGTGAAGGGTCTGGAGGGGAAGCCGTATGAGGAGCAGCTGAAATCACTTGGTTTGTCCAGCCTGGAGAAGAGCAGACTGAAGGGAGATCTCATTGTGGTCTTCAACATCCTCATAAGGGGAAGTGGAGTGGCAGGCATCAATCTCTTTTCTCAGGAGACCAGTGATATGTCCCGAGGGAATGGCGTGAGGCTGTGTCAAGGGCATTTGGTTGGATATTAGAAAAAGATTCTTCAGACAGAGTGTGGTTGAGCACTGAACAGGCTCCCCAGAGAAGTGGTCACAGCACCAAGCCTGCCAGAGTTCAGAAACTTTTGGGCAACACTCTCAGGCACGTGGTGTGATATTTTGGGTTGTCCTGTTCTGCGCCAGGATTTGGAATTTGATGATCCTTGTGTGTCCTTTTCAAGTCTGGATGTTCTATGATACTAAGATTCTGTGATTATTTGACTTTTTTTTCTGAAATACCAAAATGTTGCTGTCTTACAAAAGAGATGTACTTAGATAAACGTCAAAACAGATAACTTTCATTTCCCCTTTTGGGTTAGACATACCTCCTTCTCCTCACAGGAGCTATTTAGCACAGAAAAACAAATTCAAAAGCCTCAAGTGTCCAGTATGTCTTGTCTGGTCCTTAACCAGTGGCATTGCTTCTGTGTTCTGTAATAAATCAGTGCTTCATCGTGACTTGACTGAAATGCATGGTATTTTTCTGTCATGTCCATTCTATATTGTGTATATGACTTGAAGTCAGATACCAATCATAGATCATAGGATTATTGTACTGCTGCTCTTAAATCATGTTAGTAAAAGCCCATGGTAGATATTTCTGTTCAAACTTCCTGTTGGTCTGTGTCCCTCAGCAGGGAAATATTGCTGAATTTTAAATGGATACAAACACAGTGGTTTTGTAACTGTCTCATCTCGTTAATTTGCTGTTGAACAAATGTAACAAATTTTAGCCTTCAAATGCATTGCGTTTGTTTTTCAAACCGTCTTCTTGTAAAGAATGAGCGTTTTGCATGTGATTTTTTCCTTATATTTTTAATGGAAGTGATGACACTGTAAGTTCACCTGTTAGCCCTTGCTGGGACACGTAAAATAATTGAGAGCTATAGGATTATGAAGATTATGTCAGGAAGGAAAGAGAAATGCAAAGTACATTACCTGTACAACAAACTAGCAACAGAATCTGGAATTAGTGTTCTCACCACGGAATTACTGTACAATTTCATACTGTAGGATAGCTCAACATCATTTTTGTGGGTTAGATTCTGGCCATCTCTGGTCACCAGCAGCACCAAGTAGGTAAACACTAATAAATTTCTAGGAAAAACATTTACTAATTGATTTAAATCTCTACTGACTGTTGATTCTTTCAATTCATGTTTACAAAAAGTTCTGTGTAGGAAATAAACAATAATAAAAAAAATCAACTCCTTTTAGTACTTCTAGGAGGACAAATGTTGTAAACTCAAATTTAATTTAAAAGTTAATGAACAGTTAAGGAGACCTAGGATCTAATTTCCTTTCTTCCAGCACCACCAATACGGATTGCATCTACCTCTGTGCAACACCACACTACAAAGCCTTAACAAGTGCTTTTTTAAAAGGAATTTGCGTGTATCTTACATGTAGCTTGCAAGAGTTGTTTCTGTCACTTTATATGGCAGACTTGTTTAGATAGATAACAAGCCCAGTGATTTTCAGCACCCAGGGCAAACACTAATATGTCCCTCATCTTGCAAAACACAAAACCTATACTGAATTATATAGTAAAGGACTTACACAGCTTCTGCTAAAGCCTGCCACAGATTTCTGTGTCTTTGAACTCTGAACATACTGCATAAAACAGCAATTATTTATGCCAGTCTTTTAGCTTTTGCAGTAGATGTTCAGGAGGGAAATCATTAATTCTTCCTAAACTTGTCCAAAACCCTTGGTTTGCATTTTCATTAGAGCAACTTGTGGTAAGCTCATCACTGCTAAACAGTAGAAAAACTAAATGATATTTAAAACTACTCAAAGAAAAGGTTTTTTCTTTCAAAAAGACGTGTTCCTTATCAACATAGCATTTTCAGCCAGTGCAAAGGAAAAATAATTTACTGGGCAGATCTTTGTTGAAAAGAAATACAGGCAAAAATGCTACCTATAACCTAATTACCTGTTACCACAGTAAGCCTTGGGGGAAGATACACTTAGATGTATCTTTTAATGGAAATTTTGCTTCAGAAAGAAAGAACGCTTTACCCAGTCAAACCCCAACATCTGTCACTATTGCTAGTGACTGATCTCTTAATCACAAACTACTTGTTTCAGAATGGCTACAGGGTTTAAACCAACATAAATCTTCTCAGAAGTCCCTTTACAATGCAACTTTATGCAGATCGAAAAAGAAAAACCCTTTTTTTTGCCCAGGTAAATTACAGAGAACAGGCACAAGATAACTAGGCTGTGCCATACAACCAATGACACCAAGAGTAGGTGGTGACATGGTGTTTTCTGCTACTCTTTCTCTGTAGGAATTCTGACATCTTTTCATATCTTTTTCTTCCAGTAGGATTTACTGTGTCATTTGGATTATTTTTTTTTTGTCTTCCTTTTTTTGCAGTTTGACTCCAGGCTTGAGCTCCAGATGTTTTATTATTTTCATCTCAGATTGCTGGCGCTTGCTTTCTGCCCACAGTTGTAAAGCTGTGCATTTCTGGCTTCTTGCTTCCCTGTTTGGAGGCTGGATTATCATTTGGTTGGCAGGGGTGGCTGTAGGCATGTGGGATGGGTGCTGCTGCATGGGAATCTGCAGTTTTGGAAGCTGTTTGTCAGTAATGTTTGGCAGCCCTTGCTGGTTTTAGTGATGTGCTAGGACCCCACAGGCATCTTTAGAGATGAAATGAAAGAGCTTAGCAGTTGTCCTAATTGCCAAATGCTGCTTTCATCCCTAGTCACACTGCTTTGCTTCTCCGTTCCTTCAGTGGAGACTAGAGTGCTGAGTACCCAGTTATCCCTAACTAAACCCTTTCCCTTTCTCGTTTTGGAGCCTCCCAGCTGTCACGTCCCACTGTCCCTATGTTTTCTGTGCGGTTACAGAGGTTCGTCTCAGGCACAGCACACCTGAGGCTGCGAAGTATTGCAGGGCCACGGATACCGTGAAGCTGCTGAGTTACTGACTGGCACTATACTGTGCTTCTGATAAGGCACAGTAATTGGAACATGTCCAGGAGGCCTCTGCCTCCTGTACCAGACGTGTCAGAGGTCATTTACATCAGAAAGCAGGAACTGTAGAAAAGCAACAATTCATTCTCCAGCAGAAGACACCAATATTCTTATTAACACTATTGCCTATAAAGGCAAAGAAGATTGGAATGAAAGGAATTGCTGTCATTTTCCCAAATATGTAAAATGAGTGCAGTAAAGAAACCACATTGTTACAGCTGGCAATCATTAGCACTGGCAACACAGGCTTGTCTTGACAAAATCATAGTAGTAATAAACAATGTCTTGCCTTAAATAGAAATCTTCTGCTTTTGAAGCTTGCTGCTTTTACTCACACAGGAAGTTAGAATTTGCTAGTTTGTTATTGGACCGAAAGTCTTTTGCTGTGTGCTACTAGGATTTGGTGAGATTTTCTTTTGTCAGCATATCGTCCTCTAAAATGTAATTTAGTTAAATAATAAAAATGAAGCATTTTTCTGAGAACATACTTGTTACTACAAAGACAAGACTGTGAGAGTAAAAAAAATAAAACTGATAACATTTCAAAAATAATCACTTTGATTTCATAACATATTAATTAGCTGGCATTACCTACTACATTTAAATACTTTAAATGCAGTGTGTTTGATGATTGACATTCATGGTAAATTCGGGGTTTTTCAGTTTTAGGGACATGAATTCTGCTAAGTCAAACAAGGGGACTGGTATGTGGTTGGAGCTGCTTTTGCTATAAAGAAAGCAAATATATCACTAGGGAAACAGAATGGGTGGGAGTGGGGTCGACTTGTGGTACATGGCTCCTCCAGCTGCTCTCCCAGCAGCAGCAGCAGTCAAACTGACTTCTTGTGCTTGGGGGAGCCAAAGTAAGCATCAGGTCATACTTGTGCTGTCCCTGACCACTATCTGCAGCTTCAGGAAAAAGATTTTATGCCCTTGCACTGATTAAATGATATGTTGTCATTTCTCTTTTTCAGTGAAAAAAAGAATTTTCTTCTTTTTCTAGCTAAAGAAAGAGTCATGGTCAGTGGATGCTGACATCTCTATTTCAGAGAAATGTATAAATGCTTCTCCTGATAAATTCTAAGCATTCTTCTAAAGAAGAACAGATATTTATAGGAGAAAGATGAGAAGGACTATCTAGATCTTTCATTATGTATGAACTTAAATGTAATATTCTGTTCAATCTCTTGGTTTTATGTTCTGTTGGTTTTTTTAGGATCCACCATTCAGACTTCAGTATTCATTTATAATTTCTATTAGTTAGTAGCCTCTGGACAAACTAATAACAAACACTGGCTATTGATGAGTCATTCTCTGAGCTCTTTCTTTTCTTCGTATTTTTCACTTCTAGAATTAGGAGGAATATAGCTACCTCAACTTGTTTCTATTAATAGGCAACAGAGTTTAATTCTGCATAGACCTGGAAAGTATTTTCTGGTTTAACTGCTTATTGTTGTCACCAGAGATACTAGGCTGGAATTTTCAGTGGGGACCACCCGAGACCCACTTCTCCATGGCATTCTAAAGTCGACACACTTGATATGAAAAAGGGAAAGAGTCATTAGCAGAGAGTCTGAGAACTGCTGGAACATGAAACAAGTTCTTACTGGTGATCCAAGACCACCTGAGTTTGATAATTCCTTTTTTTTGGATAGGTATGTTCCCAGAAACTACCAGGGTGAAAATGAAACCTTTTGTTTCTGATTGCCAGACCTGGGTTATTGGGTTGGAAGTGTTTGTTTGTTTGTTTAATTATGTTTCTATATTTTGCTTTTTAAAAATAGCTACTTTCATTCTTTTGCCTACAGCTGCATTGTCAGTTAGGATTCCCTCTGTGGATTTTTTTCCTTGTTTCTCTAAATCCCGACTAATAAGTAACCAGAAATTAATATTAAGTATATTTATATTTCAATATGATTCAAAAAACATGCTTGTGGCAGGTTCCTTTTCAATCCTATAACACAGAACTCTCTGAAATGTAGCAACTCTCTGAATAAAGAACCAAGACGAAAAACATAAATAGAAAAACAGACACCTCCCTATCTAAACAATACCTTAGTGATGGAATACTTATCTTTACTTTTGGAAGTAACTAAGAAAATGGACTGCTTTTAGCTCCCGATGGAGAGGACCTATTACAGCACACAGCTGGTGTCCCTGATTTATACATAGGTTTGTAGTATTACTCCAGAACCTTTACCACTGAAACTTCTTCCACGGAGCCTAGCTTGGAAAAGATTGTTCTGGCTGATATGGCCTTTGAAATCGCCATATCAAAAGTGTGTCTTGTAATGACAAGACCAACAGATTTTGTTAAGGCTCAAGTGTTATCGTATTTATCAACAACTTGGATGAAGGGATGAACCTACCCCCTGCAAGATTGCTGATGATATGAAACTGGAAGGCAGTGGCTGATCCACCTGAAGGCTGTGCTGGTATTCAGCAGGACCCTCATAGGCTGCAGATTTGGGTGGAGAGAATCCCAATGAGGTTAAACAAGGGCAAGTGTAGGGTGCTGCACCTGGAGAGGAATAACCTCAAGCAGCAGCACAGACCTACTGGAGAGCAGCACTTCCAAGAAGACCAGAGAGTCTTCATGGATGACAAGCTGATGTGAAGCAGCAGTGTGCCCTTATGGCCAGGATGGCCAAAGATATCCTGGGGTGCATCGGGAAGAGTGTGGCCAGCAGGTCGAGGGAGGTGATCCTCCCCTTCTGCTCGGCTGTAGTGAGGCCACATATGGAGTGCTGTGTTCAGTTCTGGGCTCCTCAGTGCTAGGAAGACAAGCAACAACCAAAGAGGGTCCAGTGGAGGCCATGAAGATGGTGAAGGGTCTGGAGCATCTGTCTTGTGAGAAGAGACTGTGGGAACTGGGCCTGTTTGGTCTGGAGAAGAGAAAACTGGGAGGAGGGGGACCTCATGTACATAACTGTATATAAATATCTCCAAGGAGGTGTCAGGACCCTTTTCAGTGGTGCCCAGTGACAGGACAAAGAGCAAAGGCCATAAACTAAAACACAAGAAGTTCCACCTCCACATGAGGAAGAACTGCTTTATATTGAGGGTAGCAGAGCACTGGAACAGGCTGCCCAGAGAGGTCATGGAGTCTCCCTCTCTGGAGACATTCAAAACCCACCTGGATGGGTTCCTGTGCAACCTGCTGTACACGACTCTGTCTTGGCAAGGGTGTCGGAGTAGATGAATGCTAAATGTACCTTCCAACCCTAACAATTCCATGATTCTGCTAAGTATGCAGGTGAAGGAGACATGCAACGAAACCTATTTTTCCAGTTCCCCAGGAAATCATATGAAATATAAAAAGGAAGGAGAGAATTTCCAAGTAAAATAATTCCTGGTTTACAACTGGTTTTGGTTTTGCTTTTTTTTCTGGGAGAAGTGGCTTGGAAATATGTATTAAAATTTCTTCTTACAGCCTAGCGTATGCTCTCAGTATAGTAAAAAAAAATAAAATAGATAAACAAACCAAGCATGATATTTGGAGGCAAACGTGGAAGAGATGATTAGGAAGGATATTTAGAAGTAAGTATAGTGCATTTTTTCCCAGAAGGTTTATTATCTACTTGGGTCTGTACAGGACGAATTATAGATTATATAAGTGTAGGTACATCCTCAATATAATCTTATTAATATCAACTACCTACTTGTCATCGCAAATGGTTTTGTTCTTCCCAGGAGCCCTTCGAGGATAGTTATGAGGATCACAGTCTTTTCTACGGGATCAAAGAGGATGCTCCTTTTTCAGATGATAGATAAGGTTATGAGTCTGCTTCTATTTCTATCCAAATCAATGCTAAATCTAACTTTTAGGTGGATCCTAAAAAAACCAACAGAACATAAAACATATCTAACAATATGCAGAAACCAGCCTTGTGATCACATGGAACATCCATGGCAACTGAGAAAGGAAGATCATTTCCTGACTACTACTGCTGTGCTTTAACTACAAACCTTCTCTTTGCCTCAAATTGATGTTCCCTCACTTGCACAGGAAGTTACACAGAAGCTTCACTAGGTCCGTGATGAAAATTACAAAGTTCTGCTTTCCTTCTGCTTTTGCTGATTTACTTAGCTGGTGAAATGGAACAAGATGGTGATAAATGATCAAACAAGACTAAGACAGAGAAATGGCAAAACTCCAAAAGTTCAGGCTGTACAGAGAAGCTGTAGAATGTTTGCAGCTAGACAAATTTATTGTTTCCGAGAGAACACTGATACACTGAACTTGGCAGGCTGTGAAATTTTAATGCATTTGATCCAGTGTATTTATCAAAATGTACTCCAAAACTATATGTAAGTGAGGAATCACAACTCCTGCAGCTTTATGAGCTTTCTGGAGTGCCTGATGTAAGATTTTATTTATTCTTATCTTCATTGAGTTACTTGTTCATTTTTGAAGAAGCTTTTTTTTCCTGTTTTGTGGATTCAAAGATGTTCATCGCCAGACACTTTCTGATGCCAATCCACCTTCACAAAGAGAAAGCCCATTTTCATGAAGAAGTTGTATTTTTCCCTCACGATACTTTCTTGGAGTTGTGCTCTCGACTCTACATATTGCAGAGAATATGATTGTAAGGCTTGTCTTTTTTCTAAGCTAAATAAATCATAACAATTGCACCAAAATTTTCTTGTTGAAATCTAAATCCAGTTTCTTTTGACTCATTTAAGGTATCTAGGTTGACTAGGTCATATGTTGCTTGCAACTCAATACTCTCTTTCTTCATGGTGCTGCTCAAAAGGTAACTTGGCTTTTCTGTGTGAAAACTGGAACTTGCTTACACTTGTTTTATATTAACCTAGTTTTATTACATTCTTTGAAGTCACTGAAGTTTTACTAAAAATGCTGAAAGCAAACTGAGCACTGAGTTCAAATTGCTTATTCAATAACTTATCTAGAGTCCCTTTTTAAAAGGAGTCACATAGAAAAGATGAGAGGTGATGGGTACAAATTACTCCTGGGGAGATTCTGATCGGACACAAAAGGAAGATTTATTTCACAATGAGAAAGATCTCTTGAGGGAAGTGCTGGATTCCCGAACAGCAGACACTTTTCAGCAGCAATCAGATTACAGACATTGTTCTTGAATCCCTCTTTTAGAGAGCATACAGCAGTTCAGGGCAACTAAAGGTCACGAAAATTGGTTCCACATAACCCACATATGCAATTTAGTTTATTCCACTTGAATTAGGAGCTTTCTGTGGGGTGAGGTATCATACATGAGCAAAGGATGGAACAACTGACTGAAATATTGACCAGCTTCTCTCTTTCCAGTGACACATCTTATGGGTGCTACAAACTTTTAGATACTGCAGACTCTTTTAGATACTGTACAGCATCACTATGACATCTGAGGTCCTGCTCTGTATTGAAAGTAGAAACAAAATTTGCTGCTTCCTTCCTCTCTTCTCAATTTATTAAAAAGTCTAATCAGTTTAAAAAATTAGTAAAGAATCTAAAAAGTGAGTGTGAAAATGGGAAATATTTACATCCAACTGAAGGCGTACTCAGAGTTGACCTGGCAGAATCTACAAAATTTTGGTCCTATTTATGATGCACTATTACAGTGTGTATTTTGAATTATATTCTAGGTTTGACAGGTGGTAATGAGGACAAAACTCTGTAACTCTTGTCAGGTGGTGGTACACCAGTTGAAAGTAGTTCAGGTAATAAGTTGCAATAATAAAGTCAGAAGGTCACAAAAATACAGAATGTTATGGGCAGACAGTGTCAGCCAGGCTACCATTATATCTTTTGACAAGTTGGTATATAATTTTAGCTAAAAAATTTAGCGAGATTGAGGAAGTGGGAAATTTCTTTCAAAAGTCTCTGTGCCTCTTGCTTATATTTTAAAAATGAAATGCTTTAACTTTCTATTTTAAAATTGATTTTCATTTACCTCATTAAAAAAAAGAAAAAAAAGGAAAAAACATCTACATGCTTGGAAAAAAAAAACCCAAAAATAACTCTGAAGCTCAAAATGAATCAATGATCAATAAATAATAATTTCAACTTCAATAAGTGGTGAAAACTGGGGGAATATATTGCTGATACTGTATTGCAGTAGTACAGCAAAATATACATATCTATCAGTTAATTGCTGCTGAAAAGATTTAATGAGATTTTATAGAAATGCTCATTTAAATAGTTAGCATAAGTGAAAATTACCAATATCACACTTTTTTGAACTGTTCATATATGATGAACCAACAGACAATAAGCTGATTTCTGGAGCTTATATTTTCTTAAAAAAAGACTTGCTCTTGATGCTCAGTACGAGGTTTTATTCCTCTATAAAGTGACTACTCAAATATGAGGCTAAGCTGTTAGTGACTCAGGTTCAAATGAGGTAAGTCTAAACACTTTTACCCTGTCATGAACCTAAGTGTTTCATATTTTAATTGACAACATTCACATCGTTGAGCTTTTCATTTAGACTTTGATAAAATCTGCTCAGAAAGGCAGATGGCAGGCTGTTATTTTTAATTCACAAGCAATGTTAAATATATGCCATATGTTATAGAACTTTTCAGGCACAGCCTTTTGAATGCTATCACAATAAACTTACAAAATTACATAAAAGGGAAATCTGACAGGGAACAACACCATTGCAGTTTACATTTTTCAAAAAGGAAATAAAAATGACCAGACTTCCTTCTTGCTAAAATATAATTATTCAAATCACCAAACAATCATTGAAACACCAAAATTGGTATAGAAGGGAAGTATTTGTGGGCTTCTGTTGTCTGTTGTTCTGCACCTAGGAAAGAATCTCTGCATGCACTACATGCCCTAGCCAAGATGTTTCCTTGTAAAGAAAACATTCATGATATTTTACACTACTCTATGTAGGCAGCTTCATGTGTAGGTTAGCAATAGTAATGAAAAAACTAAACTAAACTAAAAATAGTTTTTAGCATACTTCGAGGCCACAGCTATTGTCAAAAGGGACATTCAAGTCACAGCTTCCCTAGAATGGGAGCTGTGGAAGGTGTAGCAGCAAATGTAAAGCAACTCTGAAATATTTTCTTTTCCAAGAAAATATAGCTAATGGATATATGGAAGCTCACAGTCTGCTGTAGCAAGGAAAAGTGTGCTGGGCTTCAGTAGCTAGTGGGAGAGCCATATTTGAAAAGACTGCATCCAGCATATTCCTGAGTTGCAGGTGGACTTCTGCCCTACGAGTTTCCAGGAGCAGCTCAAAGGGACAGACAAGGTGGGGTGTACAATACCGACCTTTTGAATTCAAGATGGTACAGAGAGTGAGGTGTCTCCCATAATAACAACCCTGCAGGTCAGGCAAAAGCTGGGGAGAATGGTGCCTTAGAAATATTTCTGCATGTGAGCAGGGGATGCAACCTCACAAATCCAGTGATTAGTTGTGCCTGAAGAGCACAGCTGGAGAGTGAAACTGAAAAGGGAGCCCGTTCAACAGCTCCTGTGCACCTGTGATCAGGCTGGACTAGCATAGTGAATGTGTCAATTGGGCTGTCATGAGCAAGCATTGTTTATTTGGTCTTCTGTTTTGCATGGTAAAGTTGCTGGGGTCCTGAATTTATTCAGCTGCTGAACACTGCTTGGAGCCACTGCAAGTGAAGCTTTAAAGTAATGGTATAAATGTATGTGCAGAATGCCAAGAACATTTCTATATAGTGTAGAGATGGATGAAATATTCATTATGAATTATTCATAACACAAATTTTGACATTTTTCTGGAATAAATTTCCATTTTTTTTAATTATTCACAGTATGACCAAATAATTGCTGAACTTTTTATTACCAATCATCAGAATACTTTCACAGGTTCTTGTTTTCTTTTTTCATTACTCAATGAAAATGACACTTGATTAATCCAGCTACTTCTGTAATTTTTAATATCTTAGGCCACAAAACCAGTAAACTAATGAGATCCAGCAGTGCTATGAAGGCTGCTAGAGAAAGTCGATAACATTTCTTTTTCAGAAATATTTCCTTTTGTAAACACTCTTGTACAAGACTAGATTCACAGAGGTAATTTGATTATAATAGATAGGTTTCGAGAACTTGCAGTAATACTGTTTTTCAGTATTGTCATTGAGATGACTACCAGCTGAAGTGGTTTCCAAAGTACTGGCTGACATTCACATTTCTTAAATGGAATTGATCTAAATCTAATTTTCAGGTAAAGGTGGGATTATTTAATTAAACTCAGTGAAGACATATGACTGCACAAGCTGAATAAGAAATAAATTAATTCAGAATCAGAACCCATCTCCAGTGATGTTCAGCTATAAATAGCGGGAACAAGTATAGATTCAGAGCTATACAGTGGTTAGAGTCTAGAAATTGCTTGTGAAGCTCTACAGAAGAAATCTACATCTTTCTATTGGCCCTCTACTTGGTATGCACCTAAGGAGCAAAACTGCTACTGAAACATCAGAGCTTTTGAGACTTACCAGTAACAAAAACCAAAAAAAGGTAATAATATCACAACAAGGATCTCCAGTCAATGAACTTTAGATCTGGTGGCAGCTTTAGACATTTGCTAAAAGCACCAGTCACATATAAACTCCCCTAGACACTCTGGGCTAATTCCCATCCTTGCAAGTTAAGTGGTTGGGTGAATAAAAATAAGAATCAAAAAAAAAAAAAAAAGATGAAAACCACAACCTTTTCTTGCCCAGTTTCCATGGAAATGAAAGTGGAAAGACTGCTGGCAGTCAGTAGCTGAGTGTGAGAACTCTCGCTTGCAGATGTCAGCTCCTCACTGTTCGCTGAAAACTGCAAGTGTTGGTTTAAAAAATCAGCTGCAAATGATGTCTTCAAAACTCTGTGGATTTAAAAAAAAAAGTTGATAAACTAGTTTTAAAATGGGAACACTTAAAATGTAAAAGTCTTTACATTTCCATCCACCTGGCTGCTGAGACACATCCCTTTTATAAGCAAAAAAAGCAGTGGCTACTTTTTTGGTTACTATCTTCTGGATTTCCCTTTGGCTCAACAGTCTGACTTGATTACTTTGCCGAGTGTGCTGAAGGCCTTCCCAGCTTAAAGGAGGCACATGGTTTCTCATTGGTTTAGTAAAGTACTCGTGGATTCTGTTTAGATATGAATTGCTAAGATTTACATTAATTTAAACATAATGGGGAAATTAATGGATCTAGTTTTAAATCAAGATGTGATTGTTTGCATGTAATGTCTTTCAAGTAGAGATTACTAATATATTTGAGTACTAACATATTTGAGAAACTTTCTCAATGTCTTGCAAGAGTCACACAGTTTGGACCCAAGTTTACGGTTGTTAAAGTAAATTGTTTAATGTAAAATAAAGTAAATAAAGATTTTTCCTTCATATTACAAACAAAAAAGACTGGAAACACATGTCAGTTATATCCAATGCACATTCTCTACAACCTACGAAAACTCTCCTCAATGCATTTATTCCACTCTGTATCTTAACAGGCAGTTTACGGTTCTTAAATACTGCATGGAGAACAATGACTGTGAGGGATTTTCCTGAAGATCACAGTCTTAAAGCCAGATAGGATATTTTTTATGGCATGCAATAATTATTATAGTAATTTTCCCTGGAATGGCTGTCTGCTAGTGGTCTAAATGAGGAAGCAACTAACTCGTTCGCGAACAGCATCGTTAGGAGCTGAGGCAAATAAGCAGCTGATCTTGCCTGTTCAGTACACTGAAGCCTTGAGACTAGTTTTCCCTTTTCTTCCTTACTCAATAATTCATTTTTCACGGCTGCTGTGGCAGGTGGAGTATTTTATATTCTCGTCTCATTAATCAGTTGTGGATTACTGAGGAAAATCTATAAATACCTGGCCAGGAGATAGAGACAGTATAATCCATAGCAAACCAGCTGTAGCACTGTGAGGCTGCAACGGAACCAAGACCGTGACAACATACAACGAATATTGTGAGGCATCTGTGAGGTAAGCACTATCACTTATGCAATGAACAAGACTATCACTTAAACCATGTGAATATGAGAGAACAGAAAACAATGCTGTAGTAAACTTTCTGATTGTATGGTAATGAGTATAGCAGAGATTAACGTACAAAATCTCACACAATCTTCGCTTCATGATCTGACTCAGAGAAACTGTTGTTTTAATTCTCTGAACAGATGCAATAGGCAATTACAAATTTTTCTTTTTCTCATTTTAAGTTATAAAAGAAAAATAGAAGAAATTTTTCTACAAGCTTTTCTTTTCCTCCTCTTTTTAGCTGCACTGACTTCAAACTACAAGATTAATCAACAATTACCCAGCAAAGAGGTTTAGTTAAATCATTGTATGTTTATTCGGTTGTAGGATTACATACACAGAAGCACTAGAAATGTGAATAAAACCACTGCAGCAGAGTAGAGGAACTTCTTTAGTGGGGTTCTGCAGGGCTCTGTCCTAGGGTCAGTTCTCTTCAACAGCTTCAGAAACAGCTTGGAGAAGAACTGGAAGTAATACTAAGTTTGCTGATGACACTTAACTGGGAGGAACTGTGCACTCCCTCAAAGGCAGAGAGGCCCTGCAGAGTGACCTGGACAAACTAGAAATGGGCAATCACTATATGAAGTTTAGCAAGGACAAGTGCTGGATTCTGCATCTGAGATGAGGCAACCCTGGATGTACAGACAGACTGGGGAATGAGAGGCTGGGGAGAAGGACTGCAGAAAGGGACCTGGGGGTCCTTGTCAACGGCAAGCTGAATATGAGTCAGCAGTGCTCTGGCAGCCAAGAGGGCCAAGCATGTCCTGGGATACATCAGGCCCAGCATCACCAGCTGGGCAAGGGAGGGGATTGTCCCGCTCTGCTCTGCACTGGAGTGGCCTCACCTTGAGCGTTGGGGGCAGTTTTGGGAACCATGATATAAAACAGACATGAAGCTGTTAGAGAGCACCCAAAGGAGAGCCAAGAGGATGGTGAAATATCTGGAGAGGAAGTCTTTTGAGGAGTGGCTGAGATCCCTTGGTTTGTCCAGCCTGGAGAAGAGGAGACTGAGGGGAAACGTCATTATGGTCTTCAACATACCAATGGGGGGAAATGATGGA
>VZTF01007689.1:200955-281110 GCA_013397755.1 Cnemophilus loriae | reverse complement strand
GGCAGGCACTGATCTCTTCACTCTTGTGATCAGTGATGGGCTATCAGTGAATAGCATGAAGCTGAGTCTGGGGAGGTTTAAGTTGGATATCAGGAAAAACCCTTTCCCTCAGAGGGCTGCTGAACACTGGAACAGCAACAAGCCTGACAGAGTTCAAGAAGTGTTTGGAAAACTCTTTAAGTCACATGCTGTGATTCTTGATGTGTCCTGCACAGGGCCAGGAGTTGGACTTGATGATCCTTGTGGCTCCCTTCCCTTCCAACTCACAATATTCTACCATTTTGTGATTCCTGACACACTCTGCCTGCAAAAGAATGATCTGAGGGCATACAGGACAGCACATTATTTTGTTGTTGTTTTTTTTTTTTTAATAAACTTCAATACAGCAGGTGTTTGGAAGATATTTTGCCATGTATGAACTTCCAGTGAGAGGAATAAGCTGCTGAGTGATCTAACTAGTCAGGAGTGGTGTAGTTTTAACGAAGTTCATAGACTGTGTTCAAAAAGCGATTTTCAAAAAGAAGTCAGAGATCTCCTTCTTTTTTTCACCATACACTACCTTGTAGTTACCAGTTCTCTACCCATGTCTTGCTATCAGTGTATGCCCGTTCTCATCCTTCCTACTTGTTAGGACTTCTAGTCCATTCCCTTGAAACATTCTCTTAAGTGATGCACATGATGAGATGGGTCAAAATATCTATTCCTGCTAGGGTTTGTGGAGATAGGTGCAATTAACAAAAGTGGACCACACTGATGTTTTTGAACTGTATTTTCTTACAGCAGACAAAGATGAAGCTCACCTTCCCTGGGTAGCTGAGCTATGTCATTGTCCATAGTAAGACCAGTCACTGTAAGTGATTCAGGCCTTTATTTCTTTCCTGAGGCTTGTTGAAATGGTCTTTACTCTTGAAGGTCAGTGTTTCTAACTAAAATGTTTTTTTTCATCTCTCTTTAGAGTGTCTTCCAAGCCATTTGTAGTTCTTCCCCACAGTCTTCTCTCTTCCAGACCATTTGCATTTCTTGTTTCCTCATACTTGTTTTAGCAGGAATCTTCCATTGATGTCGTGATGATTTTTTGCCTTTTCTTTCATATACCTTTTATGTATTTTCTACATGCTTAACTTACGTATTTGTAGCCTGATACTGTAACTTAGTTCCAGCATTTCCATGGGCAGGAGGACAAAATATTCTGAAAGTCTCTCAGTTGAAGGTCTGAAGCCTTATGCTATCTTGGTTCTCCATATGAACCAAAGTTGGAACCAGCTCTCACTAGGACATATTTTTATAAACAGGATACGAGCCTCATCTGAGGGGAACAGACTCTAGAACTTGCCAAAATAGTGGCACATTACTTTATGTACTAAGCTTCTCGTTGGAGAATCTTTGTCAGATACGCTAATTTGCGAAGTCTGTAAAAATGGTATAGGCGTCATGTGCTGGGTGCATTTTCAGTGTTTTCCAACTTGTCAAGTTGTGCACTGTAAGGATCTTTATTAAAAGAGGTAAAACCCCTTTTATCCTCCTAACCGTGTCTGGCTCATAATTCTAGGCCCAGAGAAAAAGACATCACCATAAATGAAATCTTATTTTTAAATACCCTTCTCTTAGTTGGTTTTTAGGAGACTTTTCACAACCTGAATGCAACATTCAGGAAAATAATGTAATCTGATTCTATGCTCTGAGGTATGAAATGACTTTTTGCTGGTGTTAGGGAATAGCTCCCAACCTCCAACTTAGACTGTACAATATTTCTTATTTAACTAAACACAGCTTTTGGATGAGACAGGAACAGGAGACTGTACAGGGGGAGGAGACATGCCTAGTCCACACTCATCAGTCCAGGACCAGGGAGTTGATACAGCGTGATTTGTTATAATAGGAATGTCACAGCTCCCAGAGCTTTTCTCATCCTTTTTATGGCTTTCCAATCTGCCTGGCTGCCCTGTTTCCTTCAGTATAATCAGCTTTTTGCAGAGGTGGTGTTGCCAGCCAATGATACTGACACTTGGCTGACGTAAATTAATTTACATCATTAGACTGATTCTTAGTACTATGCTGCCGTCAGAGCACTGATATTAAACAGTGAGATCACAAAGTGAGCTGAAACTCATTGCAACGCAGTAATATCTTCCTAAGAACATGATTTCCTTCTCTGTACATAAGCTTGTAGTGCACTTTGACCATGACCTACATCTAATTTAAGAGTTGGTAAAAATTAAGTACATATTGCAAACCAAATTTTTAAGGTACTTATGTGACAAGTTGGACAATTTAAGCTTTAAGTTAACTTCTTACTGCTCCTATAAGCACAGTGCCAATATGACAGAAACCCTCAAAAAATGTGGTGATGAGTGGCAAAGAATTCATATTCCCCTAGCATCTGCGATTAGGAAAGATCACAACACCAAAAGCTATGTATAGAAAATTGCAAAGTAGCATCACATTACTGACAATCACAACTTCCATCCTAAGTGGGCACAACCATTTATGCTTCTATGCCCTCCCATACTGTCCCTTGCCCAACTTTTTACTTTTATCAAATATTTCATACATCCATAAGGTACTGGACTCCTCCACGATCAGACTGGTTATCTACACGATGGTACAGACGGAGAATGAATGGAGTTGCAATTGCTCGATGGTATCAATATGCAAGTAATAAATATTAGGCTGTTGTTTTCTATATCGAGAGTACAATTGCTCTTTTATTTTTAATCAGGAACATATACACTAATCAGGTGCCTTGTCATTTTTTTCTGACCTGAAAACCTTCCACGTTCTGCTGCTTCTCATTCAACATTCCTAAGCATGAAGACCCACACAACACTGAGATCAAAGGAAGATTTCTATTGATTTCAGTAGTCTTTCAATAGAACTAAAAGAAAAAAAAGTTATCACAAGTATGTCGTAAAACAGTATACATTTAAATTTTAATAGAAATGGGAAGAAATGTTGCTCTTATTTAAGTTCCATGACCCCTATCTCCCTGAGATAATCTGAAACATTTTCCCTACTCTTTCTTTTATAGGGACTGTGGAGGAAAAGGAGGAGGCAGAAAGGTTCTTTGAAATGCATATCTGAAATCTTGGAGTCCATTACTGAGTCATTAGCGAACACAGCCCCCTGTGATGAAATTTTGCTGAAAAATGTTAATCTGAACTCAGGACCTATTTGATTCACAGCAGCAACCACTGCCAATTTGCACTGATTGGTGGTGCACATTCTTGTATTAATTTTACTGTTTTCTTCTAGCTAGTTCTATCTAATTCCTCAGAAGATTCAGACTTATCTAAGTTTTAGAAGAAACCTAGCTTCATTTTATTAAGAAAGGAACTTTAAAATAGTACTTTGATTAACTATCCATGCCCTCCGTCTGCAAGACTTCTTCAGTCAAATGCTCCATTACAAGCCTGCCACTGTAGCTCATGACTGTGATCAAATGTCCCAGTAGAAACTTCTTTAGGCAGGCGGGATCAAAACTATATCTGCTGAGCCAATGCACCCAACCAGATTTCATACAGACCTTCCCCCAAGAAACGGAGAACTTTTCATGTAATTTGCATACAGCTGCTAAGTGTCGCTCAGTGCAGTCTTGAAGTTTCCCCCATCAGCTCCTTGCAGCATTTTAATCAATAATTTCTAATGGCAAATGACAACAGTGAGAAAAGCCACCCTCCTAACTGTAGGAATATCATAAAAATTGAGAAATAAACAAGAAATATCACAAGCTTTCCAGTGAATATTCCATGACATACTGTTTGTGTTAGACCACTAATCAGTCTTGATTCTATGATAAATTTGAATACTAATCCCTTCTGAATAGGGATTAAGCTTCAGCATGTAGGGGAGGGATTCATTAGAATTCATCTCATCAAGACACAGCTTGAACAAAGTTGCGCAGCACTCTGTACCTCAGACCTTTCAGTGCTGACAACCAATTGCCAAACCACCACTGAGTGGCTAAAATCAACAAACTGTAACTTATGAATGCCCATATTTTCTTAGTCAGAAACTGATGATGTGTTGTGTTGCTGTCTGGAGAGGACTATCTTTAGGCGAAGTGCTTTCTGGTTAGTTACAATAGACAAACCATCAAACAGTCCTGAAAAAGATGACAATAAGTAAGGGAAATTCAGTGGAGATCATGTTGACAGACTATGAGCATGAATGTTTGGAGGCCCCATCTGTTGATTTATGTATCATTGGCCCACTAATTTCACTATTGTGCAGGCTCACAATAGTGAAATTACTTCATTGATTCAGCATGAATCAGACTATGTATTAATGCATTGCTGGAATGCCCTTTCCCAGGAAACATACACACTCTGGAATAGCTTTGACCTTCTCCAAACCGTATTCATGCAAAGGCGATGGTGGCTAATGCAAGATGTGGTATGTGCTTAAAAGCGGTTTCTATTTCTTTAGCTACAGGGTAGAATCAATGAGTGTTTTGACCACGAAATTAGTAGGGCAAACTCTCCAAACTTTTAGGACTCTTTTCTCAGTGTCAACTAAATTGGCATGGCTTTGATGAACACATGGAGATTTACTGATCACATAAGCTGAATATATTTGGAGTAGTCCGTGATACACTCTGCTGTTGCAGGGAGAAATGTCCGCAGGCACTCTGAACTAAAATGCTTTGTTTACAGCAAATTGTGCATGGCTATGCAGCAATTACAGTTTTGCATTCTCTACAAGTGCAATATAGGCATACTCGGGGACTCTCACAAATAACTCCTTTTTTCTGTGTGTCTGACAGTACCTCAGCAAATCAGTAGATGAAGAACCAAGGGCAGAACAAAAGTAACCTTGAGACAGGTCATTATTCACAAGTTTCAGCTTGTAAGGAGCACTTCACTGTCCAAGTCTCATTCATTATAAGCAGCAGAAGTGTTAGCTAATTGATTTGAAATGTGTGTAAAAAAATCAAACAAAAATTCAGATGTAGAATCCTAACACTGTCACACCAGCTGGCGTTGACCACTTTTGCAGGGCCTGCAAGCTTCAAAATCAATGCGCTGATCTCACCGACCCCTTAATGGAGTTGCTTCATCTGGAACATTAGATATTGACCCATTTGGGTTTCGTACCTTTGACATACTCTTCAATATATTGCCTTGTTTTGAAGACAACTTCAACCTGTAAGTATTCTCTGAAAGAGAGAAAAGCAGCCATACAGTACGCACATCTGTGGGGGAAAAAGAAGAAGCATCACAGTCTATGAAAATTTCCATCCACATCACTGTAAAGCTATTCAGAAGTGCTGGTACCAAGCACCGTGACATGTTTGATGCTAAAGTAAATGGTATTACTAGATGGTAACTATCATAATTTTAGTCAGATTCCTGCGAAAACCTCAAGCTTTTGCACATAATGCACTGATGTAGAATTTTGGCTTTTTCAGTAAAATATCATTTATTGTTCCCAGTAATAAATATTGTATTGTCTATTTTCCTCATCTATGACTCATGACAGAAAGACAGATTCTCTCTGAGGTTGGTTATACAGTGTCATGCAAATGAAATGTACAGCAATGCCAAATGTTAAACAAAAAAAGCCCAACCAAAAACCACTGGCAAAAGTGCATGTATGGAAACCTGGACCGGTTGCATCCAGAGATCTTGGGATTATTGAGCATAGGTAGGGGTTCTATGCTTTGAGTGTCCTAGCAAGAACATCTGTTTCACCCAGGACTATCCCTATATCTGGATGCTGCACACAATTTTTAAAAGAACTCAGTCAAACTTTATCATGTAATTTCTGCTTCAATATCTAGAAGACTTTTTCTCACAAATTCTTGAAATAGTAAGCCTAAGAACTCCCTACATTGAGAAAACATCTTGAAAGGAAACTTATTATTGAATAAAATAACGTTGATTTAACATGAAAAGTCTGTCTCACGAAACTTGCAGTATTTTACTTATTGCACCGGATTTACCTTCCAGGGTGCTAAAGGTAACACTAGCTTTGCACAGAAAAAGCTGCTATGAAACTGCAAAGGCCCTTAAATATTGCCTGTCTTGGACAATGTACTGCCACCTGCTCTACCCTGTGTATTCAGTGACAATTAGTGCCCAACTGAGGGCAAGAAGAGGAAAGTCCAGGAAAGGTGTGCAAGCTGGCAAGTGCAGGGCAAAGTGTCTGCTCTGCCTTAGCAGTGAAGTCTGACAGTGATTGACTTGTCCAATGTTGTCACAAGTCAGCTCTGAATTTGGATCTTGTGGTCAGTTCAAATTGTGGCTAATTGCACAAGAGACAGACAAGTAATTTCTTCTGCAGAAAAGTCAAGCTGTCTCTTGTTATAAGAGACAAAATCTAAAAAAATGTCATGCTCATTGTATTATCTTTCTTTTCTTTCTGTTGTTGTCATGTAGTTCTAGTGTCTCTCAGAAAGCACACATATGAAGTCTTGTATGCTGTGTAAATTTTACACTTGAAAGCTGTAGTTTGTTAGACTACATTGAACAGAGATTTTGTTACAATGTAGGAAAAATAATTATGTGTAGTACATTGCAGGGTGAAATTTAACGTACGAGAGTGAACTTTAAACAGAGACTGGTTTGCTAAGAGATTGGTTCGAAAGAGGGGTTACATAGCCACCATTTCCTAATGGAATATGCTTTAAGGTGTATCTGAAAAAATAATCCTACAACATCCTACATTAGCATAGTGAAAAAAGCTCTGTGAGATTATCCAGCCTTTCTCTGTGCTAATACTACATGACAATATTCTTGAGAAACTTGCCAGTTCAATATTAAATGTTTTATATGTTGAAAACTCTCCCATACCCTTGGGAGACTTGCAATCCACCAGACGTCACTTCCAGAGTAGTCTTCCTGATCCCGATCCTTCTCCCAGTTTTATTCTAATACCCTTAAATTAATTATGTTTCAACACCGTCCATACCCCTTGCATTCACAATACTGTTTCACAGGTTTACTGCTCAACCTAAAAAGGTTTATGCTCAATTCTACATGTTTTACAGTAGATAATTATCATACAGCTGAAACTGCTGACAGCAATTAAGTTTATTACTGCTGTTTCGTGATTGGTTTGTAAATGCTTCTGAATTTGCCACATGTTAGCAATTCACGCTGAAGTGTTTAATTTCTTTTTTTTTTTTTAGATTATATTCAACGACAAGTCATGCTTGCCTCAGGAAGATTTATCAAAGGGCGAGAATGCGTCTCCGCTCAAGTTAAGAACAGACCGCAGGGATGCAGACACCGTACCATGGTCTGCTCCAAGGGTTGCAGGTGAATCTCTGCCTCGGCACCCGGAGCGCCTTCCGTCTGTCCATCTCTGCTTACCTTAGTATATGCAGGGCTGTTTCTCACTCTGCTCTCCTCTGGCTGCAATTGCTACCATGAAACAACTTTTTTCCCCACAAATATATTATCCCAGAATCACTGCTTCTGGCGATGATGGGCACAACCTGTCCAGCAGTGGGTTCTCCTTGGAGCTGTCTGGCACTGGCTCTACAGGATATGTGGAAAGCTTCTGGCATCTATTCAAAGCAGCCACCCTTTTCACCCTCCCAGAACCAAAACCATGCCGTGCAAACCCAATATGGATGAATTAATAGTGCACATGTTACTTTAGCACTTTTCCTTGCTTTACTTTACCTAATTGTCCTGTAATGCAGTTGTGTTGTTATTAATAAATATCTGTATGAGTCCAAGGCTTGCATCCTTCCCTCTGTGGTTGTGAGAAGATGTCCTTGCCTGACTTTCTATTTGCCACCTGTCATTATTCTTTATACTAGGCAATTATGGTACTTCAGTGGTGAAACTTGTCTTTACATAGCTAGAGGTTGCTTTTACTTTTGATATCTCCAGCCTTCAGTGCATTTTCTACAGTAGTGCTGGAGAACTACAGTAGAACATACCATGCTTGAAGATTGCTCACAGTTTGTCTCAAAGAAACACCAGAAAACACATCCAAAAGTGGAGGGAATAGGAGTATTTGAATAATTTTGTAGCTTGCACAATTTTATGCTATCCTATGTGAATGATTTTCTCAGACACAGAGCCCTTAGTTCAACAGTTTCTTTGAAAAGTGAAAACATTTCTAATTAAGCTTCTTCTACAGCTCAGAAGAAGACAATACTGGAAAGGTGTTTTTGCTGGGTGCATTTCAGTGTTGTATGTATCACTTTATTTAAGTATCTCAAGCATATTTAGAATTATTTCTGTCATACTCTATTTTAATATAGGGCTCTTTCTCATTCATACTATTCCTTGGTCAATACCAACACATGGCACAACATCTATGACTTTAAAGTCAGACTACCTATCTAGACTCAGTCAGCAACGTAGTGTTGCAATCGAATATGTACAATGCCACTCTTCAGAAGATTTTTAATACAGTGACATTATTACAACATTTATGAAGTTTCTGGTCTAGCTTGTTTTCTTTCCTCAGAAAGAGAGATTATGTCTCATCACAGTGGGAAATGGCATGATTTGGGAGGAGAAATACTGTCCACTACTAAAGATAAAGCAAGAAACTGACAACATTTATTCCAGGCAGAGTATAGCAGTTTCACTGTTACTGTTATAGGTAATCAATTGAAAAATATTGACAAATATTAAAAAATATGTAGAGATAATCTTGGAATATAGGGAAATGAGAAAATTTGCAGCAAATAGTAGACAATGCTCTTAAGAGATTTTTTCCCTGTGCAACACAGAAGCTGATATCAAAGGAATGAGGTAAGAGTTTGATTTGCTTTCAGTGTGATACATTGGCAAGAAATTTGATAAAATATTGTAGGGTTTTTTTAAACATCTCAGCTTTATTGCTGGGAATGCAATATTGAAATTGTGGCATTCACAAAAGCACTGACACTCAGTTCTATAGGTATTATTAAAAACATGAATTTAGTTAGTAACATATATTTTTTCATCACATCTCCTTGATCCTTAGCTGTGTGGTGCCAGATGCACTCAATATATCAGAGAGATAGTCAGGGATGAAATTAGCTCTCTTTTTGTGCTGCTTAGCCACTTGTGTATTTCATCTCCCATCATACCAATGTTTTCATCTTCTCAAACTGCTTAGAAGTGGCCCTTAAAATGATCCTTAAAGAAAAGCCAGTGAAAGCATCTAATAAATTGTGTTGAAATGATCATTAGTACGGAAAAGTGAAACTCCTAGAGCTGAACCCATAAATATCAGACTTTAATATACAAGTATGTATGCATCTACGCACAATTTGGAGAGAGAAAAATATGCATCTCATTTCTTCCTTTTCTCAGTGTATTTATTTATAACATTCAATGGGTAGATTCCTCAGTCAACCAGAAATAACTAAAAGAAGAATTAGTTTCGCTGTTTCTTTCCCTAAAAACCATAGAATAAGGCAGTCAGAAGTTTGCTGGTGGTACAGAGGATGGCTAAATTATTTGATTTTTCTGTGTAGAAATTACCCGAGGCACACCATAAGTCCTTGAAAACATACTGTGTGGAATTCCTTTTTCTCCAACAGAAGGAATTAAAGGCGTTGGTATCATGTCTATAACAGCTCAAACAAATACCTTGACTTCACTAATTAACATTTTCCTACTCTTTTCATCCAACTGGAAAAGCCAGAAATCCACTTTAGCAGGATCGAACCTGATTGTATCTCTTACATTTGGAAATCCTTGTCACTGTTAGCACGCAAACTTGGAATTTCAAGTGTCAGGGAAGAACTCAGAGGAAATTATTTAAAGTGAATTCATTACTTAAAGGGAGTTATAAATTTCTGTAAGAAGATTAATACTTTGCTCATTACCTATCTGGTTTTGATTTGAAATGCCATGAGCTCTGTCTCCTTCAGGATACAAGCAGCCGACTTTAAGAAAGGAGAAATATCTCCATATTCTCTGTTCAACCTTTTAAGTTCCCTGTTCACAGCATATATTTACTACAAGACTAGACTGAACCCATGTGGGATCATCAACTGTATGGAACACTGTCTAGCATTTAACAAGGTCTTCTGTACAAAGCAGACTCTTCCCCACTGCCCTAACTTAAACCAACACATGGAATGCATGGTGTTAATAAAAGACCTTATGATATTTTGGTCTAGGTTTAGGTGGGGGAATCATGTGAAATTCATAAGAGATTAATTCTGTAGTACAGATAAGTGGCTCCGAAGTTTAAATCTCAATTAATTCGCACTGTATGTGGTTGGAAGTTGTGAATACAGATGATGAGAACTTTAGCCTAGCTGCAGTACAGCATTTTGTTAGAGATGAGATTCAAAACAGAAATATCCTTAGAAATCATGGTTTTATAGGTTTTATTTTCAGGGTATGTTCTCTCTTTGTCCTTAATTTTTAATTCCTAATGTTATCACAATTTGGCAAATTCTAGTGAAAGATCTGTTTGACTGGAAAGCAAGTTACTAGTATAAGAGTTCACATTAAAAAAAAAGAGCCATTTTTAAATGGGAAATATTAATCTAAAATTCATTTAGATGTGAGCACTTTCGGATGACGGAGTTGTCTGTAGCAGTGTTTGCTGTCATTTACTGTGTATACTCATGTACTGCATGGGAAGCTGTGGGTTTAGAGACGTGACACATTGTTAATTGTAATATCCTCTGTCTAGCAAGGTCTGGTAGTTGCAAGCTGACTGTGGAATCAAGGAGGTACAACACTCTGCTAAACATTACTTATTTGCTGAGCTGGTTGAATAACCTGATAATGCACAGGAAATGCATGGTCTGATATAGATAATTTAATGATGATTCTTCTGCTCCTACATTTGAAGAAAGTTTTAAGTCAGAGTGCACTACAGAATTATGTAACCAGTGAAATGGACATAAAATGAACAACTGCAGAAATCTTTAATACAAAGAGTATAGCATAAAAGCGAGATGACAAAAAATTCTTTTTGACTGATGTTTGCTAGCTTAACAAAACAGTTAAATCCTTTTATACAAATACTGAATTTTAGATATACACACAAGCTATATCTAACCTGGCTTCTTATGGACTCTGGTAATCACTGAGTTCAAGTTACTTACCATAACAGTCGTTGACCTTCAAACACTTCCCACTCTCTAGAATTTGTCCATTCCCTACTTTTTTAGAAAAGGAGTCTGTTGTAAGAACCTACACTGCTCCATGCCAGATAAGACTATCTTCACTCTAGCACCCAAGAGCAGGTTTACTTGGCTGCATGCTCACCATTGCTGCCGCGTTCCCCTTTACTCTGAGTCACCTTGGAGCTGAATTCACACTGGAGACTCTGTGGGGACACTGGCATGAGCAGAGAGCAGAGTGTGACTGTGTGTTACTACATTCAAACTATTCACTCCATAGAAGAGTAGTGAGTTGGGGATAGGCAGCTAATCCCCATTTTAGAGATGAAAAATAGATACAGGGAAAGATTAGGGCCATTTCTCAAGTATGATTACATATTCCCACTGAATTCAGTGCAAGAGTTTTCTTTAAATAGGCTATTTTCTCTCAAGGCTGTTGATTTACAGTTTTGGAACATTGGACCATGCAGTCTGCATGTTATCCTAGTTTTAAAAAATCAAATGGATAACTCTAAAAGTGATTAATCTGAAATCTATGGACCTCCAGAACCAAGAAATTACAGAGGAACTGTAGGATTTTCAGAAGTCTTATTATTTTTTTTTTTTTTCCTTTTCTTAAGAAGCAATAAAACAGCGGACTATTGAAACTGCTATATCTGGAATCCACTAGATTACTATCACTAGCTAAATCAGGCTGCTATCTTAAAAGAATGATAAATGTTAATGAGAAAACAAATGAGAAAAATTAAAAAACACAAAGTCTGCAATATTGGACTTGATGGCCTTGGAGGTCTTTTCCAACGTTAATTATTCTACAGTTCTATGAATATTTTTGTTTGATTAATTTTAACACCAAATAATAGTTAAAGCAGCAGCTTTAGTATTAAGTTCACCTTTGTGTCCATGTTGCAAACATTGCTAAAATCGGGTCACACGTAAATGCGAGGTGTAAATTATTTTAGGTAAGTGACACTTGTAATGATATCATAAGGATGGTGTTTATGGCAATTAATGGAGATTGTTTTAAGTGGGAAGTAATAGTGATAACCTGGTTGTGCTAAAAACATCGGGTGATTCACCCTCAAACTGAGTAACATGGGTAAAGGGCTAATGTTTTCCAGTGTGAGGGCATGCCTCTGAAGTGTTGTAGAGGACCATGACTGTCACAGAAGGCAGGACCGTGATGAGAATAAGCTTAGTATCTGTCTGAATAAATACGATATTCATTGCCAGGCTACGGATGTGCTTGTACAGAGTTTATGGTATCTGGTATTAGAATAAATAATGAGAGAGAAAGCAAATGGTCTGCGCAGGTCATGTGGCTGTATGGTAAAAATATCGGCATGCATTAACAATTACTTTGTATTTGCTCATCCCATGTGAAAGGAGAGAAAAAGACACCAGATTTTTCTACACCCTATTAATTTTGTTGGGGAAGTACCCGTTTTGTCACATTCATCTTGACATTTACATCTTCCACTCTACCTGGAAGCAAAGAGATTATTTTCTATGGTATCTGGTCTCTTTTTGAATTGAAATACTTCTCTACCTCTTTCATGTAATGCCTTAATAAGTTTATATCGCAATCTTTTTCATGTAGTAGAATGCATTTGATCTCCAAGAAATTTATTCCTCAGTACCTCTGATTAAAATACTAAAATCTAGATGCCTTTTGAAGAATTGTTCTGCTTTGCTGAAAAGTAAATGGAAGTTTTTGAAAATTTGAGCCCTAACATCTTCTTGCTAAAAATATATATCTGTATGCCTCTGTGTGTGTGTGTGTGTGTGTGTGTGTGTGCGTGTGTATGTGTGTGTTTGCAGGGGGAAGAGAGTTTTATAATTGCCACATGGGGAGATTGTCTTATTTAAGAATGGTTCTCCACAATTCAGTTCTCCAAGCTGCAAAGATCACATGATAAGATAAAAACAATTTACTGGAAACGACAATGAGACAAGAAAACAAACAGTAACAACAACAACATTAATAACAAAAGTGTACAAAAGAGAGAGTGATTCCCACAAAAACGCTCACTGATCTCGACCCAGCCATAGCCGTGCCACCCCACAGTTCCCTCTGGCTTGGGACCGGAGTCCTGCTACCCTGACTGCTCTGTCCACCATGCTTGCTTGACTAGGAGAAACCCTTTGTCCCCACAGGATAATCCCTTCCCCTGCCTCTGGCAATGGTGTGAGGTGGAACAGAATAATCACCTGCCTTAGCCATGTCCCCTCCTGGCTACTGCAAAAATTAACCCTATTCTGGCCAGAACCGAAAGAGAGATCTCACTGTTAGGGTACAAAAAACAGATTGAGAAAACCTATTGTTTAATGGGGCACACATTTCCCACATTGCTACCCATGTATCAAAATAGTTTTGTAGAGTAAAATGGACAAATTCTAGCTAGCAATGCTCCTGATTACCATACCAGCGATGTTCAGAAGACTAAGTAGCTCTATTAATTTTTCTAATCCAGAAAGGTATGAAAGGTGAAAGAGGTAGAGAGTGAGACAGGTGCAGGGGGCTTGGAAAGAGTGTGAGAGAGATTAGGTAGAAAGATAGTCACCACCGCGTGAATACCACTGTGTCCTGCTGGTCCTTCTTCACCCAGGTCTTCTCAGTGATGGGGTTTCCATAGCAGTTCTTTTAAAGGCACCACATTTATACAGTACAAGTCCCAGGTATCCACGGGGCATAGATGCTGTTCCCACAGCTTGGGCTGGCACGTGTATAAGGACTTGCTTCCTTCCCCACAGTTTGCCACTGTGAGAATTTTTGTCAGGATAGGTTACCCAGATCTACCTCACCGGGCCAGGAACTAGCATCTTCCTGGTTTTGCCATCAATGTTTACCTCAAGTTCTCACAATGGCAATTCTTTGGCTGGTAGCTTACCTTATGGGAAGTCCCTTCTGTGTCTTTGACAGTGTTTTGAGACATGTAACTGCATTCTATTATAGCAAAAAGGCTGTACTCTGCAAAAGTGCGTGCGCACAAAGCTTGTAGACTGCTTTGTCATTTGCACTGAGGGTGAGTACAGGAACTATCACCACTGGAATACTGCACAGAAAAAAAGCAACAGTGAGCAAAATTATACTGTTTTTCTGTTCTGGGGAATGACTCTCCTTCTCAGTGTCCTGCTTTACATCTCACAAGTTTGGAAGACACAAAACGGATGAAAAAAAGAAATAGAAATAGAATTGAACCTTTATAACACCTAGCTTTTCATTTGGGGACTGCCAAGTTTGTGATAAACATGACAGAATGTTCCATGGAGAACCACTCATCAAATATTATCTCATCTAGTCCAGGAAAATGCAAACTGTGAAAGAGGATGTCTTTGTAAGAGCAGATGATTGATTTATTAGAGGTCATGTGTTGACTTTGAAACTTCACCACTGGTAATGACTGGAAGACACAAATTTAGCCACATAGCCTCGTAGTCTTATTAGAGCTTTGTGCTCAGTTGTGGCCTTCTTTAGAAGTTGTGGAAAACTTGATTTGCATGTGGATAAATGCCACAATTCAGTCGAGGAACCATGAGATTTATTAATTAATATTGTGCATGAAAGGCTGTTTTTCAGAGAAATAAAAACTTTTTTGTTGGATATAGTTTGTTTACTTTTTCCCCTCCAACCTTAGAGCCTTTTGCTTTGCACTATTTTGTGCGCAAATACTTTTAGCCTTTAGATAGCTAATCTATATTTTTATAGTCTGTGAGTTTGATGCAGTCAAATCTACGGCCTTGTCCAGTGTCTGCAGAAGTCAATGAGAAAATTGTCTCCAGAGGGCTTGGAATAGCGTACAGAGGCATTTACTAACCAGACAATTAGTTGTTGTTCTCTTTCACCAAATCCTATAGCGAGAGACTGTGAGAAAATTTCTGATTCCATTTAAATCACTATGAAAACTCACTAGGACCAAAATTTGACTCAGTGTAAATCAGAAACGATATAAAGAAAGAATGATGAAGAGAAAGAACAGCAGCACACAGCTTTGTGTAATAGCACTGGTAACCATTTCAAAGCACTGGCCAAGCTGTTATCTCACTTTTCTACTGGAAGAAAAGAAGCACTAAGAATTGTGTCAGTGTTTCAGAGGACTACGAACTTGGTTTCTGCCCTTGTTGGAGATAATTTATACTCCTAAAATTTTTGAAACTTTTCCAAGTGTTTCTTAAGGAAAAAAAAAATCTCATGAAGTATTTGCTGACTCTGCTTTCTTTTTCAGTTGTATACCCTTGAGGTGTTTTAGTGAGGCTGTTAGGTTGGTATGTTAAGTGTAGGCTTGACGTGTATGAAGAGCAGTAAGCCTGCATGAGTGTGATGCATTGAAATTTAGTCTGGTTTGAGCAGAAAGGATGAATCAGTGCACAAATCATTTAATTAATGAACACTAAATCTTTACAACAAAAGCTGGACTTTAAAATAAAAGAGAATGCTTTAGAGAAAGAATGAGACAGATTTAACTCCTAAATACATTTAATTTTGGAGATCTTTGAAGATCATATTTGAAGATCTAATGTCAACATTATTACAACTTCAAAACGCATTTCTTCTGTGTATTGTGCTGTTTTAAAACTGTACTTCTAAATTCAAAAGAAGGAAATGTAACTTCCCAGCTGCAGCTTCTCTTTTATTGAACTAAAGGCTTACATGGCACAAGTGCAGCAATTATGCCATCCAAACCCATCGTGACAGAATTCTATGGGTAGTGGTAAAGCAGGCTGGAAAAATGCAAGAGATATCAAAAGTAGCATAAATTTTATTCCATTTATTTCTGTATTCTTTCATGGGGTTTCTGGGGATCTTGGGATTTAGAAAACTGTCTTGCTATTACTTTTTCCTTGGGACAATTATACTCAATTAAGGTAGGAAATATATTTTGGGACAATAGCAGTAGAGTAATATTCACTAATAGGCATGCGACATTTTCATAGTCATATTTTTGGTGCAGGTCTTGAAAGAGCTAGTGTTTTCTTTTGAAGTTGACTATATTAGAACTTACTTTTTCTAGGTGACCTTTTTGTTCAGTCAGGACAAGTTACTTATACACATTTTGAAGCACAATGGACAGAATGAACAATATTATCTACCGTATTAATTTTAGGGGAAACTTATTTCAACGCTCATGGCAAATTAAAAATGTGCTAATGTCTTTCCAGGGATGACACGCAAATTAGCCCTTTTGAGGTGGTTAATCTTATTCCTTTTCATAATTCCTGCACAAAAAAGTGTGGTTTGTAAAAATCGAAGCCTACAAGCAGCCAGTGGACCTAGGATACCGGAGATCTCTACAGTACAAACAAAACATCCTCACGATATACAATATTAAACAAAACTCATCCTACTTCTACTCATTGTAAGAAAGAAAAATAATAATGATCATTATGACAAAAAAACATAGTAATTAATTAATCACATGGTAATAAGACTATGTACATGTTAGCTGGCTAGAGTAGAATGAGAAATGTGATGGACTTTCAAGAATACTGTAATTCTGTGTCTCACTTACTCCATGATTTCAGCATCACCAGAAGGTAATCTCATTAACTTACTTGTTGTATGGGATCTTTAATGATGTCAATGGAAAATAACCTCACCAAACTACCACTTTTGGGGCAGAAAGATTTTCATAATTTTTCAGTGTGGAAGAATTCCTCTAGACTTACCTGAACTGAAACCACAGATTACAGAACTCGACAGTGTCTCAAAATATTGTCTTGTCTGTTGCTGCCCTTCAAGTCAGGCTGTGTTTGAAACAGTCATTGCTTCGTGGTGACAATACACAGGGCCACCTCAGTGGTTTGTTTTCGTTGTATTCTGAACCTCTCAGCCAAGCTTCCCATCTGAACACAGAGAGAAGGATTATAGGATTGTTGAGGTCTGAAGGGATCTGTTTAAGTCACCCAGTCCAGCCCCCCCATTCAAAAGTGGTAAACGAGAGCTGGTTGTCCAGGTCCATGTAAAGGTGCCTTTTCACTGTCTCCAGGGATGGAGACTCCACAACAGCTCTGGGAAACCTGGACCAATGTTTGGTCGCCCTCATGGGCACACTGCAGTGAAATGTGCAAAGAAGCAAATGCTCATCTGCATCACTGGAGTCCACACCTTCAAAAATGCCTTCTGGATTTCAGAAAACTGGACTGTGAGTTAAATCACGTGAGAATTTGAGATATAATAAATGTGGAACTGTTGTCCGTTTATCTCATGTCTGACATCTTTCTACTTAATCTGTCTCTGTCACTGTCTTTCTCTCCCTGCATGTCTCTTTTTCCAGTTTCTTGCTGTCTCTCTATCTCAGATTTACTATTAAATAAAGTCCATACTATTGACTTCGACATGCGGTCTCATTTGTACCTTAATTTGTACAGAAGCATCTCTCTAATAATTGTAATAATTGGATCATATAAACCTTTTTGAAAACAAGAGAGACACTTAATACACTTGGTCTGTCTACTCCTAAGAGAAATATCTGGGAACATAGTTTGGCTTTAAAACCTCAAGGGCTTGGTGGCTCCAAATACCATTTTCTCTGCATTTTAATTCTAATTCAGATAAACCTTTGCATTTTATTTAACTTAAATCTCAGGTCAAGGTATCTGAAACACTAAATATTCAAAATAAACCAATAAACTGTATCCCTTGTCCTCCTGGACTGGCATCTTCCACTAAACAATGTTGTGATTTTGGAATCAACCTCGTTGACTCCAAAAAAACCTCAACCTCAACCTTGGAGTTAACCTCAGCTAAGAAATCTTTTTATATTATTGATATTTAACTTAGTTGGTACTTCGAAAGCACCAACATATGCCCCAGTCCAGGACACTACTACAATAAATAAATAAATTACCATAATCTCTACAGTAGTCAAAGCTTAGTGAACCATTAAAGACAAACCAGCTCAATGAACCAGGCAGCAACAACAAAATAAATGTACACTGAAAGCATGCCTAAGGCAACAACAATTTTTTTTCTCACTCCCATCTCTACTACTGACTTTAACAAAGGACAAAAATGTCCAATAATTTATTTGTTTGCCTTCCTGTCCGGACTTCCAAGACGTTCAGCCAAATTTTCATTATAGCCTCTTGGTTTGACAGTCTCCACTGTAAGTTCACTCTTATGCAAAAGTACTGATTGCTTTCCATTGCATTTCACCAGATAGTGTATGCAGGATGAATGCCTACCTCTGATAATGCCATTTTTGTGTGTGGGTCTGTGTGTGTGAGCATGTATATGAGGTATTTGCCTACTTACCACAAAAAAGTAAGTTTCATTCAAGACATTATAATCGCAGCTTTTCTGCTCTGTCCAGAGTGGAAGTCCGTCTTGGATAACTTCAGAAAGCTGTAGTCTACAGTTCACTGAGCTTGTAGCCTTCAAACCCAGGTCTTCTTTAGTCTGTTTAGTTCAAGTCTATCCAGTGTGCAAATGTGCCATGCAGGCATGGCGTATTTGGGGCTATGATGGAAGTAATTCTCTCTTCCAAACACTTTAATAAGTGACAGTCATCATTAAGGTCATCTAGAACTGGCTAAACACAAAGTAATTGGTCAATATGAGAACTCATATAATATTTTCCATAAACTTGCTGCCATTACTATTAGGGGAAAAAAGTGCCTTTTGTCTGGGGATGTCCCATTTGAAGAACAACAAAAAAAAATCCCATTACCTTATGTGCCAACTTCATCAACAGGGACGTACTGAGTTCCTTTGCTGTGAGTGCTTTACCATCCTCGAGAGAAGTGGAATTGGATTTCACTGAGATGTACAAGAAAACTGAATAAACTGATGAAATATGGGTAGGGTGTTATCAAAGCCTCTGAAATGATATTGAGCTTTACCTCCTTCTTTCTCATATGTAGTTTGCCTTTCCTGCTAGCCACAACCAGTACCAAGGCTGGCCATCAGTGAAGGTAGCTGGAGGACTGCTGAGCAGTAGCTGGAGGTGCAGAGCAACTAAACTGCCCAGCAGAAGTCTTTGCTACTCTCTGAACTTCATTTCCCAAAGTAGCCAAATAAGAAATTAATTATGTTATTTCATAATTTAACAGAGGAGTTCAGGTGAACAGTGAGTTCTTTCTCTCTCCTGGGATGTCTGCAAGGTGGAAACTAGACTCGTAGACCTATTTCCTATGTCTTTCCTAATCAGGCAATGAATACAGGAGAGTTATACCACTCATAAACAAAGACAAGACAATTTTAGCTGTTCAAGTTTCAGGGCAAAGATTGAAAATGCAGAGCAGGTAGAGTCCAATGGCTCCAAAATCAGATGGCAAATACAGTAATGCTGACTTTGTTATGATTTTCAAAGCTTCTTGTTTTGAACTGAAAGCCAAATGTGAGAGGGAGCATAGGACGCTGCTTTTGTGATATGCTTTCATCTCTAGGACTTCACAGATGATGCAATAGCAATTGATATGGAGATACATGACTTTTGGCGTTATTGATCATGTCTGCACTATCAGACACGATCAATAAGCTAACCGGCAAGTACCTAATCCCAGCGTGCATTAGGTTTTAGCAAGTAGCACAGTCAGAACAATTTGGGGTCACTTTTGGTTTTGGTTTAGGAGAATTGCGAGGGGTTTATCGGGTTCCGCTTGTTAAACTAGTACTACCCAACAGCCATAAGAAGATAAAAATAAACTTCACAAACAAGTTACACAAAGTGTCAACTCTTTGTCTCAGTGTTCCCCATATTCTAAAGATGAAATTTTGTTTATCCATGAGTCTCTTCTCTACATGTTCTCACTTGGTTTATGACTTGAAGGACATCTGAGAACAATGTGGGGGAGTAACACAGAGGCCAGCCGCTTGTGACAAATAACTTGAAGCACAAAGAAATAGAAGTAAAAATGACAAAGAGGGTACTATGTTCAAGCTATTAGCAAAAAAGTTCGAAATGAGACTTTCACTGAAGTCAAAGCATTCCTCAAAAAGGCCAGTGTACAATTTTACTTGATGTATATTTTTAGTTATTCACGAAACTTAATATTAACACTGTCTACATTTATTGGGTACAATCACTTGCAAAAAACCTCCATGTGACCTAGTACATTTCCGGAAGATAATATGTGTATATCAAGCTCATATTTGAAAAAAGTATTGTGCTTAATAGTATTTTTCAGAATATAAAAAAGTGCATGTGAACATTATTCTACCCACAGTGTCAGTATTGTTCTGCACATAGTAGCTCTCAGAAAAAGCACAGGTAGCAAAACTTCATTTCCCCAAAACGCACTTCAATATATTTTCAGTATAAAAACCTAATTTAAAATAATGTCAGCATCTTTTGCCTGTAGAATATGAGGCTCAGCATCTTTAAATTATTTAAGAGTTCCTTAGAGAGTCAGTTGTGCTTATAATGTCAGATTTGCTCAAAGAAATGCAAAGAGCAAAGCAAAGTGTTGAATAAGGACTTCCTGTGTGATTTTACCAAGTTATTTTTTACTGCCTGTAATTGAAGCAGCATTCACACCTCACACCATTTTAGCCAAAAATATATGTTGTATAACTGCAACTTGTTTTACTTGGTTTTGTTTCTTTTTTTTCTTTCTGTTTTATAAATATAGTAGCTCTACTGAACTGCTCTTTTCCCTGTGAGGATTCATTCACAAATAAATACAAGCTCTATCAAGACTCAATTGAAAGCACACTTGTACAGGGGCTTACAGATTCTATGCATGTCTCCTCCTAAAAGAAAAAATATAAATTACAAAGTAAAGAGTTTACTATTACCATATCTGACATATTTTGTCTCTCTTATTGTGATAGAAGGACCAGAGCTAATACTCATAAAGCCGCCCCAACAGTTTATATTCAAACAAATGATGAACAGCAGGATTTGCACAGTTTGTCATTACAAGTGCATTTTAAATATGTAGCCAAGTCCTTCATCCTAGTATCAGCTGTAATATTAGGTTAGATGAAAATAAACATTCTTGTTAGTGTTTTCTTTTTAATTTTCATAGTGTTATCTTTTTTGCTAGGCATTTTGGAGACCTCTAGACGAAACCAATTTTGCGTAAGATGTGTTTTATTTTCCGATGCTTAATTCCCAATGTATCTTTTTTTTAAAATGTCCTTCCCAAGCACCATTGTTTTATCAGTAGAATAGATCAAGTATGTGAGAAATTACAAATTATAAATATTAAAAGAGTGCCAGGTACCTATTTTGATTCAAATACTCTGTACAGTTGCCACACTTTCTCTTAACTTAGATATCTCTTTCTAATTTAATGAGATCTCACAATTCCTAAAGCCAAATGGAGAACTTCATCCTTGTTCTGAACCCGTGTTTGAGTTGTTGCAATTAGAAATCTGGCATGCACCTAACTGCATGAATTTACTGAGGAAAGTTTGCATAAGGATGCATTGCTGTTTTCTGCAGCTAGCTACACCATCATGCTGATCATCAGCACCTCATGTTCTCTCTGCAACTGAGATATTTATTACGGCTCTGTAATATATTAAAAAAAAAAGAAAAAGGAACTACCAATCCATCTTTGCTTCCAGCCTCTTTCAGTACTAATGAGGAAATTAAGAGTACACAGAGAACATCTATCATAGCTAGAACGAGGAGAACAGGTCAGCTACAACTTTACCTCAAAACACCTTGCACTGGCACACCATGTACCGTCTGTGCCTGAAACACTTTGTATTTGAACTAGAGCACAAGCTCCCTGGGCAGCCAGTGCATAACTTCATTTGATTTTGGTCTGATTGAAGTCATTATTGACTGTCTGTACACATCAAAAGGGATTGTAGCATTCATAATGTTAATATTCTGCAAAGGATTTCTCATGAACTGTGCAAACAATGCTCCTTTTAAACTAAAACTAATAAAAGACATCCTGAGTGTATTTACACAGTTCATATGATGACACTGAGTGATCACACCCTCTGACCCAAGGAGCCTTGGGCAGCAGTCTTGGCATCTGAGCACGGGCCTCTCTGCTTTCACGCACAGATTGCCAGGTGACTTGCACGTTGAAACTCCCCCAGAGTCACACTTCAGCTCAGCTGAAGTACAGCCACTCCTGCAGACAAGAGCTTCTCTCCAGGGTCAACCGTTCTCCACCTCTCAGCACTGCTCAGCAGCTTAGCTCTGGGTCTGACTGTCCTTTACAGACTAAGCTGCGGGCTGAATATTTTTAAATGGATCTGGATATTGTGAGTTACAGAGAAGCAGCAGGAACAAAAAAAATACAGATGACAGAAATCTGAGTTCTTGTTTCAAGCGTTATCTTCACCATGGATAGATTTTCCTACTATCTCTTCTCTTGACTTTGACTAACTTGTTAAGTATTCTGTGCCCAGTGAAGTGAAATATAATCAAAAAATTCATTACGAAAGGTAACATTTTTTGCTGTTTAGAGATCAGCCAACCCACAGCTACCACAGGGTGTTAGGTTAAGGAGGGACTGAAGACCCAGTGTGTGCATCACTCACTCATCTCTTGCTCTCATTCTTCGACTTTAATATACAACTTGAGATTATACTGCATGGAACTAAATCTGCTCAAGGCAGATGCTTAGCTTTAACCTTCCAACTGTACATTGAAACCTTACAATTGGAATAGCACTTTGTTCACGCAGAAGTTGGAAGTTAGGTAGATTTGAAATTATTTGTTATTTCATGGGAACAAAAATACATCATATATTCCTGAATTCAGTTTGACCACTGTTTCTTGCTTCACACTTTTACTTCCTCCTTTTCCCTCAACAAATGTTTTTTTAACACAGGAGAATTGGGAAGGGTTATTCAGATTCTAACATTAGCCTTGGGCTATACTGTTTTGCCTTTCCTTTTTTATCCCTCTCACCTTTAATTAAAATATCTCCTCTAAGTGTTATGCCAATCTCATCTGGTACAAAATAGTGACGCTACACTGAAAGCCAGTGTTCATTTAGATAGCTATGGATTCCTTAGCCTTCATTTTAATGTCTGGCTTCAGCTTCTGTACGTCCCCATCTCCTCTATCCCACATTAGTATGCTGGCTGTGACAGCACCTCTCTTGGCATTGCGAAAAGGATTCCTTCTTTGTCTAGATCACTTGCAGCAGTGCTTGGACAGCAAGGGCGACTGTGAAGTAAATTCATGGCTTCTTTCAAAACCTATCTGTATTTCAGAAAATATATTGATTGTTTCGGTAATAAGTTCAGTGACTAATTTCTCTTGAGATTGCAGGGGAAAATCAGAGAGGAAACAAGTTACAGATGACAGCAGAAGAAACATTTTGATTTATTCTATTTCTTTGCTAGCCTTACCTTGCTATTGCCATTTTTATTATTTTTATCAAAGCAGAAGAATATCCCATTGTCATCTATTGCTACACAACACAAAAAAGCTTTTTCTTAGTGTACTATGTCATATTTTGTATGTATTCATTTTAACAATTGTGCCAAAAAACCTTGAACGTATACTTGAGAATTTATTCAAAGGTTGTCATAAAAGGAATGAGAAGCCATAGTAACTTTCAGTTTGAAAATGGCACTTGAAAAAGATTGAATAACATATGTGGAATTCCCAAAATGAATTTACAGAAGTCTCCATCAGCACCGAGTTTTGTCTCTGCCTACACCTTGGCTTAGTTGAATTAATTTTGTTTGCATTTAGCAAAACATCTTGAGAGATGCCAGAGCAAATTTTTTTTTTTTTTTCATAATGAGGAGAGCTGAAAAGTATTGAATGAGTAAGAAAACCCAACACGTAACAACTGCACGTTTTGGATGACAGTCAATTTTTAACTCAGTTTTTAGGCTAGAACAGAAATATGTAATCTCCCAGTGGTAGCTTTAAGATATGAGTTTACAAGATATACTCTAATGACCTCATATCATAGCTCAATGTTTAATGAAAATTATTTCCTGTATTCAAATGAATCTATTTCTAATCTGTGCACAAAAGTAGAAGATTCCAAATAATCTCTCTGAGTTTCACCACAGGGTGAATTAGAAATTATTTAATGTGCGATACGCATTAGGAATCAAAATCTTTAGCAAAGAGCACCACGTACTGATTTCACAGACTGCAGAGCACATAACACAGAAAAAGAGAGTGGGGAAGGCAATGTACCTCTCTGTACTCAAACACTCCTAGTTTAAATGAAACTGTGTGCATAAACATGCATAAGGACTATGTATGACTTGATTAGTTCAGCATCTCCAAGCACTGGCACCAGCTTTATTCAGCATGCCTGCAAAAAAGTTGTGATTTTGAAATAGGTGAGGAGAAGCACATCAAAACACGTAGTTTGATTCTCCTTATCTAAAAATGTTTTAAACTGTTAATTTTTTTATAAAGTAACCTTTATCCCAAGAATGTACCATGAAGAAATTCTTCCACAAAATCCCCTAATGTGTCTTTGGTTTTGTTTTCTAGAAGACGTATTATCTTGTCCATAAGATTCTGTGCCTTGCAGATATATTTATCTATATCTATCTATATATCGAGATCTATATCTAATCTATAGATATATCTATGTATATACATATATAATATTTTATTTTTTTAATCCTGAAACTTGTAATGGAAAACTCTTTCAGAACTCCTCTGGCAGTAGAGGAATCCTACTGATTCCTTACTTCTGTGACCTCAAGAGGGAAAAAACAATTAATTTTTGTTATAAAATTCATATATGTATTGTCTAAAATATTTGTTTTCCCTTCATGTTATTTGTGCAAGAAGTCCATTAATAATGTGCCAGTATATTTCATAACTAGTCTACAATTTGTTGCATAACAGCCCAATTCTTTAAGTACTATTTGTGGGACTCTCAATCATCTTTTGGTCTTTGTTGATGTCTGGATCTTTCTCCAGCTGCACAGCAGGTTTTCTGAAGATGTCTACTACAGCCTCTGCAGTGTTAAACAAACTAAATCTAATGGGAGTATACTGAACTATGCATCTTTCCTGAGCACATTCACCTTTCACAGCTTCATTACCTAGGTTGAATTACTGTAAAATCTTGTCCATACTGGTAACACTTTTCTCTTTCTCTTACTTTGTCAAAATGGTGTGCAAACAATTTGTAATAGTGGTTCTCATGAGTGTATATATGTATATATATAATGTCTCTCAAGATCAGTTCTTTCTATGTACCCTGGTACACCCACCTTTTACTTTTATTTAAAAATCCAGCAAGATCGTTTCCGAAATTTGTTTTCGATAGACTCTATTCAGATATTACCATCTGAACTGAAAGAGAACCTCTTGAACAATTGTTACTTTTTCTGCAGACAACTTTTACTCCTGGTTCAAGTTTTGATCCCTTATGTCTAACCTAGATAAACATTACCCCTTTCATGCTATAGTATTTTCACCAATGCCCAGATTGCAGATTGGACGTTATTGCAGTTTCTTCACCTATAATTTTGTGAAAAATCAGTAAGGTAAGATTGGCGTCCTCTGTGACAATATACCTTTTCTGAAGAGGATAGTTTTTCATAATGAGTGATCTGATACCATAAGTCCTATTTCAGATATATCATGTCTGGAAATATTCATACAATTTTTTCCTTTAAGCCTTTCTACATTCCTGTCATGACAGAAATTAGCTGGAGTCTTTATCATAAAGTATTATTTGTCAAGCTCAGAGAAAAGAATATGGAACAGGTCTCAGCGGTATGAAAGATTATGAAGAATTAACAATGTACAGTAAAGTGTGAATTTTATAGTTTATGTTATGGCGTCCTGTGGAGGCTTTGAATGATGTTATTACAAAGACATAAATAATGCTTAAAACAGATGAAGAGTATTTTCTAAGTCATCAATGACCTTAGAGGTAACTACTCAGTTTACATAAAGATTTCCTTTGATGAAGATGGCTCTATAAAAAGCAAGTAGTGCTAATACTGTGGATTATCAACAACTCAGAGGTTTTGCTGGATTTCAGTATGATCATCTGTTCACTGAAACCTTTTAAACTTGAAATGAGGATAAAACATATTTCCCAGTGCTTTTTTAAAAACACCAAACACTATAAAACTTGGAAATAACTCAACTGTTCTAAGAGTGAGAATACAAACAAGCTTTAACTGTTAATAAAACTGTTAATAAAAAGTTAACATGAAATATTGAACTACACCACATGATACAAAGGAGAATGAGAAGGTACAGGATGTGGTACTCTCCAGTTATTTACACTTGTCTCATCCAAAACAGGGCAAGCTCCTTAATCTAAGTTGCAGTACAGATGACTCCAAGGTATATTGAATCCATACCTTTTGAGTGAAATGAAGTTTTCGGATTTTAAACCTTCTTCCAGGATCACTTGATACAATTTAATGATTATAATGCATATAGAAACAAAAGAAAAATAAAAATGTTTTTCTCTTTGATACCACATGATCTTCTTTTTTTCCTATTAAATATTTGACAACTGGCACTTAATTCAAGCAACTATAATTCTACATTTCTGTTGTGCTGATAAAGCATCTGTTCTTTTCAGGAGTGGAATCACATTCTGGAAAAGCACAAAGGTCAGGTGTTTTCTTCATAAATATTCACTAGTATTATAATATTAGAGTTGATTTTACCCCACCATATTTTCATTATAATCTAAAGGTATTTTAGCACTTAATAATGTCTGCTCTGTAGAGTATGTTGTTTAAATTTTCAGCTTCAAGCAGAACACAATGTGCTGAGTCTGAAAGGAAAAGGGAGAGATGTCCTTTTTTCTTCTGAGGAAATCCTTTATTTCTGTTTGTTAGAGCAACTCTTTTCATATACAATGCTAAGGAAGTTCCACTGATTTAAAATAGTGCTTTCTATTGGCTAAAGTATAGCTAATTTATGCAAGTTCTTGTTTCTCAACTGAAGTTTTTTCAGACAATTTTGATTGACAATATGGCAGATTTTTTACAACGAATGGTTATCCAGTGGCAACCACCATGTTACCAGTTTTTATTTTCTCTGGTATGCACCAAGAATCCTGTTTAGAAGGTCATTGCAATCAGTGGGTTGCTCACAATCTCAAAATTATTCATGTGCTTCAGTGATCTGTTGGACGGAGGCCAGAATTCCCATCACCTCCAGCAGAATCAGACTAAGGGCAGAATTTATTTCATGCTGACCTCTTGATGTTTGGTGAGTATAGTGCCTCGTAGAGCTGCAGCTGCTGCTTTCCACGGGTCTGCAGATTGTGTGTTTCTTCCCCCAGATCAGGACAGTATTGTCATCCAGCCTTCTTTTCTTCTGAAGGATTTCTTTCTCATGAAACCAGTATAGCAAACATTTTTGTTAATAAAAGGTACTGTTGTTCAACATCTATTTCTTCTGCAAGCATGAGATCACCTTTTTATGCATGACACTTCATCAGCCTTCTGATATCCGTCTGACAAAGAAGATAGAATGTTGATACAGTACTTAATATCCATTAAAACAAATGCTTGGATCCCCCAAGTTCCTTAATAGAAAAAAAGGTGAACATCTGGTACAGTAATAGAACTTTTCATGGGCTTATCAGAAAACAAACCAACATGGAATAATTTTTAATTCTGTTCTGTAAGGTCTTTTATTTTTTTTCAGAATTAATTATAAACCAGGATCAGAGTATCATGACAACGCACATTTGGCTCCAAGTTTAGACTGTATGACCTGATTTAAATATCCTCAAGAGAACTGCTAGGTGCTGAGTGTTTTGAAAATCTGAGCTTTTCATAAAGGTATCTACTTTATCTACATCACTACCATCAAATTCATAATTTTCCTGTTCAGTGAATTGTGCCCCAGAATTATATTCCTAAAGTAGAACTGAATTTCCTCTGACTTTCAGACAATGGACATTTTTGCTAGCCTAAGGGATATGCCATACTTATTAAGATGAAATGTATACTTGGAAATGCAAACAACACTGTTGATATTTGGAGTAAGTTTTGTAATACAGGAATTTCTGCTGACATTAAAAGCTATGCTAAATTGCTGCTTGGGTTATTTTGAGAATACCTCTACTTCTAATACTACAAACAATGACTTTGATGACATCATAAACCAGAAACATTAAAGCATTAGTAAAAACTGCTTCATAAAGAGTTATCGGCCTGCTATCAGTGAAGACATAAAGACATTGTAAAATTTCAAGCTAAACACACTGGACAACTTCATATACTTCTAACCAGCAGTGCTGTAAATTTGATAGTAATGGATATATAAGCTTAAACAAGAGAGAGAGAAAATTTAAATTTTTTGTGTCAATATAGTCCATAATAAATATTTTAGGACAAGGAAATATTACACACCTCCTCAAATCCAGCCACATCTGAGAATCTTCTTTCCGTAGTTATTACCGTGGAACATTTGTTCTGTGTATTGTCCAGTCCCATAATTTCTTTTTGTAAATGTGATATTTAGTTGCATTTATCTAATGAAATCAGTCACTTCAGGATCTTAGCATTTTTAAGACACAGAGGAGCTATACTCTGCATTTTTTTTTCATTAATTATTTATGTTTCTGCAGGGTAAAGCATTTCATATGTTCCATTCTTTCCCCTCTAAAATGCATAGTGGACCTCGTAAAATATGAAGCACCTGGAAAAACAGACTTAATTGTAGGTAAGATGGCAGTCATTTTCTTGTGGAAGTGCCTGCAGAAAAGCTTAGAGAAATGTTTTTGAAGATAATATTCTTGTTCAAAGGCAGTAGATTCAAAACTGTCATGTGCTTTTGAAGGTCTAGGATTGCTCTCATCACAAATTCCTTAAAATGATTTTGGCAGCAAAGATTTTAGGAAAATAAAAAATGAAGGATCTAGTTCTTCATGTGGCTTATATTTAGATCTGCCTAACTCTTTTAATTACCATCTAAAGAAAAAAGAGCTTTTCTTTTCCTGGAAAATATTCGAAACCATAAATCTGTTTGGAGGATTGAGACTATCAAATGTTCTTTGCTTGAGTTAAGGTAATGCCACATTTTAATTAAATGGCAAATAATGTCTTCATAATAAATACAGACAATGTCCTGCAAGAACTCCATGGGACATACAGCAACTTACAAATCTATTTCTGATCACAGAACCAAAGAATAGGTATAACTAATATACCACAACCTAAAGCAAAGGCTCCGAGTAGATACAATTTTCTCATCGAAACCACTGGAAGCAAATGTACTTCCTATTATTTGCATGCCATTTTCATATTGTTCCATTCTCCTGCTTCTCTCTTTGTGCCCCTGCCCTCACTCTGCCCCCAGCCTCAGTCAGTTTACAGAAGATTTGGTATGTTATATGGGAGTTGAGGTAGCAAATGAAGAAATATTGGACTTACCGAGACGAGAGTGTGCAAGCCAAAAACAGAGAAAAACTTGTGATGGGAAAAGGAATGGAATCATCTAGAAGAACGTAACTTTGAGTTTTATTCATACAGAAAATGTGCAGTGTTCTGAGGACTATGAGAATGAAATGGAATTGATAGGTAGGCAGTGGTTTGCAAGGTTGGCCAATAATCCTCACTCTGAAAACTAGTTTGTCAAAACAGTTTTATATTGCTCTTATTCATGCATCTTGCAAACCTCTTAGATTAAAAGTTATTGGTCCAAAATGCTTCTGGCTGCATACAGTTTGTGTTCTATTTACAAGACTGATAGCAGATGCTATATGGTTGAAAGGTCACCATGAATAATGCACAAACTATAATTGAATGCAAGCAAAATGAAAAAGGATGAAGGGGACAGAATTGCTTCAAGTCTTGGGTGCTTATAGCAAGTCATCCAACTCACCTCCATGGTGTACTCTGGACAGCAACCACTAGAGAGCACCTAGTTACAACGACATGAGTACCTGTGCTCAAAGGATAACACACAGTCATTAAGTAACAAATGGGAAAGACTTTTTCCATATTTCTTGGTTCTCAGGGATTTTGTGAGCCAAACACACTCGCTCAGTTAGGAATATCTTTTAAAAAAGACAAGAAAACAATTTATTCATCACATTTTTAATGGTTTCCCCAGCCAGCTGGAGCTTTTTACCAGGTGTAGACCATAGCTCTGGAAGGTCTAGGACTCATGCTTTCATTCAGGTTGTCATAAATCCACTTGTATAGAAACCATGGGAAAAAGTTTTCCCCCATTGACATCAGGGTCCCATGAAGCGTGGAGGCCAAGAAATGTATATTCAGCCCTCAGCGGCCAAATACAATCTTTCACTTATTGCAATAGCTCATCAAAATATCTGCGTTGTGTGGGATGTACGGCTGACCTCCGCAGAAGGCACTTAACAGGCTTGTGGGATTTTCTCTGTTGCTTCCAGTACAGACAGCCAGAGTCTGGACTAGAATTAGTAAAGGTACCAGCTGGACATTCCTGCTAATTGGTTTAGACGCTTCTTAGTGTCTTACTGAGACATGAGGATGTTTAGACTCCAGCTTTACTGTTTAACAGACAATGGTGCTGGAAGGCACTTGCCGTTTTCCTGCTTTCTTGTGTGATGAAAGGCAGTGGCAGAAAGTAACCCGACTCCTGCCTTTATTGTAAAACAATATCTCCTTGTCTTTAATAACAAACAGGAGCTCTTCCCATCAGTTTGCTGCATGAGTAGAATACCATTCTGACATAAGTTTTCATAAAATCCCAGTGGAACATTCAAATCATTATTACTTCCACGCACAAGATCATCATTATCATACTTATATCAGACAAAAACTTGTCTGGTAACTGAATTTTAGCTATAATTTGAACTTTTGCAGCATCTTTATCTGTGATGCACTGAAATAAAGCATTCTGAGAAAAAAAAGATTGACCTGCTTTTTAAAACTCACTAGTTATGCTCAGGTTAGGAGATGGTTGAAGATTAGCTGGTTTATAGAAGATGAAATTCACAAATTGCTATACTTTCATATACTTAATTAAGATAAGTCCAGCCTAAACAACATCACTTTTTTAATAGTCCCACTATAAGGGAAATTTTGAGAGAAACTGAAATGGAAATGACCTAGAAAGGTGATATTGGTTTTGGACCAGTATCCCTAGAATCTTTAATCTGTAAGTTAAAATAAAAATGACACAAGCTCATTCAAATTTTTGTGATGAAACACATCTATTAAGGATGCTGCTAAGGGAACTGACAGAATACGTTTCAAAGCTGAAGTAAATTTGTTTAGAGCATTAAAATTTTTCTAGCTCTCCTCTCCTCTGTTTTCCTAATTCAGACTTCAAATATTTGAAAATTCTTCATAAATGCTGTTCTGGTATCTATGTTACAGAGACAATCCTGAAAGGACGTGCAAATCCAGCAGCAGACGGACCTGCTGTGTGTGCAGGGCAGACCTGAACAGAGCAGCCATTAGGAAAACTGTTTTCCCAACGGGACAAAAGAGATCACCTCATGCCTATGGTCTTCTTGCAACAGTGGAACACTGTACAGCCCAGATGAACCTCCATTGCCTTAGAAACATCACTAGACGTGGGTGTTACAGGAAAAGGAAAAACACTGTCTTTCTCTACTTTGAGTATGAATCTATTGTGTGTGGGGCCTGTGAAAGTTGCTCGAGGTCTTCCTCCATGTTTAAAGCTCTTAGCCTGGCTGCTGTGACTGAACACTGCGCCAAGTCTTTCTCCTGCTTCTGTTCTCCAGTACTGCACTGCACTCGGAAAAATGCAGACATTTCCCAGACTTCTCAGTATGCTTTTGGCATCATTATGCCTTCCCAAACATAACTAAGTTACTCATACCTAGGGGATATCGATTCATGTGCTAAGACATTCTTCTTGTATACATTGAGACCTTCATCCATGAAGAGGCATCACTGTGATGTGAGTTAACCAAAGAAAGTAAGAGCAAAAGGAGGAAAGTAAAAGAGCAGAAAATAATCCCTCTGAACGACTGGGGCTTGTTGAGATGAACACACCTGTATGTAGTCTAAATCAAAAAAAAAGAAAACAAAGTAAGAAACAAAAATGTTAGTAAAAATAACTGAGTGTGAATAGATGAGAAATGATAAACAGTAGGAAGCCTAATGGTCCATAAAACTTTTTTTTTTTTGCCTATGCACAGCGAAACCAACAAAGAAGAGACTTGGAAGGAAACAGTGAAGAAAAGTATTCTCCCAGGTTCCAAACCACTGTAAATTGGCGTTGTACTGCACAAATCCAGAGCTGCACTGCTTTGCACCAGCCAGAGAAACATATGAAAAATGGTGATTCTGCCATGTAATTTGAACCCTGTTTAGGTATGTCGCTTACTACTCAGTAGGTGATCCCAGGCTGTGTGTTTTGTTCCCTTAGTGTTTCCTAGGTCTGAAGGCTCTCTGACGATTTGAAGGTGAGTGTTACAAAATAAGAGCCTTCAGTGAAGTTCAGCATGTTTATGATCAACAACCCATAACAAAAACAGTGTTTTGAGGTTATGAAGTGAGGGTAATTTCTGTTTTCCTTTAATAAAATCATCCACCGAATCAATTTTTCAAATACTGAAATGAAAAACAAATATCTGAACATTAAATTCTGAAAAGCTTGGTGCTTGTGTTTTTCTATGTGTCTGACAACTAAGTTGAGGACTGTTGTTTCAAATGCTGTCAGCTATTAATTACGTTGCTAGCAGTATTCTGGATCAAACACTCTGCAATGAATTCGTGGTTTGATTTCTTTTTTAGTACAATGATTACAAACTGTAAACAACTTCCCTTTTCCCTGAAGATTATATAACTTTATCAAAACAGAAGGGAGGGGTGGAGAGCATGAAACAAAAAAGAAAGAGAATCTATTGAAGTAGAAATAAAAAAGGAATGTTTGATATGATTAATAATGACTATATAATGGGTTTCACTGGGATATGGAAATACATTCCATGAAGAGAGCAGAAACCTGTGTGAAGGGGCTCAGAGAAGGGCAGCCTCAATCTGTTCTTCTTTCCCATATCCTTGGTGTTGCTGTCACCAGGCCAGGCCGTAAGGACAAGAAATAGTTGACTCAGGTCACCTGGAAGTCTCCTTAGCAGTTATTGTGGTTAGAGGAGCAACTGATGGTCTTAGTTGTTTCATAGGCTGATGGAGAGAATAAAAAGTAGGAGGTATTCCATGTATCCAATTCTTGTGAGAAGAACACAAGTATGATTAAGAGACACTGTTGACATTTAATGAAGATGCCTTCCCACAATATCTAATTTTATTCATCTTTCACCTTATTAGTTGCTTGTCCAACACACTCTTGAATATCTGACAGCCTATCGGGTTAGACAGCCTCTAGAAATTTGCCTTTGCCTGTGACAGTAGTGGGTGTGCCAGCCTCAGGCAGCTGGAATATCTCACTTATGCCAGGTTATCCAGTAGCACTTGTTCTGAAAACAGGTTTAGGACAAAAGATTTACATTCTACTAAAAAGCAAATATATTGAGTGATGGAATAAATTTAGGTGAAAAAAACCCCTTAAATCTTTAGAATTCTGTTTAATGATCACCGTTCTCATTAGCTGCCCTAACAGGTGAGCCTGCCTCATTAAACCCATCTCAGATCTGTTGAGACTTCTCCAAAGCCATATAGAAGTCCTAAAGCCCATTTTCCCCATCTCTGTCACTGAAGATTGCTCTTGAAACAGTTCAAGCAGAGGCTTAGCAATCTGCTTCTTGTGTAGTCTGGGATGAATTACTTCACTTTGATGGTAGTTTTGTGCCACAGTCCTTTAGACTAAACAAAGTAGTCTCCCACAGTATTTTGGAGGATAGTTTTCTGGATTCCTCAAATCTAACTTTGCTAAATCTAGTGAACAACTTTATTTCTTAATTAGTATATATTGGTCGCATATTTGTTTTGCCTATTTAAAAACATTTTATGACATTTTATTAAACCCGATAAAAGAACCAGCAAATATATATGTGCCTCAATTGAGTAATAATTTTAATTTTCTATTGAGAAATTAGGCCATACTGGATTTTATATAAATTCAACAGAAGAATGCATTCTCTCACTAGTACTTCATTAGAGTTTGGGCGATACCCTGGGATTACCCAAAGTCAAAGGTCATAAACCTGTCATATGACTAATATCTGTCATACTTATTTTCACAGAAATTGTAGCAGTGACAAGTCTGTGCTAACACACCTTCTTCCCATTACGGGAGCTATATGACAAAAATACCCTAAGGAAAAATCAACATTAGCACAACTACTTTAAGAGGACATAACAAAGATGAGCAAGTTGTTTATGACACATTTTTCTTCCATAGCTTAATGTGATACATGTATCATAGGTGCTCTTTATCATGCAGAATTTTATTAATAAGCATTATTTCAAGTAGGTGACTGAGAAGGAAGGCAGTTACTTGACGTCAGGTGCATATGAAATTTTTTATTTTTTTCTAAGCAAAGTGTTCAGCTTTTATTTTCTTCCATTTAAAGTTTTAATTTTATGGACTTTCAGGGGAAAGGAGCCAAATGATTGTCCCATTTTAGGCTCCTTCATCAATCTGTGTTTGAAGGTGATCGACGTAGTGCTTCTGTTTTAGCTTTAAATATTAATGTGTTCTTTTTTTTTGAAATTAAATATTCTAGGCCTTTTTGTGTACAATGTCTTATAATGTTAAGAACACCTGCAAGTCTATTAGTGGTTGTGTCAAGGGCTCTGGCACAAGTGACCATATGACCACACATGCTATATTTGAAAGATTTGTTTAACGCCTTTACTGAATAGAGGTATTTTTTTTTAATGGAAGATTTTCACTGTTTGTGTTCTTGAAGGTATCAAATCATACCTACAAATCCCTTTCTTTTGGGAGAGTTTATACAAAGAAAAGCAAATAAATATTTTTGATCCTTTAATCTTTCCTATCTTTATCAATAAGTAGCTTGTTCCCCTCTTTCAAGATTGGCTGTTTCATTATCAGTTACGTAAAATTTGTCTTAAATAATACCATAAAGGAACTTTGAAGGGAATCAGGAGGAGCGCATAGCTCATTAAGATCTCCCATAACTAACCTTGTGACTTTTTAATACAGTTCTTCACTTCTTCAGCCTCACCAGCTTGAAATGCAAGCAATCCTTATATCATCATTTATCTTGGAAATCTAGCCCACAACTGCACTTTCCAATTCTCTCGTCCAGAAATGTGTCAGAATAATTCACACTTGCTTCTATCACTGCCTTTGACAATTTGCTCCATTATTCAGTAATCCTCTGCATAAAGAAATTCTGTCTGAACTGCTTATAGATTAATCCTTTCTTTTAGATCTATCTATTATCTCCGGTTTTGTGTAAATTATTATAGCAAACAGTGCCTTAGTGACAGTCTGGTTCTCTTCCTTCAGGATTTTACATGGGCCTAATTAAGACCTCATTCTGCTAAGATCTATGCTCTCCATGTGTCTGAATTCAGATATTTTTAACTTCTTTCACCAAAGAATGAAAGCGCCTCTTCTTTTTCATCTCTTACAGAAAAAAAGCCAACAACTAAACCACAATCCCAGAATCAGAGGCAGATTCTTGTTTACATCAGTTCAGCAAAGCGAAACATATGGAAAAGCCCTCATGTCTGACAAAACATCTTAGCACACAAGGACTCTCCTGGCTTGGTTGCTCTTAATACAGTTATGACAAAAGGAGACTTTCAGGAGCCTTCATCTGCAACATCTGTTCTCCGCTACACGGCTCTAGTAGACTGGCAGAAATGCAGGTACTTGCTTTCATCTCTGTTAGTATCAACAGGACCTTATAAAGATTTTATTATGAAAGGTATTTTGTCTTTGTGCAGTAATGGAAGTAGCTATTTATTGCTCTACCGTTTTCTGAGCAGTCCTCCATTTTTTTCGTACCAGTATATATGTTTGTGCTGTATCCAGATGTCAGAACAATGAGCATGGAGGGGCGGGGGGTGAAAGAAGTGAGTTAAGCACTCAACACCAGTATGGATTAGTGGGTTAGCTTGATGGGCTGCCTACTTGCATAAATCTCTCTATATATTTGTCCTGCTCCCACTAAGACTTTGTTTACTCAAATAGGTTCCGCATTATGTTGGTTTTGATTCATCATTACTTCATAAGCTGCTTTGAGATAAATGTACAGACCTGAAAGATCTACACAAGGCCAAAGTTTTTGCAATTTTTTAAAAACATTGAACATCAATGCTGCACTTGGTCAGCTCTACTACTTCTGATTTTCCTCAATGAGAAGCATTGTCAGGAATCTCCGCTGATGCTGCCTTCTCTTTTATTATAGAACTTAAAGCTGGCACTGCACTTTAAATATATGAAACACTGACTTATGATTCTTCTATCTACAGTTATCCTTTCCTTGAAAAATTCTACTTGGAGAATCTTTATGGAAAGTGTTGCATCATCTTGGGCTTGTTCTGATTTGGTAATTAATTTTATGATATTGGCTGTGATGATGTTGTTATCTATTTACCAAATACCTGAGGTAAAGCTCTCAAAAATTTACCTTTTTCTTTTTGAGTCCTAAATGGCAAAGATAATAGATGTCAATACTCCACAGACACATTCTTGATTCTAATTCAAAATATTGAATTATTTTTGTTAAGACGAAAAATTCCTTTGATTTTAAAAAGAAAGAGACATCATGTTTTAATTCGTCAGTACACGTCCAAAATTGATTCTTAATGATTTGTCAATTTCACTTACTAAAAATAAACCTTTTACTTTTTCATAAAAAGTAAAAAAAAGTAAAAGTAAAAAAAAGTGAAAAAAGCTGCACTTCTGCTTGAGAGCTGTGTTTTTTGTGAAGTTTCTGGGGTTGATAAAAAAAAAGAAAGGAACCAAAGGATAATGCCCTTCCTTCCCCCCAGGAAAGGCATGTCTCGTGTCTTTCCCTAAAATTTTGATTTTTTAACAAACGTGTTTTGTATCAACTCATAGCAAGTGATAGCAGGATTTTTATTAATATCTTACACCATAGGTATACGTGTTATTATGCATTAGTTTTCCCCTCCGTGGTTCTCTCGCTAACGCTACTAGCAGTTGGTCTTGTCACAACAGTGAGTGGAGATTAGGGGTGAGTAAAAGTAATTTTTTGTCTGTGTAAAAGTGTGAGTCTAAAGAAGCCCACAAAGTTTTCATTCTAAAAATTTTCTAACCTAAATTCAGAAGACATGTTGTTAGCATTAACACTGTTTCAGAAAAAAAAAGCCAATGAACTATAGAGGAGTAGCACACGGAAAGACAACAATTTTATTGCTTTCCATTTCTTTTCCCTTTTGAACATCTGAGAAGTTTTTCATTTAGATTTTTCCTAGTTTTAGATTGAATATTTAAAATACAGTAGTTTTAGATTAATGCATTTTTAAGTTATAAAATCCTAATTTTTCATTTTATAAAAGCTCTTTGGAGAAAATCTTACTTAAAATTTCTCCAACTAAAAAATTATTCTAAGAGGTTTCCCCTCTGCTAAGAAAATCCTAGTTCTATTGAATTGACATTTCACAACGAAAGTAGCAGTTTTCTACCAAGCCTCCGCATTTTGCCAGAGGAGACAAGCATTCTGTGTAAAACTGCTCAGTAATTTCATACTTACAGGAAGTGGAGGAAGAAAAAAAATTGCACTGTAGACCTTGCATTCCTTTTGTAATATTATCCGTGAATATAAGTGTGTGGTTTTTTGTTTTTTTTGACATGAACATGGTTTCTTGCTGACTCATCTTTTTCAGTTAATTGTTTTTTAAACATTTTCAAAACTTCCTGCATTTTTTAAAACATATTGTGCCCTGTTCAGGCCTAAATAAACAGATGGATGAGGGGTGGACATACACTTATATAAACCCTAATGCGATGTCCATACTTTCATCATCCTACTTTAATATTTTATATTCGTGCTAGACTGATTTGTTTCTTTTAATCCCTTTGTGAAGCAATATTGCAGATCTTTTTACTCCTGCTGTGCCTATTACTAAGCAGCACAATTTTTCTTCTAACTTCCTGTTTTCTGTAATGATTATCCTACCCAGGTCTTCTTTCTTTCTGTTTTCATACTGTCCATGATTTTTTCGTAGTCATTGTACAGCATTGTCAAAAGATCATAGACTCAAGTTCTTAAAAAATAAAACAAACTGAAATAACCACTTAACAAATATTTAACTTTTTGGTAATAAAGTTTCTACCTTCAAGATTCCCTTTTCCCACCCTTCATTTGTCTGCTGTGCCTAGAGAAGTGGTAAAACCACATTCACACATCCCAGTAGATACATGGTGAACTGAAGGCGATTTCAATCAAAACACATGCACGCTGATATAATGATGAAGTTTAATTTTGAATAAGGATTTTCTGAAGTTTCTACCTGCGGACAGTGTTTCCAAATTTACTGCAAGGCACCTTTTTGTGTGTGCAATTTAAACCTAGAACTTCATGGGTTTCTATTGTTGAAGAAATATACACCTGCTTAAGCATCCTCTTCTCTAGTAGACATCATCATCTAGGCTGTTATCTGCTGGCCCAAACACTTTTTATACAACTACTGCGTGGGTCTTGAGCAGTAGCAGTCTTATTTAACTAGAGCATTTTAGGGAAGCTAAGAAAATAGAGCATTCTCCATTGTTCCAATTATGAACAGCAGAAGAATTGCACCCACAAAAGAGCAGCAATATTTTTTTGTTGTTGTTTCATTGATGAGATAAGATCTGAACTTTTTGGTGGTAAATGTACACCTGTGATATTTTCCAAATGCAGCTGTAGCATAACTACCCTCCCAGTCACAGTACAATTCTGCTTCTGTAATCACTTTCCCCAGGCACTCCCTCAGGAAGTAAAACTCTATCCCCTCCTGGGCTGAGGTAGCTGACATGCTAAGAAGACCAAGGAAGATGCTCTCCCAGATGCTTAACTTGACACAGTTCAGGTGCTGTTTTACTTTAGTTGTTTTTCTGCTATTTTATAATTTCCTTCTCAGAAGAATCTTAGGTTTTTGTTGTTTCTGTATACCAGATGGAGCAAAGATATGAAAATCAGCAGTTTGAAAAATTTATCTCTGCATAGTTACTATATTGGGTAGATTCACAGAATTACAGAATCATAGGAAGTTTTGGGTTGGGCCTTTAAATGCCATCTACTTCCAAGCCTACTGCTGCAGGCAGGGACAACTATCCTAGGTGAGAACATTGGTGTTCCCAATACCCACACACTACCAGTGGGGTGGAGCAGCCCAAAGGTCAGGTCCTGCGTGGTGCAGAGCACCTTCAGCTGTCAACATTCAGACTTGCAGCAAACTGAATCACACCGATGAAGCTGATGAACGTTCTGGAGCACAAGTTTTATAAGGAGTGGCTGGGGGAGCCAGGGCTGTTTAGTCTGGACGGGAGTCTCGTGGGGGAACCTTACTGTTCTCTACAACTGTCTGGAAGAAGTTTGTGGCAACTTGGGGGTTGGCCTCATCTCCCAGGTAACAAGGTCAAGAGGATGTGACCTCAAGTTGCATCAGGGGAGGTTGAGATTGGATAATAGACAAAATTTATTGATTATAAGTTTGTCAGGCATGGGAAAAGGCTGCCCAGGGAAGTGGCTGAGGCACCATTCCTGGAGGTATTTGTAAGATGTGTAGATGTAGCACTTAGTGACATGGTTTAGTGCTGGAATTGACAGTGCTTGGTTTACATTTGGACGCTATGATCTTAGAGGTCTTTTCAAACCTAAATGAGTCTATGATTCTACTCTAAATGTTCAGTGATGCCAGGCTGGGGCGTGACAGAGTTATTAGGAAACATTAGTGTTCTTCCCAATGTCTTTATTTCTTGCTTAGAATGTGTTTTTTATCATGAAACAAATTCTAATTAAAGGTAAATAAATGAAAATCAGAAAAATAAAAAAAAATGAAAGTATAAAATATGTTATTCTGTGCACAGCCTTCTAATAACAGCAGCAGACATATTAACATTAGTATTCAGATCTGTGGAACAAAATATTATTAAAGCAACTGAAGAGTTTTTAATATTATAAATATGTATGACTGTGTAGAACAGTAAGGAAATATATTCTGCTCAAAGCTCTCCTAATGCTGAACATTTTAATAAAACTTACAGCATTTTTCTACAAGTGCTATAAATTATCCACTTTAAAATTAGATTAAAACTATTTGAGAAATAATTATGGGTATATGTTCATTAGATTAGAGTTGGAGGACTGAGAGATAAGGGCATTAGGTCAAGTCTTTCAATCTGCCTCCAGATACTCACTTCCACTATAATACCTATAAGCACATTATGGCAACAGAATCTCAGTGTTTAGAGAATTCTAATTCATTCCCACTCTCTCGCTACTAGACAGTCATTCTTAGGCAGTGTGTACAAAAACACAAACACAGAATCTGAGTATGCTCCTGGCATTCCTCTCCTGCCCCTTCCTTTCCCCCGTACTTTTTCTGCCTTGTCTTCAAGCTGCCTGCTGAAGACAATCCGCGTGCAAGACTTATCAAGCAGTTAGTAAATGTTGATTCAGACTGCAGTATTTACTTAATAATAGCATTGCTTTATCCTTGCTTTTAAGTTAATCACAAACAAACCTCCTTCAATCCTTGCCAGGAAGCCTCCCACAAGTCCATTGCAAATCATAGACATAATCTGTGTAAATAATTAATCTGCTTGAATCTTATGCCAGCAACACCTGCACCAACACTGATTACCAGATATGTAATTACATTTTGTTTGTATTTAAATAGATTTGCCTCTGCTTTCTGTAGTGGAAAGTGCCTCACCTCCCCAGTGATTGAGGGCAGAATTTCTTGACCTCTCTTTGGTTCCCTGATGTGAGTGGTCACTGAGGTAAACCAAAATGATGTCAGACCACGAGGCTGCACCTTGTTCAGTTACCTCTGAAGTTAGAGGTCAATGTGTTGATCAACAAGGGACAAAATAAATATCTCGCAAGCTCAAGTAATAACCAAAAAAAAGGATTATTATTTTATGACTCCACAGTGTTTTCCATTGACTCAGAAATCACCACATAAACTGAATTCTGTGGTGGGTTGACATTGGTTAGTGCCCACCAAGCTGTATTATTACTCCGTTTCTTAACAGTATAGAGGGGAGAAAATAAGATGGAAAAAAGCCTTGTGGGTCAAAATAAAAGCAATTTAATGGAGCAAAAGCAAAGGCCACATGCAGAAGCAAAGAAAAATATTTATTCTCTAATTTCCATCAGCAGGGCCCACTTCCTGAGAAGTAGACAGTGGAAGACAAACAGTGTAAATAAGAAATTTGTGTGTCTTCCTCCTTCTTTCTCTTAAGGTTTTTTTTTTTTTGTTGAGCAGACATATACATGACATTGGTCAGTTTGGACCAGCTATCCTGGCTATGTCCCCTCCAATTCACATGGCACTGTTAGGTTAATGGTTGGACCCAATGGCGGTAGAGGTCTATTCCAACCTAAATGATTCTGTGATTCTGTGATTCTATATGAAGTGTTCTGCTTAGTAAATCAGTACTAGTTAATTTTACTCACAAACCTGTACAGCCCACTGCTTTTATTCTGTCCTACTTCAGGCTTTATTTTTTTTCTGTTGTTCTGCCAGACCATCTGTTCAAGACATCCTTCTTGAAAGGCAAGAGACCAACAAAGCATGTCTGCTTCTATATGGTTACAGATTTTGTCTACAGCAGCTCTCTCTGAAATAAAATTTTTCAAATTAACGAAAAGTAACACCATGACTTTCACTATTGTTTAAGACCCATATATAATGATTTGGGGCCATCTCTTTTTTTATTTTACCTTTTGTTTATTTTACCTTTTGTTTATTTTATTGTTCTCAAAAAAGTTTGAAGATGTACTACATAATAATACGTTATTTTTCCCCTTTCACGTGACTGCAGAAATGAGTGTCTTAGCCTAAACACTCATTACAAATAAGGACTTAGATGAAGCAAAGGGATAAACTAGATAACTATCAGGTCTGTATACTTCCACACAGATTTTACAGATGACCTTAACCTTCTGTGCTCTAGACAAATGCAGACCAAAACAAGCTAATTTATAGTTATGGGATTAGAAATCTTCTGAAACAATGACATAAACTAAACCCACAAGAACGTAGGCAAACAAGAATACCATTAAACAGTATTTTGGACTGACACCGACGAGAGCCAGAACTTTATTTACTTCAGCAATATTGTTAAGCAAAACAAAAATTTTCCTCTGACAAGACAAGGTCGTCTATGTCTTCATAACCCTAAGTAATCCAAAGAAAGAGAAATATTACCCTCTGGAGCAAACCACATATTGAATTCCAGTGTAACAGCTCTCCTACAGATCAGAATGTTACTATCTAAAGTCTAAGTATTCATAAACAACTGTCTTTAGCAAATCCTTAACACCCTCTGACAAAATAATCAAGATAAGTGTTGTGAAGAAGGATGGAACAGAACCGGTGAGATCTGAAATATATCATCAAAATGGCTGTGATTAATTCTTCTGACTGAAGAAAACATGGCAAGGCAGGTCTTACCTTAGAGTGCATAAGGAAAAAAAAACCAAGGCAGACAAAATTGAAAATGGAAGCCTGTAATTCATGTGAAATCAAAAAAACCCGCAAACTTAAAGCTACACAGGGAGAAGAAAAAGGACTGCATGAGACCAAAAGCATGAGAAATGGAATGGCAATGTGTTCTGTAACTTTGCTTCCAGCACGCATTCATCCATGAATACTGAATGCATGACAATCATTAGCTGACAGAGAGGAAAAGTGCAAACATACCTGTGATGTAAAACAGCATTCAAAGCCGTTCTAGATCAGTCTTCCTTAGAGGCTTTTGGGCCACCTCATGCCTACCTATGTGTCAAGAATGAGACAATGCACAGTTCAGTGGCTGCAGGTGCAAACACACCGGCTGCTGACAGCAACCAGGGATAGTTAACAGTTTCCAGACAGTATAAAATATTTAAAGCTGGTTATCGCACTTTAATTTTGCTCCTTGGAAACTAATGTGCTGCTACTAATGACTACTGTTTAATACTTCGAGACTGCTTTTCAATACCTTTGCAGTCCTCTGGGGATCAGTGAGCTACTCTTTGTGAAATGCCGTGAAGAATGGCCGTGCGAAGTCGCTGAGAGTTTCTTGTACATCCTCCAAATGCATGTACCCATTCCAACCGCAATTCATATGCTTTTCTTGTTAGTTGTGTTTGTCATGGGAATGTCTCACAAGCAAAAGTAATCAAGAAGGTGTAAATGTCACTCAGATGTCACCTGAGACAAATAACAACACTTATTCAAAGGTAAAAATTTAGATGCACTATAATTCAGATAGACTGAATTTCTGTGATTCATGGCAGTTGGGTTTTATTAAACAGACATAAAAACTATAATTTTTCTTATTAATTCTGTGAAATCCCCATTGCTTGCATGTCTAGAATATTAAAGCAAAAATTAGAATACAAAAGTGAGCAGTGAGTAAAGTACATGCTTAATGAGAATAATGTAGGTAGATATAATTTTATTCCATGTGCTTTACTGAGAGATTCCAAGTGTTATAATCTAGAGAGAATTAAGATCAGGAAGCTCCAGCTCTAACCAAACAGAACCTGATGGTTTATTGTCTACAACAGGAAATGAAAAAAATGCTGCAGTACTATATGTGGGTGGCCCTTGGGTACAGTTCAGTGGACTCACACACCTGGATTTGCTGCTTGGTGCTGAACAAGGCTATGCTGTCCAAAGTAGCAGGTACCTGCTGTGCTCCTTTCTGTGTGCATCTAGCTGTCACCCCATGAGCCCCATATATATGACTAAAGGGAAAAAAAATTGTCCCTTTGTTTTTCAGAAATTATGCATTCAGAACGACAGAATCAGTCAGGTTAGAAGAGACTACGGTGGGTCATTTGCTCCAGTCTCACTGCTCAAGCAGGGTCATCTCAGAGAGCATTGCATAGGATTGCATCCAGGCAGTTCTTGAATACCCCCAGTGATGGAAACCTCTCAGATTCTCTGAGCAATCTCTTCCAGTGGTTGGTCACTCTAACCATAAAGAAGTTCTTCGTCGTATTCTTGTGGAATCTTCTGTGCATCAGTTTCTGTCCACTGCCTCCTGTCCTATTGCTTGACACCACCGAGAAGAGCCTGCCTCAATCTTCTTGGCACCACACCCCTTTAGATATTTGTACACGTTGATGAGCTTCTCTCTGTTGTCTTTTTTTGAGGCTGAACAAGCCCAGCTCCCTCAGCCTTTCCTTCTAAGAGAAATGCTCCCATCCCTTAATCATCTTTGTTGTCCTCACTGCCCACTCATCCAACCCATGCTTCCTGAGTTTGCCTACGAGGATACTATGGGACACAGTGGCAAAAGCCTTGCTGAAGTCAAGAAAGACAATGCCTACTGCAATACCTACTGCTCTGCCTTCATCCATCTGGGTAGCTGTTTTGTTGTAGAAGGCAATCAGGTTGGTCAAACATGACCTACCTTTATTGAACTCATGCTGACTGCTCCTGATCACCTTTATGTCTTCCATGTTGGTAGAGATGGTCTCCAGAATGAGGTTCTCCATCATCTTTCCAGGGCCTGAGGTGAGGCTGACTGGNTCCACTGCCTCCTGTCCTATTGCTTGACACCACCGAGAAGAGCCTGCCTCAATCTTCTTGGCACCACACCCCTTTAGATATTTGTACACGTTGATGAGCTTCTCTCTGTTGTCTTTTTTTGAGGCTGAACAAGCCCAGCTCCCTCAGCCTTTCCTTCTAAGAGAAATGCTCCCATCCCTTAATCATCTTTGTTGTCCTCACTGCCCACTCATCCAACCCATGCTTCCTGAGTTTGCCTACGAGGATACTATGGGACACAGTGTCAAAAGCCTTGCTGAAGTCAAGAAAGACAATGCCTACTGCAATACCTACTGCTCTGCCTTCATCCATCTGGGTAGCTGTTTTGTTGTAGAAGGCAATCAGGTTGGTCAAACATGACCTACCTTTATTGAACTCATGCTGACTGCTCCTGATCACCTTTATGTCTTCCATGTTGGTAGAGATGGTCTCCAGAATGAGGTTCTCCATCATCTTTCCAGGGCCTGAGGTGAGGCTGACTGGCGGGTAGTTTTCTGGGTCCTGATTCTTGCCCGTTTTGAAGACTGGTGACATTTGCTTTCTTCGAGCCCTCAGGAACCTCTCCAAAACTCCATGACCCTTCAAAGACGATTGTGAGTGGCCTGGAAATAACGTCTGTCAGATTTCTCAGCCCTCATGGGTGTATCCCATCAGAGTCCATGGACTTTTGGATGTTGAGTTTGTTTAGGTGTTTTCTAACCCAATCCTCCTTGATCAAAGGAAGGTCTTCCCCTAGCATTCATTTAGCCTGGTCTCCTGGGTCAGAGATTTCTGAGGAGTGGTCTTATCTGTAAAGTCTGATGCAAAAAAAGGCATTTAATAACTCTGCCTTTTCTGTATTCTCTGTTACCATGTTCTCGCCTCTGTTAATTAATGGGTCAACATTATCCTTCTTTTATTTTTTGTATTTGTGTATTTGAAAAAGTACTTTTCTTTTTCCTTGGCATCCTTGGCCAAATTTTATTCAAAGCCTTGGCCTTTCTAGTCTCAACATTGTTACTCTGTCTAACTCTCTATATTCACTCCAAGTAGCCTGACCTCATTTACACCTTCCATGTATTTCTTGCCTGTACTTGGGTAATGCAGGAGTTCTTTATTCATCCCCAGAGGTTTCTTGCACCCTTGACCTGATTTCTTCCTGATTGGGATGCATCACTCTTGGGCCTGGAGGAACAGAACCTTTAATGTTGACCAACTATTTTGGACTCTTCTTCCCTGTATGTTTCCCCTTTTCCGGTCACCTGGGACTCCACCTGTCTGCCATGACATTGTAAATACCATGGAGAGTGTCTTGGCTATTATTAGCCAATTACTTCAGGACTCTGGGATATGTCTAATCTGTTTCCATAGAGTTTCAGGTTCTTTAGGTGGTCACAAACCTGGTCTTCTCTTGCAGCGGGAGAGACTTTGCTGCCCCAGTCCCAGTCCTGCTGTCTATCCACTTAAAAGTTGTGGGAAGAGAGATTGCCAGTGGAAAACTGAGGCAAATATTATCAGCCTAGTCCTAATCCATTGTCACCGCATCATGGTATGCAGATCACAGTCTTACACCAAAATGAAGAGCCCTGTGACTACAGCAACAGAAGGATTAGGTCCTTTTAGGTAGAGTAAAAAGAAAAAAAAATTCCCATTTTGTTGGGTGGGCTTAGGATCAGTTTCACAACTGATGAATATCTAAACATAGAAGTGTTTCTTTATATAAAAGGCAGATACCTGTCCGATTAGTTTTCTCATGGGTGTCCAGCCATTCAAGCTTTACTAAAAGTTACTGTTAAAATATTTTATAAGCTCTATCTTTGCATGTGTTAATATATCCTAAAGTCTTGGAGTTTGATTTAAAAATTTTTAATTCGTCTGTTCTTATCTGTGATTTATGAATTGTGTTTAGTGCTATGAATTCCCTGTCTTTTATGACAGATGTGGAGGTAAGTAGTAGGAAGCAGATCTTACTTTATGCTGAATGGAAATCTGGAATCTTTTCTCTTCCTACAAGTCTGTTTTACCTTGTGAATAAGGCAATAAAATTAAAGAGACTATTAATGAAATGGTAGACCTCTTTACACTATTAGCAGTTAATGCATTGCCTCTTCCTACTGCAGTAAAATTAGTTACTTGAACTACCTGTGTGATGATGTCAAAATACTGATTTAAAAACGGATTGGTACAGCCCTGCATGTTCAGGGAGGAAACATCTAAATTAACCATCAGGAAAGAACGATAAAGACTTATTTTTTAAAAATTCATCTCTCTGGAACTAAACCACCTTTTTTGAAGATTACAATGAAGGTGCCAATTTCTCTATAGGACATATCACTCTGATTTCCAGCTGCTATGCAAACATTGCATCCATTTGCAAAGCAGAAAAATAAAAACTAGGGCTTTTTTGTGTCTTCTATTTCTCTCCATCAAAAACAAAGAAACAGTTTTCTGCTTTTCCAAACAGACTGCATAGAAACACAGATGAATTTGAATGGCTCTTGAGGACACTGCTGAAGTTTTTTAAAAAAATACTTTTAAATTATTATTTAATTCATACTTAAATTCACCTCCTTAGATCATTTTTTAGAATCCATACATCTATTTTTAAAATTCATGGTTTTCAATAAATACAGCATTTCTCTGTGTTGAATTCCTGTTGTACTCCCATGACCCAGCTGGATTTATAGGCTTTTGCTGCTGATGAGGACTACAATTTTCTTCTCTTGTTTTTAAATATAACACAGCCATCTCTTCCCCAGTTGTTGAATACATTCTAGAAGAAGATTGCATACTGATGCAAATTCTGTAAAGACTGTTCTCACACTGGAAAGACATAGATTATATAAAAGAATTAGAATCAAATGTCAACTCCAAAAATGTTCTGTTTTGTTTCCAAGTCCAACATTATAATTTCTCTAATTTGTTATAAAATCTATCAGATCTATATGGGATATTGCAGCTTTCTGGGCTGCAAGCATTCATTGCTGGCTTATATCTAATTTTTCCTCTAACAATATCCCCAGGCCCTTCCCTGCAGGACTACTCTCAATCCAGTCACCACAGAGCCTCTACTGCTGTTGGGACTGCCCTCACCTAGGTGCAGGACCTTGTAATTGGCTTTGTTGAGCTTTAGGAGGGTCACGTGGGCCCACTTCTCAAACATCTCAAGGTCTCTCTGGAGGGCATCCTTTCCCTCCAGCATGTCAAGTACACCACTCAGCTTGATGCCACCCACAAACTTTCTGAACACACATTCAATACCATTTTCTGTGTCATTGATCAGGTTATGTAAAAATATTTATTGGTTCCAGTATGGACCCCTGAGGGACACCACTCCTTACTGGTTTCCACCTTATGATACTGAGACTTGGTTTGAATGTGGCCATCCATCAATCACATACCTTTTCAGTTCAGAGGTAACTCTGTAGTTAGGGACCATGTCTGAGAGCTAACAGAAGTCCAGGATGATGTCCGTAGGAGTTCAGCTGTCCACTAATGCAGTCAGTCCAATGTAGAAGGCCATTTGATTAGTGAGGCACAGTTTGCCTGTGGTGAAGCCGTGCTGGCTATCTCCAATCCCTCATGTGGATTGACGTATCTTCCAGCAAATCTGTTTCATGATCTTACTGGCCCCAGAGGGGAGGCTGATTGGTCAGTGTTTCTATCATTCTCCTTTTTACCTCTTTTGAAAATAGACCTGATGGTTCCCTCATTCACGTCACTGGGGACTTCACCTAGCTGCCCTAATAGTAACAACATCTTTGTCCATGTCATATTTCAGTATTTTGAGCAACAAAGAAGAATAGTTGATCACCCAGATTGTCTGGAGATCTGACAGCAAGAAAATAAGTGTTAAGGATTGGCCTGCTTTAAAAACAAGACAAAAACCAAGCATGAGAGTAAAAATCTAAACAAAACTCTAATAAAGAAATCTCAATTCTTTTCCAGTTAGATTTGTGATTGTATACAGCCGTAAGTAAAGTAGAGCAAATATTTTTGTCAATCCAATCAGTGAAACTACAAAAATAAGTATACATACATTTTATATGCATTCACATACACACATAATTTTATACACATACAGTTGCATGCAGACACACAGATGCTCACACAGAGACATTTACACAGAGATATTTACATACAGATTTATCAATTAATTTGTTTATTTGTCTATTTATTCATTTATTACTTACTTATTTATTTATTTATATGCATAAGTATGCAAATATTTGCCTTAACATGCACAAATGGTTGCCTGTGATAAATTCACAGTTAGAAATTCTACAAAAATTCAGGAATACAAATCGCAAATAATTATTGAAATCTTACTTTTTTCCTTTATATTCCTCACTTCTGTTAATATCTATTCTGTATTTTCTTCTCTTCATATTACCACCACAAAACCCACTTTACATTTTCACTGTCCTCCTTTCATTCACTCTTTGTCCAGTTTCATGACACCTTTTTCTCTTATTCGCAGTGATGATGTGTCCTGCTCACTCAAAGGAGTGTTTTTAGCCTTCCTCACAAATTAAAACAGGGTGGTGCCAAGCTTTCAAGTGTTTCTTCCTATATGGGGCAAGTTTTAAAACGTCACCATGACTCGAGTCTGATACCTGACTTTGCACGTCTCCTTTGGCGTAGTGCTGGCTGGGCTGGTGCTGGGAGTAAAGCCCCATCTCCTTTCAGTTGTTGTTAGCAAAGCAGAAAAATTCAATTGGCAGCAGCCTTGGCTTTAGTGTCTGCTTTGCAGATACCCTTTTCTCCCTGCTCAGTCTAGAACAGCCTGAAATAGCATCTTCACCATAGTAATTACAATATATGTATATATAAATATATATATACATATACATACAGTTGTATGAGAGTAGCTTTGGCTTGCTACACATTATAGCACACCTTGTCCATGTAGATGTGTAAAGAGCAGAGGAAATGGTGAGAATCATGTACAGTTTCAGCCTGTAGGCACTTTGTAGGCACTATCCAGGCCAGTCTGTGTACTGGCTGTAATAAACAACAGGTCATCATTATACTCATTAATTACTTAGCTTTTTAGGAGTGCATTTTATATGTTTTACTAGCAATGTTTGTTTCATAAGATATAACATTCTCAGTCCTAGAAGTGCAAAAGAATGAAATTTTGATTGACTCGGCTGACAATAAAGTGGGTTTTCTATACGCTGCACCTTAAGCTGAAGCACCCACATGTGCACCAGCAGGGACATGAGGACTTAAACCATCTTTCCTAGGCACAGCACATTTCAAAGACAGTTAAAGGGCAACTGAGAAATTTACGATTAGCAGCTGATGTATTAAAATGAGAGTGGTACTCTGCCCAGGTTTCTGCCATAAAGTTAACTCATTTTGGTAGATGTGATAACACTTCACAGCAGTAGCAATCCCACTGCAGCTTTGAGTGGAATATGAAGGTAAACACACACACACAGAGGTACAATTTTAAAAGTTAACTGGTGAAGACACATACATGTATTTACATCTGTCTGTCTACACATGTGCGTAGACAGACACATTGTGAGCATGGAGAGACATATATTGATAGGATAAAGACATTCCTAAAATTTCAGCTATGAAGTTGAAGTAATCCATGTTAGGTGTAAAGTAAGCATCCAAAATACACTGAGGTATTACACTTATTCCCAAACCACAGCTTTTGCTGTCACCTGCTACCCTAAATGAGTCTTGAAATATATACTACCAAATGTGTGTAAATTTTGTAGGCAGGTAATTAATGAAGGCAGATTCTCTGCTCTGCTAGGTCTCCTCTAAATTGTTTAAAATAGGTTTATGAATATTGAGAATAAAAATGCAACAAACAAAAACACTTCATGCACAAACAAAGCAGGAGTTTTAAATAATGACAGCAGTATGTGTAACTCTGACATTCACACATTGTGTTCTAACATAACAGATCACAGAAATCAGGGAAATAGATGTTAAATAATTGGGGGTTTAATTGCATATGCCATTAAAATTATTAAAAGCTGTTTGACCAACTAATCAAAGAGAGAACAGGATGACAAAAGTTGGAAAAGAAGTATAGAACAGCAGAAGACCGATATAAAGCTTTATACAGGTATATCCCAATTATATGGATTTAATATTTTGCTTGGTTACAAAATTTAATATTTTGCTTGCTTACCTTGTTTTGCTGTTAAATTGTCTGATGTCAGCACAGTTGATGCTTCAAGAAACAGAAAATTCTGGATGACACAATCAAAAAGGCCCAGCACCTGTATAAACTCAATAGCACAAGTACCCGCCTCATCAAATCACGTAGAGCTTTTCCTTGTAGAAGTTCTCTCCCTACCTGTTTAAGAGAGAAAGAAAAGAGGTTTCATCATAAAAGTGTTGTTCTGCATCATATGCAAGACAATCTTAAATGCTGAAGGAGAAAACTGTTATTAGAAGTCAAGATTTTTGGTTTAAATATCTGGTGTGTCTCGCTCTCAGCTACAACTGTCAGAGTTGATAATGGCAATTGAGTCAGTTACAGACAATCACAACAGAGAGGCAGTGTCAGTGAATTTAACATTATGAACATCCTCACAGTGAAAAGTCAGATGTATGATATAAAGGACTCAGTATTTCTGCTATGTAAGATTTTCTCGAAAAGTTGAACACCTGAAATTTATAAGTGAAAAAAATATGAAGAACTTTTTTTGATTTTTAAAAGCCTTAATTTTTTTTTTAGCTAGTTCAGATTTTTTTAAATGTAATTAGTATCTAGTTCTGATCTAGGAAACCATTTTGACAAAGCCCCAAACCATGAAGAGCAAATATATTAGAAGATTTTTCCATACCTTAAGAAAATACTTTTAAAGCAGTCTTTTCCAATTAAGAGCTTTGAAATTACCGTCATTGTTAAAAAAGTTTTCGTAATAAGAAATCCTTGAGAGATAAAGCACATGAAATCAGTTTTGTGTATACTGCACTACTGTTTTCTATTGAGTTTTTCTTGCAGAATGCATTCTCCTAAAAAATTTTATCTAACTACTATTTTTCTTCCCTTCAATAACCTTCAAAACAATATTATTAATTTTGCAATTTCCATGAAGAAAAATCTGTAAAACAAAGACATTATTGCCAGCATCTAGCTCTTCACTAGGTCTCGAACTTTCCAGTGCTGGATATCAGATTAGGAAAAATAACTCAAGAAAGTGAAAAAGGAAGAAAAACTGAAGCTTTGAAGAGGCTAATTTGCAGTAAAATTACATTTCAATTCACACTTGTCTTTGATGTTTTATCTAATCAATATATCCATTACTAGTTTTGAAAACGTTCCCATATGGAGTATAATCTTTAATGTGCATTCATATGTAATATTCTTGCATATTCCTATGTGAAACATGTCATTAGGATAGCTTTTATTTTCAAGAGGGTTTTTTTTATAAATAATAGCTGGTTACTTACATGTAAGAACTGAGAGCATGAATACACACATCCCTTTGTCTACCATGCTTACACCTGCTAAAGCGTAAGGAACTAATCTGCAGATACTTATCTGCATGTATATGTAGTCAGCATACAGGTGTGCAGTTATGACACTTCCTGAAAAACAGTTACCAATAATTCTTTTATTGACATGAAAGAAAAGAACCAAGTAAATGGAAAGTCTTTTCCAGGAGAGAAATCAACCAACCAACTACACAGAGAACAGGGACATCATAAAAAAAAAACAAATTAAAAATATTGGAGCCTGCAAAACCTCTCTGGCAAAGGATCAAGATGCAAATGCAACATGAAGCAATGCTCAGAAGAAATCAGCACCTTGTGAAATACATTAAGATGAGTATAACAAAGCCAAGATATGAAAGGTTTTCCTGAAAGTAATTTCTTAGTGTTAAGGTATAAAAATAGATTCAACTTTTAAACACCAGCATGAGGAATGGCCTTTGATTTGGAAAACAAATCTTGGTAGCAAAGATATTGTATAAATCATCACTATGTAAGTCTCTCTCACTTTGAAAACTAAAACAACATGAACTTCCTCCATACCTCTCCAGTAAGGTAGCATGCTGCTAGAGAAGATACATGGCCTGGTATCAAGCTTACAAGACTTTCTTTGGGTATTTAGACACCTCAGACTGAGCTGTTCTGCAGAAATTAAATGAAAAGACAAATGTGGATAGGATGTTCAGCACTGCAGGTGAAAGGCTACACTTCAATTTGGCAAAATATGTTTAAATTAGGCCTTATAATAGGTTGGTTCCCCATTATTTTGTGCCATTAATTTGGTTTTAGAAAATAGTTTAAAACACCTTCCCTTGTGAAATCTTTCACAGCCAGCTGATTGTCTCCCTAACCGAAAATGAGGCAAAATGTCAAGAAGAGCAAGTATTACCTTAACCTTGTACTGCATTGATCAGAACTTGTCTCAAAGTCAATGATGGCAACTTGTTCAGAATAACCTGATGACTCAGTCTCTCAGAATGCTAATCTTCCAATTCAGTACAGCAAAGGACAAGAGGATTAAAGCCACATCCAATTGTAATGAGACCAATCATTAAAGGCAAAACAGAGTCCATTGACATGAGATGTCTAGCATGTGTAAATGTCTTTACTTTAAAATTTTCATTAGGACAAGGATTTAGAATCATTGTTCTGTCATTACCATTACATTTTGCCTATTATTTTCATTTTATTCTTATTAGGTTGTTAATAAAGCTCTCAATTTTCAGCAGATACTTGCATTGTAACTTCAATTTATACAGACACTAGGGGGTTTTTTTGTTTGGTTGGTTAGTTTTAACGAGAAAAGGAATCTGACTGCATAGCCTCTTCCTATTATTCTACTGATTTTTTTCCTTTTGAATGTTTGAAAAGATTTTCTCATTCTGAAACTTCCTTTTTCCTGCTTACTGTAAGAAATAAAACTAGAGCTCCCTATTCCCCTCAGAATTATTCTCTATGCCTGGCCAATGCATTTACAAACTGGGTTGGGCGTATCCAATCTGCTACTGGATGATGCTCCACTCCCCCTCCTCTCCCCTGACCTCCCAAAATACCTGGAAGTTAAGAGAAGTGTGGAGCTTTCCTCCTTTGAATTTTTTTTGAGTAGAATAGAAGTAAGCAATCTTCAAATGCCACTTTTTAATGTTTCACTTTGCTTTGGAAAATTCACTCAGAGAAAATTACGGCATACATTTCCAGAAAGTGAATTGTTAATTTATTTGGTGTGGGGAACTGCAAAGGATACTTTACATGATTAATTATCCAAAATGAATGTGCTAAAGGCAAACAAATAGAGAAGCAAATAGTCCCAAATTGTGCATGATTCCCATTCACATTGTCTAGGGAGAGCAATACAGTTTGTAAATTCAGGGCTTTTGACCAAGTCTTTCTTTATACACAAGGAACTAATTCTCTTTTAAGCCACACAGCAATTTTCTTTCTGTCATTGAAACTGGGAAACAAGCTGGCAAACATATATGAATCATGAGTAACAATTAAAAAAACCCCATTCTATTCTGTCCTAAAAAATACTTACTTTCCATTTTCTTCTTATGTTCCCCCTCCCCTTTCTTGCTTATGCTGTATATACAGACATATTTATTGCATTTGTGGGTATATTTCCTTAAAAATATGTTTTAAAGGTATGTTAAAATATGTTAAATGGATGACAGAGGCGGGATTCTGAGAAATTCGCCGTAAAGTGCATGACCTTCAGAAGAGTTAAAGTAATCAAGGCAGGCTTCCACACCTGGAATAAAATAGTAAAATATAGTAACATTTTCCCTGTTACAATGTATGTGAGTTGGTTCATTAACAAGGAACAGACCTTAATTCCAGTACTCTTTAAAACTCCAGTGTTATGTGGCAATTCTAGATTTATTACTTCTACATAACTGTACAAAATTGATGTAATTACAATTTACCTTTGCTTTCAGATTCTCTCTCTCTCACACAGCCTCCCTGGGAGGTTTTAAAGGAAAATAGATAATAAAATAGGTGAATGAATGCTGTAACATAGTTGTCGTATAGGCCTGAAAGCATAAACAGCAAATTCACTGCTGAAGTATGTGGCTCTTCTGATGCTCTATGAATAAGACAATTTCTCCTGACTTACCCTTGATGAAGTCTAAGACAGCAAAACAGAAATGAAAAATACAAAACCAGAAATTACACAATTTTTGGAAGTGAGAAGTGCTTAATGGAGGAGACTTTTAGCAGCAAGTTGTTTGGTTTTCCTGTCTTAAGTATAGACTCCATAAAAAATTATTTCTTTCTTAGATAGTTTCCTGAATTTTGTTTCTGCCTCAGCTGAACATGACAAAGGCAAAGAAGAGAAGATAGGAGAGAAAGGAAGAGGAGGAAAGGGAGCAAGAGAAGAAACCACTTCTGAGGAGTGATTACTAAGCTAAGTGCCAAGTATTCATAACACAAAACATAGACTGTTGCAGGAATGTCATAATTATCAGCTGGAATCTTGCCATACAACACGTAAAAATAGCCATGTGCCATCTGGTAATCATTTTTTTCTCAGGCAAAATGGAAATTAAGGACTACAGCAAAGCTAATCCCTCAGCCTTGGGACAGTGTCAAAACAAGCATATATCACTTCTTGGTATATTTGTTTCCTAAGCATGTCCCTTGATATGAACATAACAACTCGAATAAAAAATTCTTATGTTCTAGAACAGGTCTTTCTTAAGAATCTAAGGCAGTTCAGAAAAAAAGAACAGAACATCCATAATGACAAATACTAACTACATTTCTCTGGACTCCAGCTTTCACTCTCCTTTCCTGTTTTGAGTCTACTGTTGCAATGACGTTTTCAGTGTAGATCTAGAATACCAGCTCTTAATATGAAAATCACAACTTTCAAAACTGAGTTCATTTTACTTTTATACATGCTAATTTGCAGATGATCATGCATGCAAATTGCCTATCTTAATTCACATTTATGACTGCATTTAATATGTTTTCTACTGCATCTAAGCAGTAATATCTTTCTTCATTTTTATAAAGTATATAGTCTTTCCAAATATGTTAATTTTGTTTGTATTTATGCATTTTTGCTAGGCATTGTATGATTTTTACTTTAATTGATTTATATCTCACATTTTCATTTGCATTTAGGTGAACAGAACAGGAGGACAGACAAGAATAATAACAAATGATGACACAATCTTTCAATTACTAGCAGCATACCTTTCTCATTAGCCAGAAATTACTTGCAGAATGTACATGAAGACCTTAATATAGTTGCACTACTCCAGACCTTCATCTAATATATATTTTCAGGGGATAAAACCTTTAATAACCTAACTCATGACAAATTTGCTGTGACTAACTGCTCTAATTGCACGTGTAACTAAATGCCTGAATCCTAAGTGCGCTGACTTCTTGACAACCCAATTCTACAAGCGTTGTTTTTGTCACATATTTCCCAAGAAGCCATCCACTGTTATAATCCTGAAGATTGGCATATGTTGAAGAAGGCCCATTAATTTTTCTTTGGTTTATGGCTTTTATTTTTCATATACAAGGTCCTATTGTCATAAGCACAGAGGAAAATCACAGGTAAGGCATTTTCCTTTATGATGATTTCCAAGCATGACTTTGGTGAAAATACTGTGCCTTGTCCAGTGACATTTTGCCTGTCTCTTGCTTGTACTGTCAGCAAACAGTATGAGTTTAACCAGTCCCGGCTGATAGCTAAAGCAAATTAAACTCTTTCTCCTTGAGTTCAGGCTGAGAGAAGTGTTGTGGATACATTTGACATAGTCCACAGTACATCACAGGCCACTATGAGCCAGTGTAGTCCCCAAACGCATGGATTCAAACAAAAGCAGTGCCTTTGCTGGTACTTGTTACAGGTGCCTGAGGGACTTGTTACTGAGATGCATTTCACAGAACAGTTTGTGTACACTAGAGTGTTTAATATAAATAAACTATTCCCACATTTATTATACCAATGTTTTTTCGGAAGCGGCAGGAAGATTTTAAGTCCACTATGAAAACAAGGAGTACTCACAGTGCTTTTGCTTTCCGGTTCTCTATTCTTGCCCCACAGTCCTTCAATATTATTTAAAGCAATACAGATAGAAATCTTGTGGTTTCTTCACTTTTGCTTAAAGAGCCAGAAAGTGCAGATTTCTTAAATTTGAATAAAGTTCCTGAATTAATAGCCCATATTCCATATCAGAAAAATCTTATAATGCCTGCAAGTCTCAGACCTCCTAAGGACTGACTTGTGGGACCAGTCTGCTTTCCTCTACCTGGAATTTTTCTGACCATACTGTTTCTGCACTGAACTGAAGGTAACTTTTGCTGTTTGAAGGCAAATCCAAGTCCCAGCGTATTGCAAAGGATAAGGTGGTTTCTAACACAGCTAGAAAAAACTCAGTTTTCTAGGCCAGAAGCTCTAACTTTGGCCTTGATTTGAGGACACAGAAAATTGAATATCTTTGTGAAGTGTGAATGTTATGGACTGCCATTAAGCTTCCCTTAGCAGGCACAGTATCTTGAAATTGTCTGTTTTCTTTTGAAGAGGTAATTTTTTCTTTGTTTTAGGTTACCACAGTCCCTAAAGTTGTCTTAAAGAGAACAAAAACCCTACTACCTCCTTTTACGTGGTTATCCTAATGTTAATTAGGCTACTAACACTATTCCATGGCTAGCCACTGGAGGAATACCACTGTATTAGGTACAAATCTGCTGTTATAGATGTTGAAATAACTGTGCCTCAGTGAACGTTTAAGGAGGAAATGATACTTTGTCCTTTTTATTTTGGCTGTCAAATGCCAAATATTTTGACAGAAATGTCAGTACTTCTCTAACATAGAAATATTGGCCAAAGCAAGCAGCTCCTGGGATAATTGGACAGAACAACAATTACCCTTTAAAGTATCAATGCCCTAAGTTTCAAAACAAACCCACTTTTTTACTTGCACCTATCACGGGTGCCAAGAAATGAAACACCACTATTCCAACCACCACCATTGGAAAAAAAATGGAAACCTGCCAACGTTACTCTTTCATGTAACAACACTGTATCAACACCAAAATGAAAATTTCTTTGACATGAAATGACACAAAAATATTTTCCAAAAATATATTAAATATTAAAACACATTTCATATTTCTCTCTATAAGAAACATTGATCTTTGATTTTTTTAAAGGCCAAAAATAAAAGCATTTCTCATTTAACCACTGCGAAGGTTGAGGCAATAGTAAACTGATGGAAATCTCACTTTTGTCACCCTTGCTATTCAGTTTACCTTACAAGTCACAGTCATCACTCTCAGGTTGAACTGTAATAATATTAGATGGGATATTCTAAGTTGACTGTGCTACTTACAATTTAAAGACAAAATTAGGTTTTCAAAGGGAATTAAAAATAACACACATCAGATTTCCAACACTTTTGACAAGATACCATAGCGAGCAAAGGAAGATGTCAGTCACTGAGCATAGTTTGAAGGAGCTTGTGTACACACCGGGATGCAAAGGCGCTGTGCTTTTCTTTGAAGACTCCTTCTGTCTCAGACTACTGAGGATGATTTCTGGCCGGTGTTAGAAAACGGACCATGTGAGAAAACTACCACCTCCGAAGAAAACCAGCCAAAAAAGTCGCTGAAAACCTTGAAGACCCAACTGAAAATTCATTATCATCATTTGAATTTGCTTGAAAAAAACCTTTTGACTATCACATAGCAGTATGTTTAGGAGAACCACAATAGCTCGACATGAAAACCAGCTGTATTTTGTAGTTCTTCTGCAAGTTTCAGCTTTTGGTCTGCATCTTTAATATTGTAAGCACATTTTTGGAAACAGAATACTAATTCATTCTTCAGCATATTAAGAGAAAAGGGATCTCAATAATGAAGGCAATGAGTATAACATATATTTTCTTTTAAATAGGCCTCAGGTGCAGATAGAAAACATTCCTAACAAATTCGAAAGTATAAGCAATTTCATAAATATCTTCTATTAAATGCTCAGTTATGGACAGAAAATTGTTGCTAACAGTCTTCCTTAAAGTAATCTTGGTAATTTTAAGTCCAAAAAAAAAATAAAAATGCACAGAGAAGAAGTCATAGGTAGGCAGCCATTTAGCTAAGAATCAAGTTGTTTCATTGTTTTGTGGGAGTTAATCTCATCAGAAAAAGATATAACTCCAAAATTTTAAACATGTCAAAAATCTGCAGTGTTTCGCTGACACTGTCTGAGTGAGAGTTGTGAACTTCCACTTCAAGGTGTTCAGGCTTGATCATGTTTCTGTCTGGAAGACATTTACTTGCATTACTATGTTAAATGTGTCCAAGCTGACATTTCTCACTTCTCAGCGGGACTCAGGCACTGAGGTCTAGTGCTTCACTGATTTATTTTATCAGTTATCTCACATCCACCTATTCGGCAGCAAATGCCCACACAAGAAATGACATGTGCTTGTGTAAACTAAGCTTCTAAGGATGATGTCTAACTTTCATTCATTTTCTTCTCAACATTCCAATATTTAGACCAACACAGATTCCTATAGCTACTAGGTTTTTGCATTGTAATTTCTTTTTTTATTCCCAAATATTAAACATATTTACAGGAATTTGGCAACTACTGTGGTCTCTTTTCCAGAAGCCTCTCCAGACCTCTCAATATTATGATAACCTACATTGGTCTCTGCTGGCTGAAATAGCTCTTTATACTTGGTTTGTGTGCATGGTTTAGGTAATGGGCAGACTACAGTGGTGACTTCTGTGAGAAGATTCCAGAAGAATCCCGTCATATCAGAGAGGGCCAGTGCCAGCTGGCTCCAAGACAGCCCCACCACTGGCCAAGTCTGAGTCAGTCAGTAACAGTGGTAACACCTCTGGGATAAAGTACTTCAGAAGGAAAAAAAGAGCTGTACAACTGCAGCTCTGAAAAATGAGGGAGAACATGTGAGAGAAAGAACTCTGCAGACACCGAGGTCAATGGAGAATGAGGGGCAGGAGGTGCTCCAGGTGCCGAGGCAGAGATTCCTCTGCATCCTGTGGTGAAGACCATGGTGAGGCAGCCCATGGAGGTCCCTGGGGTTGCAGAGGTCTATCCACAGCCCATACAGGACCCCAAAGCAGTTGGATACCTAAAGGAGGCTGTGACCCTCAGGAAGCCCATGCTGGAGCATGCTTCTCTCAGGATCTGTGGTCTTGTGGAGAAAGGAGCCCACACAGGAGCAGGTTTGCTGGCAGTACTTGTCTCATGGGGAAGCCACACTAGAGCAGGTTATGCCTGAAGGACTGATCCCGTGGAAGGGACACATACTGAGGAAGTTTGTGAAGAACCGTGGCCTGTGGAAAGGACTCACATTGGAGAAGTTCATGGAAGACTATCTGCTGTGAGAGGAACCTGACACTTGATCAGGACAAGAGAGTAAGGAGGAAGGAGTGGCAGAGCCAATACATGATGAAGAGACTGCAGCTCCCATTCCATGTCTCCCAATAGCACTTGAGGGGGAAGAAGTAGAGAATTTGGGGTGAAGTTGAGTCCAGGAAGAAGGGAGACATGGGGAAAAAGTGCCATAATATTAATTCTTATTTTTTATTTTCCTACTTTGAATTATTTTGTCAATAAATTATATTATTTCCCCCAAGCTGAGTCTGTTTTACCCTTGGCAATAATTGGTGACTGATCTCTCCCTGTCCTTATCTCAATTCCAGAGCCTGTCTTCCTGTTTTTCCCCCTGTCCAGTAAGGGATTGATAAAGCATCTTAGTGGTGCACCTGGAAGGTAGCCAAAGTCAACCCACCATGCTGCATTTTTGGGGAGATGAAATTTCAGTTTTTTACTGTATGTCAGCTTAGCCACATCTTTTTTTGCATTGTTTCAGCATTGGAGGCTCTGTTCGCATGAATGTTCTTCAGAAAGAAACTGCATATTTGCCATCCCTTTCATTCTAGAATTAAAAAATTCATTCGTTTATTCATTCATTAAAGAATAGAATATTGACAAACATGGTAAATTAAAAGACTAGTATACAGGTTGGGCTATTCAACTGCAGAGGACTATAGTGGTAAGTATATCCTCTTCATCATATGAAGCAAGTGGAACATTCATAAAGAGTTGGGTACAACAAAGGCAAAAAATCACAATTTGTGGCAGTCTACCCTCCACTAAGTTAGGATCAAATTTGATCTATCAGTCTTTCTTCAAGAAAACCTTTATCAAATGTGGTGTTTTGCCTGAATATACAAGAGAGTAGCAAGCGTGGGAGACTGGAACGTTAATGGCTAATGACTCAAAGCAACTGGCCATTTGCAAAAGCAGTGGGTGCTTTGCTGCAGATATGCAACACAACTGCTGTAACTGCTGAGGTGAAGACGGGTTGCACACCCAACACTGGAGGCTACAAGGTATTGTGCCACTGCCCTCCCTTACATAACTGGCTCAGGTGTGAAAACTTCCCCTGGGAAGTACTGGCACATTAGCAGTTGGCCTGAAGGTATTCATCCCTTCTAATGGGCATAATTGGGTCAACTATGCTGATGTCAGAGGCCACTGTCACGCTGTCATGACATCATGTCATGATGTCAGAGGTCATGTCATGCCACCTTAGAAGGTGTCATAAACCACAAGAGACCCCTGGAGTGCCTCATGGCCCACAGCATTAAATCTTACACTGTAGAACTCTCCACCTCAGGTGAGGTACTTGAGTGTCCCCACCTGGCCTGAGCATAAGTTAATCCACTGAACTTTGTGTTTCGTGGGTTTCTCCCAGTCCCAATGGATCAAGACAGCAACCACGGTCTTGACCAATGAACACTGAAATTGCGACCATAGTCTCACTGCTGGATGCATAGGTGGTCACTATATACCTTTCTACCCTTTCTTTGAAAATCAACTTTAACTTATCCGGACAACAAGGCATTTACTAGGGTGTTGAATGGAGATTTTTGCTTTAGTTCTGTAATAACCTGCGCATGATACCACATCAGAAAATTATGTCTAGGTATTCAGATAAGTGTAGAAAAATAAGTCATATTCCTATGCTTGCTGTCATTGCTGCTTTTAAGAATTTGTATTGTGTAGAATCTGTTCTGTTAGTACAGTTGTTCAGCATAAAAAGGAACCCTTTTTAGTCTCACAATAAAAATGAAAAATTTCTGATAGTGTGAAGTGGTGCAGTCCATGTCAGAGTACAATAATAGCAATTTTTCATCAGTGACCTGGGAGAGCTACAAACTGCTGGACATACTAGTAACAAAATGTTTATGAGAAGATTTAGAGCAATTTCCAGTTTTGATCTTTCCTTAAAGCAGAAATAAAGTATTCTGCACACCATAGCTGGAATTGCAATTCTTAAAGAGCTGATCATTTACCATTTTGTACACCTCTTTCCTTGATCACAGTCATGCTACTAGAATAGTGTTTCCTGTGTTAATGATAAGGTGAAATATTCCCACACTTTCTCTGAATTGTGGTTACTTCACAGCTTTATTGTGTGCTTTTCACTGCATACCAATTAATAAATGAAATCAATAGAAGAAATATTTGTACACAATATTTCAGACCTGAAGATGGATCTTTTGCTACAGTTTCATGTCAAAGATGAAAAAAAGTTTACAGTGATTTCTGCTTCGTGGTGCAATTTAGAGAAAAATAGCAGTTATGCTTAGTGTGCAAAATTATCTTTCAGCATTATTCTGTCTTCAGAAGTAAAACTTGGAGAAAATAACTTGATATTATGAAAAGAACCTTTTCCATTAATATAAGCATCTGTAATATAAGCATCTGTAGATAAACTTCAGATTCAGAAGAGTATTGAAAGATCTATAATAATTTTTTTTTTGGTACTTCTCTGTCCAATATCATCATGTACTAATCAATCACATACCAGCTTTCTGACTTACTCCACATAAAATTTGCAAAGAAACATATTCTTTAGATCCTCTTCCTATAAATAAATGATTTTCTATATTTTTTTGCAAACAACAACATGGTAGACTTTTCAGGAAAAAAACCCTCAGAATCTGAAATATCCTAGAAGATGCTGTTTGCAATGATATTTGCATCATATGGGTTCTGATGATAATTTTCTGCTGTTTTTGAGAAGTTTCTTAATTCTTGAGACGATGACTTTGGACACTGTAGATAAAGCCAGAAGGTCTCCTGTTGCTGAGATTGCTTTCTTTTATAGGCTTATAAAACAACAGATCCACAACCATCTGTTGGCAAGCTTTGCCTTGGCGAAAAAAACAACAAAAAAAGACCCAACCAATCTCTCCACCCAAAAAAGAAAAACAACCTTCCTAAAAAAGTAAAACACCAACCCCGATATTACTATAGCCTAGACTTACTTTCATATTTCATGAGGTATCAAAGCTAAGAAAGTGGTTTATGTCACTTTGAAATAGATTCAAAGGATGAGTTAGACAAACTTCAAATCAAGCCTCAGTGAAGTATTTTGTCATGTCCGTTGTGCACTGTTAAACCACAACAGGACTCACAGAGTCTCGTGACTTGATTAGGGCAGAAAGGGGTCTTAAGCGAGTTGATCTAATTGAGATTGCTATTTATTGGAAACGTTAATTGATTTTCCATTTGTCCACAAGGAACTGCATTAATTTCTGCACGTTAGGACAGAAAAGTTGGTGTACACTTGTATGATAATGGATGTAATGAAAGTGAGGCCTTACAGCATTGAGAGTGATGTTAAATCTTTCAAGCCTTTAGCATTGACCATTTAGGGTGAAAAAGTCTGGTAATCAGGAAGGAAAGACAATTTTCTTTTGCAGACTGAGAAACGCAGACAAAGCTCGCCAAAAGCAAAACTGAGAAGTAACGAGTTCAGTTTCTGGTTACAGATGCATGCCCACAAATTTCTCCCAGGCCTTCCACGGTCTTCGTGTACACCGAATGTGCAAGACCCCCACCATCAGTGAATCTAGGGACACTGTCTAAACAAATGTCACCACAACTCTTGTACCACTAAAATCTATTATTTGCAAGGGGTTTTGTCAGTGTTGAGGGGGTCCAATGGCCAGCCTTCGCTCTGTATTTACTGCTTTGTGTGGCACGGATATATTATAACACATATTGCTTATGCAGCTGTAGAGTATGCCCACTACACTCACCAAAATTCAGACTCTCCTTTTCCTGTTGCCACTAATCGAGTCAATAAATAATTGCATGGGTTGTTTGCCTGGATAAGCATCCTCTCTAGGCCTCAGAGTGCTTACACAGCTGGAAAAAAGCTCAGTTAAAAAATCAGGTCTCTTTATTTTTGTGAAGTAGAAACATTCCTCTCCTCATTTTGAGGATACATGTAGCGAAGAAATGAAAAGTTCACTACTCATTAAGAAATCATTGGGCTCTGGGGTCTCTTTTGGAAGCTAGACTAAGTAATTTAAAGGAATCTCTACTTCGTGCAGTAAAGATTAAAATAACTAGTACAGGTGCAGGAGTTTGTAAGATCCTGGGGAGGGATATGAAGGGGAAAGATTTTTTTCAAACCCATTAGTGATTTTAAAGGCCAAATCTAAGCATGGGTCTAAGCTTCTGCAAAATTAGTGAGACACTTGATTTCAAAGTGAGAGGGGCTTTCAATTGCAGGTAATTCTTTTGCCTCTAAATCTGTGAGAATGGGGTGAAAACAAGTGAAGCTCACAGCAGACCTGGGACTGCACCAGAACCCTTGCAGGGAGCAGAATCGAGGACTGCCCATGCTACCTGAGCAACCAGGTCAAACATGTCCCCAGTAATGAAGATCCATTCATTACTATAACATGCGGGCTAGCACTGTAGATCACTTTCATGGTCTCCAAAGAAGCTGAGCAGTTATCAGTAACATTCCAAAATCCACTGGAAAGTCATTCATTTCACTTTATAGTCCTAATTAGCCATTTGTATAGTTCTATAATTAAATATGCTCCTTTCTCATCAAGTTTTTCACTTTAGTAATGATACCACTGTGCCACAAACAGGCCCCATGCTGTTTGGTTTGGGACTTATTCATAGCTTTTAATTGGTCACCCAGTGGTTAGCCAATAACCCCTTCTATGGGAAGCAACACTCCAAATGCTGTTAATGGGCTAGAGGCATAGTGATTGCCTCCTGGTACCCAGCAGTACTGGGAATAAAGCAATTTCCTCCACTGTGTTGTGTGCCCAATAGCTAATCCTCTCCACTCCTGAAATGTACACTATTTGGTTATAAGTATTTGTACTGGCTTACTTACCGCTGGGTTGTTAATAGGCAGTGATTCTTCAATGCTCCTTCAGTGAAGTTACAGTCTGGTTGCTGACTGCTAATTAAAATAAGTTTGTACTCTAACACTGCAACTAAAAGGTAGCAAGGTCACATTATTTAATGCAGCAGTCTTTTACTTAAACAACGTTTATACCATATTTATTTGTGCACATTTTACAGGTAGGCAAAACTATTATTGATCACGACAATATAGTCAAAATGATCCACAGACAAATCTTTCCTTCCTAGGAGTATGATCACTAGGCTGAGTACACAGTTAAAGAACAGTGCATGTCTGCAGATTTCTCCTTCAGTCTATTTCTCAGCTTGAAAAACAATAGTGGTAGACGAGCTAACAATGTTCTAAAAGGACTCAATCTGCCAGAAGTCGTTATAGAAATCAAAGCATATATTCATGAGTGCTGGAGTAATCCTAAACCCAGTAAGGTTAAGAGAGCAAAGTGGTTATGACTCTCAGAAACAAATTTTATTTATTACTACTTTGCTACTGTTTTAAAATCCTGTTTGAATAAGAACCCCTACCATCAAGGTATCTGAATGTAATATTCATCTGCTGCACGTGACTATTTCTTTCTGCTTGCCTCCAGCAGATGACAAGCTCTCTCCAGCAGAAGTAACTGTGGTCCATTTACTTTTGCTTTCTACTTTACTAACAGGATGGCCACAGAATTATTCTGAGCTGTATTCTTATTGAAATGAATATCTGAGACAGAAATAAAAAGCTATGCCTTTTAAAAAGTTGCTTCTGGTCTTTCACTTCTCCATATAATAAAATGGAAGTTTCCTTATCTTGTGTCTTCAACACAATATAAAGCACTTCAATTTCAATGAGGTGCTAGGACATTGTGTATTTTAGTATAGAGATTTTCCAGACTTTTTTTCTTACATAAAATAGACATGCAACTTGGAAATGGGTCCAGTATTTATGAAAAGCTAATTATCAGGAAACAAAGACCATTTGCCCTCCCACCCTTCAATTCTAATATGGATAGTCCATGCCAGTCTAAAACAGACACGCTTTCTCAAGTTTACCTGAATGGAGAATGTGCACAGAGCATTACATATCCTCTAGCTGCTCCCTATAAGCTGAAAGAAAACAAAATTGAAACTATTTTATTTTCTGCACTGCTGCCATTTCCTAATACCAGTCTTTATCTAGTAGCACTGACAGGCAGCATGCTGCTCAACCTCCAACTGATTTTACAGTTCTGAAGAAATCCATGTGACTTTGCTTCATCTTCCTAACCTTTGGAATACATGTAAGAGTTAGTAATCAGAAAGAAAAAAAAAAGAAAAAAAAAGCCTGAATTACTGGTATGTTTGATATCCACAGAGTTTCTGCACACAATTTTTCGTTAGAAATTTCTCTTCCCTGTGCAATTTTCCTTCAGTCTCTTAATTTGTTTCTGTTTTACAGAACAATAAGACCTTATTAACTTCAAACTCAAACAGAGCACTTTTTGTATGCTTTTTAGGGCACGAAGAAACACTCTCAGGCTTTTGAGGAAGGCTGATGGTCAGGAACTGTCCAAAATTGATTAGCTATGTTTTGTGTATGAGGCATTATTTTAGAAGCACTTCTCTGATTCAGGAAACAATTGTGCATGAGAGTAATTTCAGCACATTAAACCCTGTTCAGTAGAAATGTTCATATGCAGAGGTGATTGCACAAGTTTCACCTAAGTTTTGATAGACTAGGTGTACTGGAAAAAACATTTAGATAAGCATCTTTAAATATTACATTAAATGAAAAATACAGGATTACTTTTACAATGAACTTTACATAATACTGTAGACAGTATATTTTGCAGGTCATTCTTTTTGTAATTTGGGTAGTATCCATAGGACCCAACTAAGTATCACCTGAGGACCCTTTTGTGCATTTTATGCATGTGCAGAAAAGTTAGCATTTTGTGCAGAAAAGTTAGCATTTTGTTCAAATTGTACAGAACAGAGCCCTGTTGGAGGTGAGGGTGAGAGCAAGGAGAAAGAATGCCTTTTGCCCAAAGATTATCTATCTACCAGTCTACAATTCTTAGCAGATAATGTGCCCATTATATTTTTCTAATCAGTTCAGTTACCCTTTTAATTCATCATCATATGATTTGGAAAATATCTAATTAAAAAAGGTGAATTTTACAATTAATATCTTAAATAGAATTTCCTCCTGTTGCTCAACCCTCCCAAACCCTGCCCTGCCACATCTCACTGGATCTGTAGAGTATCTATTACCTCAGGTCATTTGTCAGGAAGCACACCATTTACTCCTCCTCACAGAAAAAAGAAAAAACCATATTATTTGGTGCATGAAAATATGACTAATTTTTTTGGGAATTCAATAGAAGTATTTTGATTGATTTCCTTAAGTCTTGAATCAGACTCACACCAACTACAAATTAAGACTAGCCATAGGTTTAGTCTTCGCAAAAGGTGTGATATTGTTCTGTTTGTTTGGTCTGTGGGCACTAAAACTCAGAGAGATTAAAGTAATTTACTTTCATTTTGTAGGAGTCTATTCTGGAGACTGAAACAGAAGCTGCAACTACTGAATCTCAGACTACTCCCCACCTACTAAGCATAAGAATCAATATTTTTGTTTCACAATGCCGTTCTCTGTTCACTCTTATGCTAGGCACTAATATCTACCATTATTAAGTTTTTGGTCTTCTGAAGAGAAGATGAATGTGTTAAAACTCACGTGAATACTCCCTGTTCCCTGTAAGTGGAAGGAAGGTGGATTCCCTTTCAGAATGTAACCAAACCCAAGAAGTTTTGCTAGAGACAGCCCCGGTAGTGGAAGCACTGATTTCAGACACCCAGCCAGGGTTTGCCAGTGAACATGACCACGCTGTCAGCACAACCTCGTACAGTCACTTAGCACTGCATTATGACAACTCACCAGCTTGAATGTTCCTGCTCAGCAGCATGCTGTTTAGATGCAAGGTTATTTTATTGTCTGAAGGTGCATAGTGGGGAATAGCTGACAAACTCTGTAAGCAGGAGAGACGGTGTTCGTCTGAGTCTGTTTAAAGACACCTGAAGAACAAAGGATAACTGTGTGTCTGTGGCAGCAAGCGGGAGGAATATGTGCGCCTTTACTTCATTAAAAAAACACCCCAAACATGCCCCAAAGGGAGACTCGGAGATTTGCATGAAAGAAAACTGCTTGCCATTTTTTATTTCTGTTTTTTAGAATCAACAGGACTGAGTGTTCTCTTTGCAAATAAAGTTGAGTACATCAAAGAATATTGTAGGTTCATATAATCAATTTGCTTTCCTAATGAAAACAGATCCAAAATATTGGTTGTTTGGGCTAAAGTGGAAATGATGTTATTATCACCTGGTTGGAAGAGTTAATCTGCTCCACCATGCATCATGATTTAATTATTCCTAATTGACCTTAATAGATGGATGTCAAGTCTGGCCTTCCTTGGCTTCAATTATAGCAATTTTGCAGTCTCCCTTTGTAGCAGATATTGGCAAATATCTGATGATTTCTGCCTGTCTCCATTTATGTTGGAGCACTTCTAGATTTAGTTAAACACCACTTGAAAATTTTGTGCGTTATGGCACCAAGGAGAAAGAGAATGGAGATTTTACAACAGATATTCTTCGTATATTGTTTGTGTCCATTTCCAGTTTATATAGTATTGGAACTGTGTCGGTTGCTCTTCTGTCAGTAGCTGGTATGGAAGTTTTAAGGGAGGATCAGACTTTCATGTCATCAGACTTTTAAGTCAAACATGTTTGGGAGCTATGCTTTTTTTTTCCATTTTCATTTGCTGGAATATTCGTATACCACCACCTAGTAAGAAAGAAAGACAAATACGTTGTTTTATGAGCTAAGAAAATACGTCTAACATGAGTTGTTTATGTTGTTTCCTTTTTGATGTTTTTGCTTAAATTCTTAATAAATTTAAAAAAACTAGCTCAGGCTACCCTTGTGGTCACATTAGTGATTAGGACTGTGGTCACTAATGTGGTCACATTAGTTATCAGGATTAGTAAACAATATCATAGAATAGTAGGATGGTAGAACACGCTGAGTTGGAAGGAACTCATCAGGATTATTGAGTCCAAGTCCTGGCCCTGTGTAGGACACCATCAGAATCACACTGTTTGCCTGAGAGGGTTGTCCAAACACTTCTTGAACTCAGACAGGCTTGGTGCTGTGACCACTTTCCTGGGAGCCTGTTCCGGTGCCCAACCACCCTTCAGAGATGAAAAATGTTTTCATAGTATCTCACCTAAATCTCTCCTGACTCAGCTTCATGCTATTTCCTTGAATCTTGTCACTGGTCACGTGAGTGAAGTGATTGGCCCCTGCCCCTCCACTTCCCCTCACGAGGATGTTGAAGACCNTACATTGTAGTGCCAAAAACTGCCCCCAGCACTCAAGGTGAGGCTGTCCCAGTGCAGAGCAGAGTGGGACAATCCTCTCCCTTGCCCGGCTGGTGATGCTGTCTGTGATGCCCCCCAGGACATGCTTGGCCCTCCTGGCCGTCAGGACACTGCTGGCTCATGTTCAACTTGCCCTTGACCAGGACCCCTAGGTCCCTTTCTGCAGCACTGCTTTCCAGCTTCTCAGTTCCCAATCTGTACACACAACCAGGGCTGCCCTGTACCAGGTTGTGAGAGACTGAAATGTTATGGTTAATGGTTTAAACATTGTTATGGAGGACTTCTTGCCCATTATGGCAAAGCTATATAAAGAAGCTGCAACCACCAAAGCCCACCCCTCCCTCAATAAGCCTCCTGACTGGAATTTTGGACTGTGAATTGAGCCACCAAATGAGAACTTGAGATAAGATAAAGGTGATGCTATTGTTCAATTATCTCAGGTCTAGGTAGAAGCAAACAAGGCTCAGGGAGGAGAACGTATCTACAGGAAAGCCAAATCCAGCAGTTGTCCTGAAAATTAGCTCTGACTGGATCCGAGGTGACGGAAGGCCACAGCCCACAAGTTTGTTTGCTGAAGCCAGGTTTGCATACACTCCCCCACAACAAAGGGGAGAGAAGGAGAGGTTTTGCAGGTGTAGCATAACCTCTGGCCAGAGGGAAATAGCACCCGTCCTCCCTTACACAAACTGGGTCAGCTGTGAAAAACCCCCACCCCGGGAAGGCCGCGTCCACATGTGACATTCACGTGAGAGGCAGCTGAGGAGGTATCAAAAACCGTCAAAGACCCCCAAAATGCCCCCCAGACTCATTCTTGAGGCCTAGCACCAGATGATTGCGTGTGATGCAAAGTGATGGAAAGCGATGCATCAGATCCAGAGCCTGTTGGAAGAGACTATGTCAAACCTGCTTCCTCCAGGGAAGGTACCTGGGTGTTCCTACCTTGCCTGAATGTATGTTAATCCATTGAACCCTGTGTTTTGCAGGACTCCCACCACTGAGAAGATTAGAAGAAGAGGATCAAAAGGATGCTGTCGGGATGCACAGAGTGGGATTATTTTGTATTTAATCTGTCTCTCTGTCACTCTCTTTCTCTCTCCCCCACCCCTTTTCTATTTCTTTCGATTTCTCTCTCTCTATCACACATCTACTGTTAAGTAAAATCCATGCTATTGACTCTGACACATGGTGCCATTTGCACCTTAATTCAGGCAGAGTCATCTTTCTAATAACTTCAGTAACTGGATCTTAACACAGGTGCAGAATCTGGCACTTGTCATTTTGAAGTTCATATCATTGGGGATTGCACATCTCTCTAATTTGCCGATGACTTTTCCCAGGCCTCTCTCCCTTGAGGAAATCAACAGCTCCTCCCAGTTTAGTGCTGTTGGCAAATTTAATCAGTATTCCTTCAAGTCCTGTGTCCAAGCCATTGATGAAGTGCTGAAGAGAACTGTGGCGAGGATGGAGTCCTGAAGAACCTTACATGTGACGGGACCTCAGACTGATGTTATCCCTTTCAGTACAACTCTCTCTCTGTGACTGACTCACTACCAGTTGCTCGCCCACTGCATTATTCAGCAGTGTGCTGGACATTTTGTCCAGGAGGATACTGAGAGACTGTATCAAAAGCTTTGCTGAGGTCCAAAAAGATTAGACCTGCTGGCATTGATAGATTAACTAGGTGGGTTGTCCTGTCGTAGAAGGAAATCAGGTTCGACAAGCAGGATGCCCTCTTATACAAACTGAATAAGCAGAAAGAGGGGTTTTAATCAAAGTATTTTTCTCCATTTCCCTCTCATTAGTATGCTTTCCTAGCACTAGATCAACCTTAACGGTTAAATTTTTTTGCATGTAGGAAAGAACTAAGCATTCTATTTTCATAACTATTTTTACTAAGCATTCAACACTACTGAAAACATGCTAAATTAAGGCATGAAAACTGACAATCTCTTCTAAGTCATCAATAACTTCTCCGGTACTATCTGAGAGAAAAGCCAGTGTTCACATTTTATGGGGTATGTTTTCACAGGAAAACTACATAATTTCTTATTTTTCAGCAGAGGGCTGTAAACAGGCCAGAGAAACATCAATTAAACATAACATAAAACTGTACCTTCTGCCTGTCCTTTGAAAAGGTGAAGGCACAAGATGAAGAAATGTGAAATGCTGGATAGTTAACTATAAATAATCTTTAAAGAATATAAATTAGAACATAACTAGAAATTTAATTTGGAAGAAGCCCGTATAGACTTTGAGTAAATTCAATTGCTTGCGTTCTCTGATTTTTTGTTTCTAGAATAATTTTGCTTGCACTTCATAACAATTAAGTTTAAAAGGAAAATTTTATAGCAAGTATCATATTATGCAAGTAAGTGATATTAATTACGAAGTAGCCCAGTGATCTGATACATAGAAATTCAGAAATTTCAGGTCTATTTTTGATAATGTCCCTATAAAATTTCTTGCCATTTTCCAGCTAGTCATATAGATGAACCTCTAAAACAACAACAAATCAAAAAAGATTGGTCCTATCAGGAGCGTTAATATTGCTCTGAGTATTTGTTCTCAATGGCACTTGTAGAACTTGCTGAAAGATCTTTTCAAAGCAAATATTTCTAGTACATTAGCTGGATGAACAGAAAGCTGGATGAATTGGAGATGAAAGAAAAGTTTATTGGCTGGCCTTTCAGACAGTCTTTTCTTATTTCAAGGAAAGTGGTCACTAGAAGACACAAGGAATCCATAAGCATAAAGTCTGCAGACATTTTTTTCTATTTAGCTTACAAACTTAGTAAGCATAAAGGACCTAACCCTAACATAAAATCTTTGAATCAGCAGCATGGAAGTCTCTTATGTCTCTGAAATGAAGATCTGCATTTGTCCCTCAGCAGCTTGGATTTACCATACAATGCACTTGGTGTTACAGAAATTATGCCTCTGTTCCCTCTGCACTCAGCCTTCACAACTTCAGCTCTGGGATGCTAAGACATGCAAAAAGGGCTTAAACACAGCCCTCCTCTACACCACAACTTCAGCTGCATCCAGTGATAGAAAAGCAACTATATTTGTTGATCTATTGCTTTCTCCATGGGCATTTCTGCCAGGGCTGTGGCTGTCATAGGAAATGTATTTCACTTAGCTATTTGCACATATTGACTCTAACAAGGTTTCGGTACTTCCAAGCAAGTGACCTTCGTCACTTTTGATAGCAGATCAGTTGCTTAAAGAGCTTCTATTGTGCACTGCTGGAAAGAGTACATATTTGAAGAAACAGCATGTACTTCACTGGAAAAAAATGCCATTACTCAGCAGACATGTCACTCAGGCCCACATGGACTACAAAAATATGTTCCAAAGCTAAAATATTACATCTTGTTTGCACTTGAAGGGACCAAAAATGATTTACTGTTGGCAGGTTTACCCACAAATGTTCAATTTGAATGCTTTTTGAGAACTGTACCAATGCTATCATGTCTCACTGGGGAGGAATCTGACTGGCAATGCCACATAAAACACTGACTGAAAATCAGCGTAGAGGCAAGATCTCCATCCTCTAAACATACCCCATATTACACAGGGTTAGGATTTGCCATTAATAGAATGTGAAGGGACACGGCAGAGGAGATAAATCGACATACATTTATTTCGTTCACCCTCTCAAAAAAAAATCCCACACCATATTTTTGCTTTCCTCATTAATGTTGCCACTTTATCATAAAACTGGGAACGGAGCAATAGGAGGGGAAAATTCCGTCCTACTTTACACTGAAGATCAAGGGATCTCTGAAGCTTGTGCAAGGCCTTATAACCATTGCTTGCACGGAAGGATATCAAATCACATCTTATCTATTTTTCAGTGCACCAAACTGCGGTCTCATCCACTTCCCTCCAGTGACGAAGCCTTTTATAATGGTACATGTCAGTTAAATTAGAATCCTGACAGATCCATGCCTACTGGCCAGATCCAAAGTTCTTTAAAATCAATGAATAGATTCAAGCCACCACTGCTGCCTCCTGCCAGCTTTTCTGTGTTCGGGAAAGACCACAGGCTAAAGAGTTGTGTTGGTAATCATCAGAGTGCCTATCCCATCTGAATAACTTGAAGAGAGCCAACAGAGCAATGCCTAATTAAAAAAAAAAAAAAAGCAAACGAACAACAAAACCCAGAGGGAAACTTCCAGTTGTTTCTATTCAATAGATCCAGACATGTTGTTCTTAATAACCAGAGCAAACTATTTGCAGTGTTAGAACCCATTCCAGAGGATTTGCAAAACCACATCAGCAGCTCATCTAATCTAGCATTCTCTTCCTAGTTCTCCTGGATATTTCAGCGAAACTGCACAATTTCACAATTCATCTAATAATATAAATCTACACAACTGGGAATCTCTTTTTTCCCCTTTTCCTAGCTGCTAATCAGAATATGCCCTGAAGCGTGAGGATTGGTTGGAGAGAAGATAAAAGCATAGAAGAAATAATAATGCAACTTATTGAAGTATTGCTTTAGACTCCAATGGATCCCACTACAAATTAATTCTTCGTAGTACAAATGCCCTGTGGTAATGCCCTGAACTACAGATGGATCAGCTGTGTCATGTACACCTAAATGGCTGTGCAAAGGTGTTAGGTTTTAAAGGAAAGATCACTTAGCATTCATCTATAAAACACTATTGGGTACTGACAAAGAGCAGCGAGACCATAGCTTTGATGCCCTGGAAATAAATGTATTCCTCCTTCTCAGCAGTTTCACTGTCGACAACACTGGGTAGCCCAAGCTTTGTGCCCTTATTCTTTATTCAGCCCACCAGTAAATAAGTTAATAAGACCAGAAAAGGAGTTACAGTGCCTGGGGACAGTCAGAATAGTCAATACCCTGTATTTCTACCTATGCTGTGTGCTTTAGCATTGCCAAGGAAATCAGAGAAAAGAAGCAGCATGACTTGCCCCATCATGGGATTGGCATTTGCAGGTCGGTAACCATTATGCTTACCTTTAGGCAGTCATTTTGGAGGATAGTACTTGAGGTACCAAGGAAGCAATAACCATAACACCAGCACTGACTTGCACATCTCTGTTAGCTGCATTTACATTTCAAACCCAGCAGAGCAGCCTATGGGAAGTGGACTGACAGAAAGGTTTGGCCATTAGCAGACTCTTTTGTGCTGCTATCTCTTTTATTATGTTTCAGAAAGGTTTTTTTTCTGCAACGCTGAAAGACATAGCCTGCAGCAGTAGCCTAGAGAAAGCAGGCAGCACCAATATAGGACAGCAAGGATGAGAGATGAATTGCACTGACACGTTTGGGTTTACAGGGTCCTCTCTCTTCTTAGAGAAAGAAGGCCAAGAGGGAGACATTGCCTTCGTGTTGAGTAGCAAGAGAGCATTTGTATGAGTTGAATGTCTGTGCCTGAGTCATGTGTGCTTGAACTGAAGTCGAGGTGCGGAACATACATAAGCTGTTCATTCTGACGTCTGCTTTCTGTGGTGTCTCCCACACTAACATGCTTCATAGAAATAGCAATCAGAAACTGACAATAAGAGAATAACACTGAAAAAGAGGATGAGGGTCACATGAGTTTGTATGTTACCTTTTATTGTAACTGAACAAGATACCAGATGAGGAAAAAGTGAGTTGCGTGTGGTGTATGTGACTGTATGTGGTATATGTGTGATAGGCATCTCTGCAACAATTCACTGTTACTGTTAGGTATGCTTGACACCTTCTACTCACTAATAATCCTTTCAAGCACAAACCAAATAAGGTTAGAGTGCAACACGCAGCTTCAGTCTCACTGCTGGCCAGGAATACTATGAGTTACTGTCAGCACATGTCACTCAACAACAGATGTGACATTTGTCCCTGCGTTTTTTGGAGCAAAAAGCTGCTAAAGAGAAACTCAAAGTAAGTACAGAATTGAAGTGACATAATCTTTACTCTCATGCATCTAGCCAAAGCACTCAGTTGCTAGTTCAACTGCTAGATTCACAGGAAGTGTGACTAGAATTTAATTTAAAAGGATGTCTTTTCTGTTGTGCACTACTTTTATAAAGACCATCTCATTGTGGACTTTTGCTCTAGAGAAGATTTTTTATCTTAAAGTTCTGGTTGATCACTCAAAGAAACTGACCACATCCTCTTTTATTTTTTTTTCTGATAGAAACATCAGATCCATGCAAGAGCAATCCTTTACAAACCTTTTGAGAAAGCACGGATGCCAGCAAGTTTGCAATAAATGTCATGCATTCTGGATCTGTTGGTCTTACTGTGCAAGCACAGCCCAATGGTTTATCACATAAACAATTGCAATGATGTATTTTGGATGGACTGCATTGTGTCTGCACTGTATGTTCCTGTTCAGAAATGACTGAATGAAAACGAGAGGGTTGAACGGGGGAAGTTGAAAGAGATTGGCAAAATGGGTCTTTAAATGATAGCATTCTCTTCTTTAAAGATGTAGATGTTAGTGGAACTGTGCAGCTAATACTCTCCAGCATGTTTGATCAAGTTTGCTCAGCATCAAAATTATTATTGCTGGACAAAAGCCTAGCACTAGAGAGCAAATTTTCTCAAAAAGTCTGAAAAAACCCAACAAAACCCTTGTTACCAAACACGTTATATTTGTTTAGAAGTCAATGCATAATTGAGGGAAGATGTTAGAAAATTCTTTTAACTTTAGCACAATAATGTATGATACCTATACTTGGGATTAATGCTTAGTTTTGTACCATATTGTGCGTAGTGTAAATGCCAGAGGTAAATGTGGCCTTAAGTTAACTCCCTACATCTGTGACTAATGGTCTTGTGTCAGCTTATTTACATGTATCAGTGACTAGTATGTACTAGTAGATGTCTTGGTTTCGAGAACAGAGATAGAATGCCAGTCTAAAGAATGACAAGAGAAGTGCATCCTTACCTGACCACATATTTGAGAAACTCTCAAGGAGAGAAGATTCATCAGAAGATCTGCTACTGTAAAAGGGAATTTTGAGGAATGAGATGTTCCCAAATAACCCCCAAAGACACTCAAAAGACCCTTGCTATCATCCAAACAAGTTCATGGAAATAAAAACATATACGTATGCATGCAGGAAATGTAAAGAGTATATAATAGAAATGTGATGAATATGTATTAGTTTCATGGCTATAACCTGATCTGTTAGGTTGCTGCTTATGCATGCTTCAGGAGAATTCACCATGCATCCAGTGCTGCTAAAAAAGTGAGGTCAGCTTTCTGATCAAATTAGTTGGAGAGTTTATTTTCCAGTTTTCAGTGACAGACTCAACAATACAACAATTTGACTGTTCACTAGCTAACTAATTTTTCCACTTCTATATGTTTTATTTGGTTTTTATTCTAGGTGAATAAGTCTCTAATAATTGTAAACCAGACAAAAGTATTAACTAAATTTCAATATAGGTCCATATCTGACTTCATTTGTTGAATGTCACTCTGCCCATCTTTCCAGTGCCTGAATCACAGGAGGGAGAATAGTTGCAATTTTTTGATGTTTATTTTCTCACAGGTACTAGTTGAAAAGAAAATAAAACATCTGTGGGAAAGAAGCAGAGAATGAGGCATCTGGGAGAAAGAGCATATGTTACCTTTATACCTCACCTGATTCCTCTTGAGTACAGCTGAGCTTAAGTTGGAAATTGAAATTAATTTCTCCACTGCTTCTCTCTTGTATTGCCACAAGAGAGAAAGAAAATGAAAGCCTTTCCAAAATTCATGTCTTCCTTTAAAAATATGCTCAGAAAAAATATCACTGGGAAAAGTTAAAAGTCCTGGTAATTTGCTGTGCTTTCCCTGTTTACCCCCACGTTTCTCCCCACAGCCAAACTGTAAAAACTCTGCAGCTGACTGCTTCTCTTAATAACTCTTTCCTACTTATCCAGATAATTCACACATTCATCAACACCTGAAATGTTATCAGATACCAAGACAATGTTTGTCTTCAGAGCTAGATCCAGTGTAGGGAAACAAAACTCGAATCCTCATGAATATGTTGTGAACTCTTTGTCATCTTCAAGGACCATACTTCCAATAGATACACATATTTTGTCTCTTTCTAATTCTATGTGCATCACAATTTATTGATATTTCTGTCCACATCTCATTTAACAATATTTGCAAAGATGTTGATTATCACTGGATAGTGGTTGCTCCTTTTTGCATATATTATTTTTTGATTACACCTAGAAATTTTGTTTCATTTCCTATGACCTCCAAAATATACTTGCTATACCTTTCCAGCCTCATTTACTAGACTTGATCCATGAAAGCCAGTTTTCTGGATGTTTTTGTGCAAGACAACAATGATGGTGATACTTTTTATCGTCCAAATTAACACTTCAAAAACATGTTTACCAAGTTTACTCAAGAAAAGACTTTAAACAAAAGTAGATGGTAGGTGAAATTCTAATTGGAGGCTCTTTCATGATGAACTAGATGATAGAAATGAAGTTACACCCCAGTCTGATGTAGCAAGATAAAGCGGCAAATTTAATTTCTTTGCAAAACTCTGCTTAGAGCCTCAGAGAGAAGGGGTTTTTTGCACTGATCTGGGCGATAAAAAAAACCAAAACAAGAAAACAATTCATTCATTGTAAATAAGATGTCTATTGTTTCTTAACATTTCATAAAGCCAAATATTAGCTAAAAGCACAGGCATCGCTGGAGTCATACCTGCACTTCACTGTAAATCCTGTGAAGGAAATGGGCTATGTTCTGACCTCATTCAGTTAAATAATGGAAAACCTGAGGGCTACATTTAATTTACATGGATTTTGGCTGTCACACTAACTAGAAGCAAAGACATGGTCTTTTAACAATTAGAATACACAGTTGCATTTCAACTCCCAGTTCTATCATCAATATTTTCCTGTTTTGGCTTGGTAGTGGAAAAGCCCAGAAAAAGCCCTGTTTCTAATACATCTGGTTTTACCCTCAACAGCTGATAAGAAATGAGGAACATTTTCAAAACATGATTCAGGATAATGTCAGTAAATTAGAAATTGCTCCAAGAAGAAAAATAGGTTAAAATGTCTGTGCTTGAGACCAAAACATTAGAATGAATAGCTGTGCTGTTTCAAAAATTCTATGTTTAAAGTGTGTAGCTGTGATGAAAGGGAAGATAACTTCCACCACACTGTTGGGTATAGCCAGTCTTTTAAACACATTAATCAGACTGGGAAATTAGCATTATAAAAAGAAAAATGCTTTTTTTCATGAAGTAATAACATTAGAAAGGAAGGCACAGATACTGGCTTGACAGTTTTTGACCTGCTGTTTCTAGGACAGCTCCTTTGCCAAAAGATATGCCAGGAAAAATAACACCCAAAATTTTACAGAAAGTTCTTTCTTACAAGTGAAGATCTAAACTTGTATACAAGACATGAACAAAAAGATACCCAACTTTTCCTGCGCTATTTTGCAAATGAATCATTTAGTGTATAACCTAAGTGGTTGTTTGCCTCTCTCCATAACTGGTACTTTATCGTTGTCAGCATTTATTACAGTACATTAACAGTGCAATGCATTCATGACCTGGAATAATGACCCTCTAATAGGATCAGGGGACATTTAAAGTTCCTCTTTTCATATAGTTTGAAGTCTCTTATGAGCAGAACAATCAAAATTCATTTCCTAAAGGATCTTCTGTTGTTGGACATTTAGAATCATTTGCAATCATCGTTGGTTAAGGTGAGACTTAAGTGCTACAGAAACTACATAGCTCAAGTTGACCATGGTCAGTGTGTCACTTGGCCTGTTGAGAAAGGACTGTTAACAACAAAACTCCACTGCTGAAAGCTGTTTGCACAAAATGCTACCTTGCTTATATGAGACACAATCGTAATTGCTACTTATTCACAATTTAATAACTACTGTAACTGGTCCTACAATAAACTCTCCCAGAAATGGCAAATATTCAGCACACTTATTTTCAGGCTGGCAAAACAACAAAGCTGTTACTATTAGCTTTAAAAAACATAGTTAAATATTTGTGGTAGTATGTAGCGAAGCTGAATGCTCTCAGATTAGCAGTAAAATATACTTTCGTATTTTAAATCAGCAAATAAATCACTTGCAATGGCATAAAACAAAATATTCCAGTGGTTAGCTATAGCTCTCAAGAATTCAATTTATTTTATTTGCTTTCCAGTATGCTTAGAAATACTTTTGTTCTATTGCATCACATAAACCTATCTGTATTGGGTGTTGGTGCCCAGGTGTTTGAGGGGTAGGAGCTATGCTGCAGAGGTGGCCTCTATGAGGAGAGGCCGGGAGCTTCCCTGTACCAGACACGGGTGAGTCCAGCCAGCTCCAGTGGACACACCATAGGACACACCTGAGCCCCCCAGCCAAGGTGGTGTTACCTCTTTGATATCATGTTAAAGAAAGAATAAAAAATACTGCACGGAATTCATGAGAGAAATAGTGAAAGAAACAGCCCTACAGACAACAGGATCGAGGAGGAGGAGGGGAGAAAACGTTTGCAGAGGTGTTCCTGCCAAAGCAGAGATTCCACTGAAGCTTGAGGAGTATCGTATCATCATACAATGGTTACAGTTTGAAGAGACCTCAAAGGTTCTCTAGTTATAATCCGTCTGCTGTGGGCAGGAACACCTTTCACTACACCAGGTTGCTCAGGGCCTCATCTGGTCTGGCCTTGAACCAGGGATGGGGCAACCACAGCTTCTCTGGGCAACCTATTCCACTGCCTCATCTCACAGCAAAAATTTCCTCCTAATATCTAATCTAAACCTACTGTCTTTCAGTTTAAAACCATTGCCCCTTATCGCTACATGCCCTTGTAAAAAGTCTTTCTCCAGCCTTTTTTTAGGCTCCCTTCAGTTACTAAACAGTGTGCAGCCTTCTCTTTTCCAGGCTTCACAGTCACAATTGTCTTAGCCTGTCCTTGTAGGAGAGGTGCACCAACCCTCTGATCATCTTGGGGGCCTCCTCTGGACTCATTCCATCAGGTTGATGCCCCTCCTGTGCTGGTGACCTCAGACTTGGATGCAGGACTGCAGGGCGGGTCTCACGAGAGTGGAGAGGGGCAGAATTCACTTCCT